>JBBMOI010000010.1:1640000-1875000 GCA_038088405.1 Porites divaricata | reverse complement strand
GAACTATTTGATGCTGCTTTCAGTAGTCCAGTATAAATCATCTTGGTTTTAGCAAAGGTATTAGACTGGTATTAGACTGCCTTGTTTTATTGAACATACATTACAAAAATTACTTAATGCCCAGAATAATCATGCTGGATTCTTGAAGTCCAAAGTTAAGCCATAGATTTACACATAGGTTCTTTCGGATGACACCACTGAGCTCTGCATCTAGAAACATCTATATCCACAGTTTAAGTATAGTGTTTAGTAGTACAATGTATTCATTTGTTCATGTCTGTTGCATAGACCTCATCTCTTCCACGGGCATGGGTTCCATATCGCCATGAAAATAAATCAGTACAAATAGATGAGTTGAGGGGTAAAGTTGGTAGTAACATCAACACCAGTTCTCCTCCAGCCACACCAACACTGTCAGAACCAATGGAAAAGAGAATTCGAAGTGATACTTCAGAGAACTTTACTGATGGAGATGATGATACACACTCAGGTTATGCTGAAACTAACAAATCAGGTGTCATGCATCATGGACAGTCAGTTAATTCAATTATCTCAATGGAAGACGATGATTTTGCCTCTGATGATGAGAAGGTAGGATGTAGTGAAATCTTTATTATTGTAGCAGCTGCATGCACCAGGCATACTTCCTTTTTGTTTTAGATATTAAGCTAACAAGAGACACGTGAAATTAATGAAACAAGAAATTATATGATAAAGGTTGACAGCATATAATTTATAGTCAGGTTTTTCTTGTACTGTATGTGCCTGTATATGTTTGTGTTCTCTTTACATTGAAAGTTTGTATATTATTTTGCCTAATAAACACCCATAGGAAGTTTTTTATGGTATGTTTTGATCCACAGATAGATGATCATGGTCCTTTTAATAGTTTAGACATGCTAAAGAATAAACCAGGTATTTATTTAGTTTGTCTTGAGGTTTGAAATACTGTAATTGCTATCCATGGTAAGATAGTGGAAACTAATTAAGAATTTGTTCATGCTTAGCGTGCGTATATCGAGTTATTGATGCACGCGGGAAGTTTGGAGAGCACGAAAGATGCGTAAGAGTTGCACGAGGCGATAGCCGAGTGCAACTCTAGCTTCTTGAGTGCTCTCCAAACTTCCTAAGTGCATCAATAACTCGATATACGCACAGCTAAAAGCATGAGCAAATTCTTTTATAACATAGCTGACAAAAATGCTTGCTTTTTGATTAACTGCAAAATTCTCGTGACGCGCGCCACAGAAAAACAAATGCTTCTACTGGCTGGTTACAAACACGCCACAATCGCCTAGTTTGAAAGAAAATTCTTTCTGTAAAACTGAGAACGAAAATTTGCTTATTTATTCGTTAACGATCAATTGAAACTAAGTAGAACCAAAGACAAAAGTGTCTTAAAGTCCACCTAAAGTTAAAATACTCGCATGTTCGTAACACGTCGTGGAGCATGGTTTGGGTCTGGCGCTGAGAGGATGTTTATGTTTTGCTCGGCGAAATCCAGAAAACTTGTATATTTGGCGAAGATGACTGTCATTCTACTTTACATTCATTTACGACAATGGCTGGTCATTACGGCTACTTGAGAAGACCTGCCAGCAGTTGTTTTTATGAGCAAAAAAGTTACGAAGTCTTCTTGTGTAATTTGTCTTGTTATTGCAAGAGAAATTTTCCTGATTTAGTCGGATTGTTCGGCGATAACAAAAGTGCATAACAAATTTAAAAACAACAGTAAAAACGTAAATTTTACCTTTAATTGTTGTTAATGACCAATTGCTGTCTTTTCTGTTCCCAGTGAATGTCTCTCGGCCAAAATTTGCTGCAGATGGTCTTCCGACAAATTTGCGAAATGCACAACTTGCGAGTTTTTTTGAATTCGGCTTTATTTTTGCAGCCGCTCTTGGATCAGGACGTAAAAGGACAATGCCGATTGAAAAATTAGGCAGTTCTTCGCTGGTTTCTTCCATATTTTAAAGAGAAGGAAAACTGCACTGCAGCTTAAAAGACGACAACTTTGTAGCCAGGTTAAAAAACAAATGCTTACGTCATCTATGAACAAAATCTTTATTTATGCACGCCCGTGCGTAAATAAAGATTTTGTTCATAGCGGCTCAATAGGACTTACATAGGGCAAGCACGCGCGCTATGTTATAATTCATCCTTGATTATGTATTTAATGGGTTTGTTTACGTTTCAGCTCATCTTGCTGTGTTTCTACATTATCTTATATCTAACAGTGATCCAAGTAGTCTGGTAAGTGTTCTGTGGTCCTCATTTTAATACACAAAGGACCTGTATCATGCAGTTTACCCAAATCCAGCCTTTAGGTACTGGCCAACAAATATTTGAGTGAAACTTAAAGATAACTGCTTCAATCAGTGAAGGAACATAAAAATAACATAGGAAGTATAGTAGAAGGTGTGGACAGGCAAAGTTGTTTGAAGATTAAAATGGATTGCAATAAATTAGGGTTTTGAAAACTTTTCAGCCCAGTAGTTTTTCAAGACTTATCATTGTTGTCTACTGTCACTCTCTTGGGAGACATATAGTTGGTCACAAATCTGTGATCCATTCAGAAGAAATTTGTTCATGGCAAGTTGTCATACCAAGTGATATTGGCAAACCTTAAATGAAATAGACTAAACGTCTGTGACATGTTAGTTCCTTTATGATTCAGTATCTACAGAACTAAATTTAATGCCCTGTGACATCTCTTGAGGGCCAGATCTTAGTGGAGAGGGTATTTCCACCAGCACAGGTTCTCAGCAACCACGGGGTTATCTGGCACAGAAATTGCAGTTCCTTCACTTGTCAGAGGACAAAATACTTCAATCTTTCAGGCTTTTAATGTTTGCTTGTTTGGATACATGTTGTGCTTAGATTGAAATTACTACCATTATTGTCAATATTTTATTCCTTGTGAAAAGCAGAGCAAAGATTTATAAATTGGTTGTATGCATAGCGTTTGCAATACACACAAGGATTGTCAAGCAAAGCTTGATCTTCCTTTGGTCATAAACCAGGGGGTTCATTAAGGGCCGGGCACCGGGCAAATTGACCAGCTGTGAACACGACTTTGCCCGGCTGCTTTACATCTCAAAGAACTTCTTTTTAATACAAGGAGTGATCAAAAACAGTTTTAAGTTACAATCGTGCCCTTTTCTTGATGAGTCTCGAGTGTAAAACATACTTTGCCGTGCAATTTCCACTGTATTACACGCGGCATGAAATCCCCTCGTTCGTTATGTGTTAAAAACAAGAATCGCCCCATAACACATGGCGAAAAGAACTGTGCTTCATAAACGACCACCTGAAATGTATCAGTGTTGCGAGCACGTGAGCATGGCCGCCCAATAGAACGCATTCAATAGCGGATTATGTTTTGGCTTCACCCAAAGGGCCTCCAGTAGAGAAAAGGCCAAGAGGTAGACTTCATTGTGATTTAACCTTTTACTTGCCTGTATATAGTGAATGGCTTAATCATCATGTTCAATGAAGCGAAGGGTGATTTTTTATTCGTCTTATGGTTTACGCCAATGAATTAATTTTGGGTGCATTCACGTTAAAACGGTGGTGGGTATTGGTATCAAATCATGATTAAATTGTTTAGAAAAGTTATCTTTTTTTGGTTGTTGAAAGTCATTGTCTGCAGCTTCAAAATGCAGGAAAACACATCCCTGCGACTATAGAATTTCAAAATTTTCCAGGGGAGCATGCCCCCGGACCCCCCCCCCCCCCCCCCCAGGTGCCAAGGCCCAGAGGGCCTTGCAAATTCTTTGCCCGGGTGTCAAACTCAGTTGCCCTCCTGTTCAAAACCTTAATGAACCCCCTGATGAACATCTCTTTAAATTGGTTTGGGCAAATGCAATTGCCTAGCAACAAGGCAGCTTGTAAGCAAAACCACCCAGAACCTGGCTCGGTTGATTTAGTGGCCATTTTAAGTGGTGAAGAAATGCTTTTAGTGATAAATTTCGAAGTTAGAAGTACCTTTACAGAAAATAGATGTTATTTGCACCATTAGCTTGAAAATAACAGTGAAAATCGAGGTAAGAAAACACTGTTTCCCCCCCTACTTGGTAGACAAGTTGTATCACCTTTGTTGGGCATGATTTTATGTTCTTTCAATATGATGAAATGTGTTTAACAGGCCTTCTTGGTCAGAAATTATGCGGCATTTTCATGGCAGATTGTGCGATAGGATAGGACTATTATGTGATAAATTATATGATTTTTAATTAGCAGTTAATGAATGAGGCTGAGTAGGATATGAAGAATTAAGCAGATCGAGGAGGGTGTCATGTGCTGAGGCTGAAGGCCGAAAATAATTCCTAGTTTCAAAACATAGCTAAAACATGTTTACCTGCATCGATGTTAAGTTCATCTTCCATGGTGTACGTTTAGGTTTGTCCAGCTCCACAAATATTCTCCAAGTAGCAGATGTCGCCCTCCGAGTTGTCTTCTTGCTGTTTTTGCCATTGTTTTTAGCTATTGTTTCGTCTAGTTCCTGCTGTAGTTCTTACTCTTGGAACTACTGAAATGTCCGCCATTTTTTTTACAACCAAAACAACTCAACCTCATCGCCAGGTCTTCTCGGTAACGGTGCCTTAACCTGTAGTGGGCTGCATTTTTGACGTCATTTCCTCCTTAAACACAAAAGTCTTCCAAATTTGGTCATCAGTAACTGATTATGGTAAATTATGCGTGTGCTTTTAGCTGGGGATATGTTTTGAATGAATAATAATGTTGTTTAACAGGCAATTTAAATGTAAAAGAATTATAAAACACCTATTTTAAAAGTAGTCCAATTACCTTGACCCGGAAAAGGAAACAATATCTAAAGAAAGAAAAAGGACACTTGTTAAATATTACATGATGCTGTTACACTGCTGAGCACACTGCTTGTCTCTGAAATCAAAATGGCTGCCCAAAGATACCACGATCGAAGGTTTCAGATGACTTGCAAGGCTTTCTTTACTGATAAATCACCTTTATAATAGCTAAATTAAGACTGGGAAAATGTTTAATTAAAGTTAGAATTTATTGTTTACTTCACTTGAATTTAACTTTCTTTTTTTTCAAAGAATGTGTTTTTCCTTTCTTCCTTGACCACTCCAGAAAATACCATAGCATACGTAATGCTCTTTGTTTGTCACCCCAAAATTTTGCATAAGCATTGTCTTCAGTTGCTGTTGGGAGTTAAAATGGCCCCAAAAGAAACTAAGGTTTAAATCAAGAGTGATCATCTTCAGTAGTGTAGTTGTAAGGATAGGTCATACTGAATAGGGGGAATGGTGTCTGATTCCTGTTTGAATACCCTTTTCTTTTTTCTATCGTAATCTTTTTTTTTTTGTGGTTTGTTTTGTTTGTAAGAAGAAAAAAAGGAACTGTTAAATTCTCTTTATTCCTTCCTACCTACCTGTTTTGCGAGGCTCTGCAATTCATGTATTTCTAGTATTTCATGTGTAGTGTGTCTCTCTTTAACTTCTTTAGTTTAACTCTTACAGGGCATAACTTCAAGTGTCTGCGGGGTCTGCATTTGTGTCTTGCAAATTTCATATCCAAGTCCTTTCTCACCAGATAGTTAATATTTTTTCCTGCAGTTCTTTTGGCTGGTTACAGATTCCTACAGAGAAGGGACACCAAAGGAGATGAAGAAATGGTCCTATGAGATCTACTCCACATTTCTTGCAGAGCGAGCAGTATGTGTTACACTCTTAATTCAAGTTACTCTACCTCATAAATATTATTGTCAAAATGACCTGTGACTTCTACACAGCGATAATAAGATATTACCTTTTTTATTTCCAGTATGAATATCAATTTTGAAACATCCTTTATACTTCTGGGAGTACATGTATAGTAGATTTGGTTGCATACCCTGTTGAATCACTCCTGTAATGAGGCTTTTAAGCTATCAAGTTGAGTTAAATAACTTAACATTACTTCAATTATTTTAGGGCCTTTTCACATTTCTCTCTTTGTTATTGAGAATTTTTCTTTCTCCTTTCTGGTTGTACTGTGAACCATGTCATTACCTGTCCATTTTTATTTGAGTATAATAATAATGTTATTCTCACACACCACTGGTAGCCATGCCAAGCAGACCGCCGCAGCCTGATCTTTATTTTAAACTCAAAAACGCATACATATCATAACCTTAGAAAGGTAGGACGCTAACAAAACTACAAAGTTGCACCGTACATTTAACAGAACTGAAATCTTAGGGTGGGCGGGTGGGAAGGTCAGTAATGGCGGACGCAACAAAAGCAACTGCTGCCCTTCAGTCACATGACCTATACCCAGGCCCCCAGTGGTGTGTGAGAAAAACGTTTTCCACTTAATTCGTTACACTCAGCCAGCAGAAAATTACCCTTATATTTTTTTGTTAATTACAAAAATTAAGTGAACATAAGGTAATTTGTCTTTCATACGTGAGTCATCAGTAACGTCGTATGCACTTTGGGAACGATTCAATTCATACCTCACTGGGTGAATGTGCATGACTTTGATGTCTGCAACAACCAGTAGCTTTGTGTACTGGAAAGAACATGCTCATCCTCTCTGAAGGTTCCCATTGCATTTACCTGATTTATGATACCTGTCTCTCTCTCTTTTATTATCAGCCTCTGAAAGTTGACATGGATAAAGAGACCATTGTACAGCCAATTGGTAAGTAGATACTAGTGGTCTAGTGGTGTAGCATTAATTTAACTTGAGAGTTAAAAACTGTTTAAGACTACCACATAGATAGGCCTTTTGCATTAGTTGATCACCTGATCAACTGTTGGTAAACACAAAAAACAGTTTGCTTTTGAAAAATTTTGTTAGCACGTGCTGAAAGAGCATATTAAAATTATGTAACCTGTAAATTTTCAGCCATATATCTCAAAAGTAGCAATTGCATTGGCCTCCGAAAATTAGAAGGGTTTGTATGAGGAAAACAACTTTTGCCACCCAGTCACGCTTGAATAGTTTTCCATACAAATCCTTATAATTTCGAAATTTTCAAACTATTGCGAAATATTTCCTCAAGCATTACTGGAAGCAGATCTGTTTTTATTCATAACAGGCGCTTTGAGCTCTTAAATACTAAGGGAAAGATTTAATGACAGTTTTTAAATTTCAGAATTTACAAGGAGTTGCATGGAAAACCACTCGAGCATGACTGGGTATCAAGAGTTGTTTTTCTCATTCAAATCCTTCTAATTTTCAGTGGCCATTGCAATTGCTACTTTTGAGATATACGGCTGAAAATTTACCTCTTGCAGCTTGTGCTAACAAAATTTTTCATTAGCAAACTGTTTTCATGTTTACTGAAAGTTGCTCATGAGATCAACTAAAGCAAAAGGGCTATTGAAAGACAAAAAACACATTTTTTGATCAGCCAAGTTCTTTGTCTTGTTACTTTATTCTGACTGGTGATTGCAGTTTTTTAAGCAGCATCAGGCAGATGAAATTGATCATGCTTAAATTGTTAATAAAAGTAATGTAATATTGTTTATTCCTTATTTGAATGTTCTATAACTTGGATTCCTTTTCTCAGAGAGCTACTTGGGTTCTGAAGAAAATCTTAAGAACTTATTTCAGCAAGCCAGGTACAAATGTTTATTATCTTTTTACTTATTCTATCATCTTTGCTGGTACATATAATTTTGGAATTAATTCTGTGAGCTTCATTACCAGCTGCACCATGGATTAACTAGCCTCTTTAGATCAACTATCCAAAACCATTGTTTGAAGCTTCTAAAGCTATTTTCTGAACTAGGTTTTCTAAAGTAGTTCCTTTTAAAGATTTAGCAATTTTATTACTTGATGAGGCTGAGTAAAAACAAGCTAAAACATGGTTACCTTGATCAACGTTAAATTCCTGACTTCATTTGACTGTTCTTTGGCAAATTCAGTCTTAAAGGGATGTTTAGTTAGCAGATACTCTTCAAATAGCAGTTGTCATCCATTGAGTTGTATTTTTACTGTTCTTGCTATGTTCTGGTAGTATTGTTTTTTTATTTTTTTAATTCCTGGCAAAACGTGTGAAATTTTCTGCTATTTTCTCTAGTTCTATAAAAAAAAAACAAGCTAACACAACCTTGTCCCCAGGGCCTCTCGGGCTGCTTTGCCTTTTTCTGTTGTTATCCGGGACTATTGATGTCACGTTACTGGATATCTCAGACATCATCCAATTTTGGTCAGTGCTAGCTGGTTATGATGAACTAGCCAGGGAATTTGAGGCAATCAGAAATATTTTGAATGAAGAATAATAGTCAGTTCATTGTTCCTTTATAATATGATATTTACCGAGGTTCGCAATCTGCAGTTTCTTATATACCGGTATACATGGATTTTTACTGTTTTTTCCCCTGGCCATGTTCATTCTTGTAGAGCTGCTGCAGGAGATGAAATAGGAGAACTATTAGCAGATTTTAGAAATAAACGAGCTCTTGGTCTTGGTAGTTTGTTTGGGGATCATCAGCTTCAAGGTACTAATAAGAAGTAAATTCCTACTAATAAAGTAACTGTTAACATTGTAAGTACCCTTTCAAGAAAAAACATTGAGAGGAGATGTTGTAGTGCAAGAGTAGTAGTCACAGTTAGAATCCTTTAGAATCTTTGTTAGAAACCTTATATAACTGAGTGGATGATCTGTTAACTGTCTCATAGATTATTGTCTGGTAGAGCTTTATTCACTGCATGGTGTATTGTAGGCCTAAGCTGCTTTACCAACCTTTAGCTAGTATACTTTCTATTATAATGTGTGTGAGTTAACAGCTGCGTAGCTTTGAGTGCGTGGGATGTCCAGGGGCTTCCACTTTTGACAGAGTTATGCCTGTGGCTGGTAAACCTGTTGAGCCCCCACACCAATGGAACCAGGCACCTGTCACAGTGATTTATCAGTGGAAAAATAAAAGGAGGGAAGGTATGGAGGTAAAAGAATCATCCAAAGACTAAATGAAGAGAGAGGCTGGCAGGAAACTCTGTACAACGCACATGGAGATGATCCAAACCTAACTGCACTTAAACCACTGCACTGACCACTCCCTGACAATACGCCCCCGTGCCCCAAGTTTTTAACTGTGTTAATTTATAACAGATGATCACATGGATAAGGGAAAGGAACTGCAAGTAGTGGAACAGACCCTGATGCCGCACTTGGAAACTATCATGTAAGTTCAATTGCCAAAGTGCCTGAAAAAAGGAGTGTTGATCACTTCAATTTGAAAGCGAGTTGCTAGAAAGCATCTAATTCATTCTCTTGTTAGTTTTATTGTTAGTTTTATTGTCAATTAATGTTTTATTCATAGGTCAAGGAATAGCTACTAAAATTTTCAAAAATTGGTTTCTAACACATGCATACTTTTGTCTTGAAACCTATGTGGAGACACCGATGTAGGGGTGCAAACAATGTAGCCCACAGTTGGCCTTGTATGAGAAACTTGGCAGTTTGTGGACATTGTGAAGTCATAACATGAAGTGAATTGGAAACATGGCACGAATTCTCTTTTTATAAGCAGAGTTTTATTAAAAAAAGCAATTAAGAAGAAAAATGAAAGATTTCAGCGTGCAAAGAAAGTCGTGTCTGGCTAGTGATTTTTGTTTTTAACTTACCTGACGGCAAGTGCTGTTTTTGGGGGAAATTCAAATTGTAGAAGGAGTGTAATCAATCCTGCTAATCAAAAAGGGTTTTAGGGCTAGTTGAAATGACTTGTGGGCTTGTACATGCTGGCTAAAGCTTGCCCAAATGGCAGGCTGTAGAGCTGACTTTCTTTGCACCCTGGATGTATAACAGTATTATTTCAGAGTCCTCATGACTCCATTATGAAGTGAGATGCGAATAATATTACAATTGAACAAAAGCAAGAGATGAGAAGAAATAAATCACATACTGGTTAAGTAAACACTTTGGCCCGCAGGGAATCGTATTGCACATGTATTAAAGGCGTGAAGTTCTTAATTGAAGGCATTTCTTTGACTCCTTCACTAAATGTGCAATCTAAATCGCTGCAAGCCAAAGTGTCACTTTGTCCTTTATAATGAAGTGAGTAATTATAGCAATTAATTTTTCAAAATCATAACATAGGAAAATTGTTATCGAAGTGTTTCCTTTAGTGCAGCTTTAAAATGTAAGCTCTTACATGTTCCTTTGATATTTTATCACTTCATCGAAAGTCTCTTTTCCTTTGTTTTTTTTTCTTGTTAAGCAAAGAGTTCTACTCACTATTTTTGCAACTATGTTTTATAGAACTACATTTTTTTCATTGCCTTTTATGTTTTTAATTTCTTTCCAGGGCCGAACTTGATTCCAATACCACAGCTGATGCTACTCAGATTGACAGAAAGTAAGATTTGGTGGTAGTAACCAAATAAAAAATAGCAACCTATCTTCTTTATGTTTGCTTGGATTAAAACTAGAATTCTCTAGATTCCCAAAAAGGTGTAGACATGGATTCTAGTTCACTTAGCTTGAGATGACAGAATACTTAAACCTCTTTCCATTTTCCCATGCTACCATACTGTTGCATTAAATAACATAGCCAGGACATTATGGCAGGATAATTAAGGCTGCTGCCTAGGAAATTTTTTGGAAGCACTTCGGGCTCCTAAACTAAAAAGGTAAGAGCCCGAGTTGCATTTATAGAAGCCCTAACTTTATTAACCCTTTGGTGACAGCCGGCGAGTAGCGAAAAAACCACATTTTCCACCAGTTCCTCTTCTTTGGACTACTTTTTGGCTAATTAGCATAAGAATGGCTAAAAATGAGTTTTGCAAGCAAAAAAAGCACATTTTTTGACTAATCTGACGTAATTAAACGGCTTTTTTGTTTTTCACAAATGCGTAAAAGCCAAGATTTGGACCTTTTTTCGAATATATCTCGATCTTTCTCTCTTGCTCTCTTTTTTTCCTTTGCCTTGCTCGTTTATGAGCAGTTTTGTTGCCTACTTTATCGTCCTTCTTTTGCATGGAATTGTAGCTGGTTAACTATTTAGGAAAGGGTCAAATTTAATCTTCAAAGAGTAGTATGTAAACATCGAAATTTGCACTGGATTTTTCCCAAAATGTTACCTTTTTTGTGAGTGTAACTCTGATAGGATTGGTCAGAATATCCAAAACGAGGTATCGCTGGAAAGATTTATCTTTGAAGAAGTTGTTGTTAACCAATTTATACCCTGCAAGCAGAGACCCTTTGATCTTCCTAGATGAGTTAAGGAGCTTTGCATGATGAGACGAAACTGAGTGTACGGTTCATGTTCCTAGCAAGATAGAAAATGCTATAAACTTGCAAAAGTTAATAGCTGTCATCTGTAATTTGCAACCAGGTTGCTTTTCCACAGATCGCGACTTTTTATCAGTTTTTACTTCATGCAGTAGCGACCTATGTTTTTAATGCTGAAGGAAAAGTCATGATTTTATTATCGAAGCTTTTTCGAAAACTATTAAATTCATTTGACGCCATTTTCAGAGGAGCAACCTCAACTGCTCTGCATCGGAAGTCACAGAAGCGAATTTCAAGACATAGTGCTGTTTGTTTATCTTTTATTGGCGGAAATATTTTTTTGCCGATGGCCGATGATTAAATGTTTTCCGTCGTCGTTTCAAAAGCGTAGAATGAGCAGGGAATTTTGTTGTTTCGCTGGAAGTTAGCCTGAGAATCATAAGTTTTAGGTGCCTGCTAAGGCTCCCTGTTTGAAATTTCGGTCAACTGGGGGAAAATCGTAGGCACCTCTGGTGACCAGGTGCCCGTTAGGCAGCAGCCTTGATAATATAATGTGCTGCCATGTTGTCAGCAATGTTTCATTCTCTATTTTGCAGCACTGCAATGGCATCTGCCCTAACTACATTTTTAAAGCAAGTTGGACTCACTCTTAAGGTCAGGCAGAATTTTCATTTAGCTCCTCACCTTACAACAGTAAGGTTATTATTTTTTTGCTCACCATTGTCATCTAAGAGGGAAGAGACGGGGTGTAAAAAGGGCACTATTTGGGTCGTAGGTGTGATGCATCAAACAAGCATAGGGCAACAACTGTGATTGTGAAGAACATTATTTTTAATATATATATATATTTTTTTCTGTGATGTATAGTGATTACTGCAAGTGTTTGTTACACCAAAGCACACTGAGTTTGAAATTTTGAATTCGTATTGAACAACATGATGTTTTTATGACAAATGAAAAATGCAAAGAATTGGAGTCAAGTTAAATAAAGTACAGCAATTAAAGTAAAGCTCAAATTATGAAAATAATGTTTAAACAACAGGAGCCAATATTTAATTTCTTTTGGCTTTGAAGTTAAAGCCCTCCACACAAACGAAAATAATAGTAATTTGAAATAAAGCTACTCAGTCTTATTACAACATACCAATTTTTTGTTTTTCCTCTGAATAACAGTAATAATATTGGAATGAAGATAATGTGAACTGCAGAATTTAAATGAAGATTGTCGCAGTGGTAATTGCAATTTAAGCAATTGCAAATTAATCCGGAAAAAAATTGGGGGATTTCAAATGGACTCAAACCCATGGCCTCTGCATTAGTGTTGAAATCCCACATTTTTTTTCCGGGTTAATTTGCAATTGCTTAAGTTGCAATTACCACTGCGACGATCATATCTTCATTTAAATTAGTAGTAGTCGTGGTGATTGATATTATATATATTTTTGGATGTGTTTCTTTTTCCAGCAACAGGGAAACAATACAAATATCCTAGAGAGATATTCAAGTTTCACAAGAAAAGAACAGAGACCTGCACTGTTTAAGATTAAAGCAAGCAAAAAGGTACCTGATTTCTGTGGTAGTGGTGAGATGCAAAGAAACGGAAAAGACAGTGTTTAGGAAAACTATATACTACGTAGAAAATGATCTGGGCAGGGTTTCTTCTCAGTTGCAGTATGTTCTTCAATCTGACACTGTAGCCTGATTGCAGGAAATTGTTTTTTTTTTTTTATAGATAAAAGGACACCACTTTAACAGTACACACTACACAAGTCTAACCTTCTGCAACCACTGTAATGGCCTATTGTGGGGTATTGGAGACCAAGGCTTCCAGTGCTCAAGTATGTTTGTTTATTTTTCAGAACTTAAGTGAAAATAATACCAGGGAGGTTTTTTTAGTCAGTTGAGTTTTATGCTTGTGAAGAAGAGAGGTGTGTCAATAAGGGCCAGTAGCTGGCCAAAACTGCTGGCTAGTTAGTCATCCTTAGCTTGCTACTTTCATCTCCTTCTATCATAACTGCTGGCAACAAATAGGCATCATCAAATAGAATTGTAAAGCTTATGTTTCCCAGTTTTGAATGACATTGAATGCATATTTAAAAAGGGTTTAGATCTGTGAAACGTTTGAACCGTGAGATGTTGTGGAATGCTTGGGACATTTCGACGGCATTGTTCCCAGTCTTGCGTGTATTCTGACGAGACAACATGGTGTCCACCTCCTGAAAACCTCTGGAAACGCAATTTCCGAGACTCAAAATTTCAAAATATCCCTAGATGCCTCGGTACTACTTAAATACTTTTTGATAACCCTGGAAGAAAGGAGGCATGGATGGCTTGAACTTGAAGAAAATTGAAACAGATTGCAATTCTGGTTTTTGAAAACTGTTAGCCTTACAAGTCTTCGAAGTTCACTCTTGTTGTTTGTAATATAATGCTTCGGAGCCATATTTGTTTGACACAAAGCTCTGATTTTTCAAGCTCCCAGTGAATAAGGATGCATATTTAGCATTTTTGCGAAACGAACTAGACAGCTGACACTCAGCCCCTTTAATTTCATGTCATTTTACTATCCTCATCTGGCATATTATGGATTGCTGTGCTATGATAATTTCTGTACATAATGTTGTGGCACTACAGGCACTAAAAAAAATATAGGCTATGGATTTTAAAGCCACTGTGCTATCAGACAAGTCTCATCTTAGAAGCATTTCGATAATAATTTATTATGATGATGTAGCATAACATAAAGCCATAATAGTTGTGAAATGAAAATGCAAGTTGTTATGGGACCAACACTAAAAATGAGTTATTTCAAACCTGAAAATTTATTTGCTCATGTTGTGAGCTTCTTAAATACCAAAAATCATTGTATCATGATTATAATAGCAGTATTATCAGAAGCTACAGCTGTAGTTAATTAAAATAATCTTGTGAAAGGTTTGAACCCAGGAGTCATTTCAAAAGTATGTTGAGTTTGATCGTCCGGGTGAACGTAGTCCTGAATAGGACTGTTGTTGTTGTTGACAGTGACTGACGTTTCGACAACCTGTGCGGTAGTCATCTTCAGAGTCAAAGTGAGTTGTATCACGTCAGTTGATGGTATTATAATCTGGTTATTGATCTGATTGGTCAATTACGTGACGATGTTATTGGTCGTCTGTCAGTTAAGCCGTGATGTTATTGGCTATGAAGACTCATAAGTAGGAACTGGTGTGTTTCGATCCGTCTATTGTCACGGTTAAACAGTCGTCTATTGTTAGTCAAATTGTCAGTTCTCCAGTCGTTCTCTTAGTTAGTTTTGCTTGATCTCGTCAATAAGTCGTTTGCTGGTAACTGTGGGCTACGCCACTGAATCGTAGCCAACAGTTTCCAGCGCCGTACAAAAGACTTATTGACAAGAACAAGCAAAACTAACTACGAGAGAACGACTGGAGAACTGACAATTTGACTAACAATAGACAACCGTTTAACTGTGACAAAAGACGGATCAAAGCACACCAATTACTGATTACGAGTCTTCATAGGCAATAACATCACGGCTTAACTGACAGACGACCAATAACATCGTGACGCAATTGACCAATCAGATCAATAACCAGAGTATAATACCATCAACTGACGTGATACAACTCACTTTGACTCTGAAGATGACTACCGCACAGGTTGTCGAAACGTCAGTCACTGTCAACAACAACAGTCTTATTCAGGACTACATTCACCGGGACGATCAAACTCAACCTACTTTTAAAATGGTCTTTTTAACATAACAAAAACAGAGTTCCAATTTTCACTTCTGTTGTAAGGTTAGGATAAGCACCATAAAATTAGTAGCCCAATTTATGAACCGTGTATAATCGGTTTGCTTTAAATTTTGTTAACCTTGCTATGGAAAAATTGATTCCTAAATAATGCTGTGTATTTCATCAGAGCATCAGAGAAATCTCGTTCTTACTCTTACAGCTTATCAGGGCTATAATCCAAAAAAAGTCCGAAAAACATCTTGTTAACTTAAAATATAAGTACTGTGTAAGCAAGAAATGACACATAAATAAACGTATTATTTCGGTTCTTATTTCAAGACCATTATCAAACGTGAAATACAAGATGGAAAAGCGCTGAACTTATAAAGAGAGCTAGCCAGAAAGGTGTGAGTGAATATTAAGAAACTAATAATTGTGACAAGAATGTGGAGGAAAGTATAACAAAATGCTGAAATTCAAATTAAACGTAAAACTAAAACAATAGAAGCTCTTTGGCATAGTTAAGTTGACGTATGTATCTCTTAATTAATAAAGATTCCAGAAAACATAATTGGTTATAGTTGTTGTTGCAATAATTGTTGCGTTATTCAAAATAGTTTGGTGAACGTGGGAAATGAAATTAGCTACATTGGCTTTGTTGTGAAAACAACCAGGCAAATTATTCAGAGAAAACAAAAACTTAAGTGCCTCGCAGTTGTGTAAGTCTTGGAACATTGCAGAATTATGGTCAGAGCTGTGTTCATCCAATCTTACCCTGAGACATCCAGCAGTCTTGCCTATGTATTCAGCATTACAAGCGGGACATGTCAGTTTGTAAATCAGATGAGATTTAAGATACATAGGGTTTGGATCTTTGTGTGAGGAAAATGATGACAGTTTCGCAGTTTCATAGAAAATTTTAAACAAACAGGTTCCTTAAAACAATGCTTTAATTTCCGCTTTCTGTTTACGATTGACTCTCCAATGTGGCCTGCATTAGGCAGTCGAGGCCAAATTCTTGCTGGTATCATTGTTGAATGATCTTGGCTCAGTGTCATTACACATGAAACGTTTAAGGGCTAAGTTAATGTTTTTTTTTTCGTTAGCTTGTGAGTATAATGTGCACAAAGGAAACTGCTTTGATGCAATTGAGGAATGCCCTGGACCGAAAAAGAAAAGGGTAAGTAAGCAAACTGTTAATCAGCCAATATAAGGGTGGAATAATAAACAGGATATTATTGCTAATATGATTACCAGGCAGTTTTTTCCCAAGCTCTACTCAAATGAGTCTGGATTGATCCTTATGTTCATTTTTACAATTTGGTTAGCTTTTTTATATTCTGTAAAGGATTGGTAGTGCCACATTGGTTCTTCATTTTTTGTGTATTTTTTAGTTTGCATTCTAGTTTTTTTAATTAGCAGACTTTTTTGGCATGTTCTCATTTTATAGCAATTCCAATTCTGTAAATAATAACTACAAACACACAAGTGATTGTCAACAAATTGTAATGGTTTAGTTAGATTACATCGCAGGCTAAGTTAAGTAATGTGGCCACAATAAATTATTTTAAAGCAGACACTTACTGTTGACTATCAGGGTACAAATATACAACTTACAATCTGCCTGTTAAATATATATAGACAGTGAAAATTTTCTTTATAAGAGTTGAAAGGCTCTTACACTTACTGTATGTTTGTTTTAGAAACCAGCTAGCAGGTCAACGTCAGTTGTAAATAACAGTCGGAAAATTAGTCAGCCATTTGGGGAAAAATGTGAGTGAAACAGAATGTCCATTAATATAGTAGACAATATTTGGCATTAAGATATCTAAATATGTTTACCTTCTAAAAACACAGTGGCAGTAATGGAACATTTTGTGTTTTGTTGCAGTATTTATTGTTGTTAACCTTATCAACCTCTTAGGTAAACTACACTGCATCAGGATTGAAAAGATACCCAGAATTCTAGAATTCTAATTTAAACTTTACTAATTAAGAATGGTTGTAATTGTTTATATGGAGTTTTTTACTGTTTCTATTTTTAACAAACTTGCTGAATTCTATATTATTTTTGTCTGTGGAGGTTGGGTTTAATGTTGACATGATTTGTTTGTTATTGCCTTTTTAGATGCGGTGAAAAATCATGACAGTCAAGATGATGATGACCCTGAAAATGGCCCTGGAGGTAAGATGTGTTAACTGATCCCCCCTAGATTATCTCTTTCATTAAAAAGACAGCTGAAAATCATACAGTAAAATATCTTATGGAGAGGCTGTGTTAACTTGGAAAGAGATAGCAAACCTCCATAAATTACTGAATCCAGTTATCTTGTCCTTCTTGAGTTTAACTGGGCTATGCAAAGGCACTTGATATTGCATTGGATGTCATTAAGTTGGTTGTCAAGTGCTTCTTGATATAATTATCTAGTATTTTGATTAAACTCATCACAAATAGATGAGTTGGGGAACTGGTGCCTTAAAGGTTAGTGGGGTACCAGATGCCGTAAATGGCAGGGAGGTATCCATGGGAACCCTAGAATGGAGGAACCAGCCAAGTGAGTGCCTGCTAACCGGCACAGTCACACTGAAATAATTCAGTGGAAATAACTTACCTGAAAGGATACTTAACCCTGGCAACCAAACAAAAGAGTGGAAGGGAGGAGAGGGTGCAAGAATCCGCAATGATTTGCTAGCGATAGCCGTGCTATTGATCTGCAAAAATCAGCTGATAACACTGTATTTGTAAAGCAATGAACCTTGAAACCTTACAAAATCCCTGGAGGCCACCCCACAGGTCATGTACTGCCGATAGGGAAGACCCCTGCCTGCAATTGCTCCAGTTTAACTTTGCCTAAATGATATTTAGGTACATTAGATGTAAGAATTATTAATTTTTATTGGTATTCCCTTTTACATTTTCAGTTGATTATAAAACAAAAAGTGGTTCTCTTGATGATGACTTGGTAAGTAAGTACAGGTTCTTGTTAAATATTTTAAAGCCTTTTTTGATTTACATACATGACATTGGATGTCACATATCAAACAGGAATCACAGGAATCAGGGCCTGGTCACTAAGAGGCTGACTGGTACAGCAGGCCAGGTGGCATTTTCGGAAACTTTATTATAGTTAAATCATACATTAAAGGGAACCATGTTCTGATTCTATCATATGGACATTTGAATCATCTTGAACATTTCTTTTTTGATCTGAATAAATGGAGTTGCTACTAATCATCTCGTTTTGTTTGACAGATTTCAGGTGGAAGGGAGAACAGGTAAAAGCAACCATTGTTACTTACACTTACACTCAAAATTGAGTTATTAAAGAGCAGGGTACAGTCCTTTTTCTCTATTCTTGGTAGAAAGCATGCAGATGTCTCCTATTTCCTTCCTTTCGTTTTTAAACAAAGGAAATAGTAGACACATCTGCATTCCGGTATTGTAAACAAAGCAGCTCACCCCAATGCTCTATGCTAGAATGATGGTGTGTTCACCATGGTGAGTGGGAAAATTATTAACATGTATATTGAAAACAAGAATTTATCCATTATCATTACGTGTGTTTGTTCCAGATGTGGGCAAAAAAAGTAACTCCAGACCCTAGTTCAAAAGTTGAACGGCAATATCCACTGAATAGAACACATAGTGGGTTGTGGATAGTGGATAGCTTTATCCACATTTTGAACAACTAGAGTCAGATGTCTAATTTGCTTTGCTGGTGTTTTTTTGTTGTTACCTTAGAATAATGGGTGATGACCAGTCTAGAACAGACAGGTAATATGATTTACCGTCATTTTAATGCTGCAACTATCTTTTGCAATTAACTTATCTTCTTGAAAAACACAATGTAGAACCCAAAGAAACTGAGTGGGCAAATTTAATTTTTTTTTTTTTACCCATAACAAGGGTAGCCTGTTTCGTCCCCTCCCGTCAGTACACAGGCTATATCAAGGGTGGATCCAGGAGTATTATTTGTTAAAGGGGATCAAAACTTGCGTTAAGCTTGAAATTGTATTACTATCATACAAGTCTCCACTCTTCATTTAACGTGTTTCCTAATAAACTTCATTAAAGATAATTTTAGACGAGCCTTGATTAAGTAACATCAGAAACTTATGAGTTTCTGGTAACATAATGTACAGCTCCAAATGAGTGTATTTTGTGATCTTTCTGTGGTACCAAGGTAAGGTTTAAAGTGCTTTGTCAATTGCTAGAAAGCAGCCTTTGTTTTTGCTTGGTGATGTGTTTGGCTTCAAATCCCAGACCCTCCCCATGTATCCCTTATGTTGTAATAATAACACAGATGCAAGAAGCGTGGTTTAAAAATCCTCTGTAATACCAAATTATTACAGCCATTTATTCTGACAAAATAGATCTGGGCAATAATCTTTACAAAACATTGAAAGTCATATGCAAAAATCAAGCAAATTAAAGCCAAAGGGAAACAGTGACTTTTTCAACATAAGCTAGTTACAGTATTAGTACAGTGTTATTGCTGAAGTAGTAAGTGAACCATGATATTCCTATTTTTCGCCCATTAAACAGTTGTAATTTTTTCTTGTTGCAGGGAAGGATATTTAGGACCTGAAGTAAGTTTCTTCAGCTATTAAACAAAATGAATTACTTAAAAACGTTTTTTCCATACAGCTAATTTATATTCAAGTTTCATCTATCATGCCCTCTCTTTTTAAAAAGGGATTCTGATTGAATTTTTCTCGTTACTTTGCAGGAAGGGATGTCAAGACTTAAAAGGTCAGAATCTTTAAGTAAAGTGATAATCGTAAATGCAACTTGTTGACTCACGAAAGACGTTTTCTAAAACTCCGGGACTCTGTAATCCAAGCTCAATTTTGTGAAAAGTTATTTTTCTGAGAATCGAAAGCTTTATTAAAAACAAAATTTCCCAACATTACCCACTGATTGGGTGAGCCTTTTCCAACGTATTAACTATGTTGTTCACTGACTGCACAGCTAGTTTATTCCCTCTTATCGCCTATGCGGGGAGGCTCCGCGCGAAAGGGGTACCTTTTTCATGATTCAGGTATAAAAGGGTAGGGATTTCACTTTTGAAGTACTTCAAAGGGTTGGGAAATCTGTTATTTCGGTCTGCAAAAGGGCCCAAAAGGGTTACCAGATGCATTTTATGGCTGTGAAAAAGTCGAGAAAACGTTCTCGTTTTGTGATTTATTCATATTTTTGAAGACAGTGCATTAAGAGCAGTTGAAAGCGATGCAAAGTTCTTAACTAGGTATATAATATGAAAGGAGTACCATTTGTCAATAGAAGGTAGGGTACCTCGGGTCAGAGCCTCCCCGTATAAAACTTTGTTGAGTACTCCCCTCCAGGTGACGAGCTTTTGAAAATGAATATGAAAGGACTCTTCATTTGCAGATATGAAAAGCTCTTGACACAAACCATAAACTTTCAATCACCTTTTCTCGGACAATAATTCATTGATTAGACTACCGAGAGGTTCCTGTGAGAGGACCAAAGAAGCTGGCTTAAATACAGACACAGACCTAGAACTAAAAGAAGTCGTATACTAAATTGAAGAAATGTTATTTTCTGATCCGTACATAAAACTTTTCATATCCCATCAGCGACCACATATCCAAAATAAAATAAATTTTCCTCCCAATCAATCCCAATTGTTGGAACCTTCATATCTTGGCAATTAAGGTTGTTGCTTATCACCGTTTGAGCATCTATGTTTTACTCTGTGAACTGTGCACAGAGCAGCGTGCCTTTCATGTAACAAAGTGAGAGAGAAAGGTATAAAATATTCCAAAATTCTTCTTGTTAGCACCCTTTTCCTCGTAAGAAACCTTTGTACTAATTATTTGTCTTGTATTTTGTTTCTTTAGCACTAGCGAACTCTACCTTGAGAAACCTCAAGCAAAACATGTTGGAAGATCTGAGAGCATGAAAATTACTGTAAGTACCGGTAATATTTGCCAGATACCACTGGAAGCTATGTATATCGCTGGCAACACATTCCATTGGTTGGTGCCATTAAGCCTGGTTTCCATATGATCGTCCGGATCGTCCCGATCGCCCCAGTCGTTTCAAAATATTTCGAGACGATCCGGACGACTGGGGCGATTGGTAGTTTCCATATGATCGTCTCGATCGCCTCAAAGGCAAGAGACGCGGGGTCGTCAGTGATGTCTCTGGGTCAGACAATAGAATTTTTGCGCGTGTTTTGCAAACAAGCCACACGAAAAAGAGAACCTCGTACCTTGGTATCTGCTTTTTCTCTTGATTTTGCGGCATTGAGAAGCTAGAAGAGTTCCCCGAAGACATAGTATCTCTTCGAAAACTTGATGTCACGGACTTTCTCTAATTTCAAATAACCCACATCGATGCGAACATTTGTGTTTTATTTTTTCGGCTTCAGCGCCATCCGGGCAGAATTTATTCTTGATTACTGGAATAAAAGTGATGACTTCTGGGATAGCCTTCGATCGTGCCGATCGTCTCAGTCGTCTGAAAGCGTTTCCATATGATCGCTCTAAAATTTACATGATCGTCCCGATCGTCCGGATAGAACTCAACTCTATCCAAGCGATCGAGGTCGTCTCAGTCGTCCGGGTCGTTTGCAATCGTCTGGGTAGCGTTTCCATATGATCGTCCCGATCGTCTGAACATTTTTTGAGACGACTGGAACGATCCGGACGATCCGGACGATCATATGGAAAGCAGGCTTTAGGAACTTGTCAGTGTTCTACAAAATTGTTGTAACTGTTAGTGTTTCCCAGTCCACTATTTTAATTCGACAAATTAACAATCATTGGATGAGGTTGAACTTGATAGACAGAATTATCAAGGCTGAGGCAAATAACACAAACTGAAACCTTGGCAATGCTCGATATGATGCGAAAACCTAATAGAATGATTTTTTATTATGAACACACACGAGCTTATCTTAAAAGACGAATAAACACCAAGTGATGCATCATCTTTCTTACAACGTTTGAAAGAATTCACCCTTGTGCCAACTTCAGTTCGCTCTAAAAGTTTCCTGACCAATCTCAGTCTGACGAAAATTAAATGCGAAGGCTATCTGGTTTTGTAGAATTCTCTTTGAAAGACCTTTTAAAGGGCGAAAATTGTTGCTCCAACCTTTTGGCAGCCTGTAAAGTGGCGTCATACAAAAAATATGATTATCAGCAAAATTACGTCACTTTGGAATGTTCAAAATTTGTTTGTCTGTAAGAACGACGCATTGAAACTAGTGCCAGATGGAATTAACAGTGCACTTTTAGCCAATCAGAATTAAGATAGGAACAGAGTTACAGTCAATATGAGACGGACACCAGGAGTTGGTGCCTGCCTTTCTTTACTCCTTTTAGTTGACTCTCTATAAGACGGACACTTGGAGTTGGTCCCTGCAGCCTTTCTTTACTCCTTCTACTTGACTCTCTATAAGATAGACATCTCTCTAAGACAGACATCTCTCTAAGAAGGATACTTAGTGCCGATCCCAAAGATGTCTGTCTTAGAGAAAGTTGACTGTACACAATAATGATTGTTCTTGTTTTGGGACTCTATGCAGAGGGAAATTGCGCCACTAAAAAGAATAAGACGATCAGTGGCGGGAACAATGGAGTCTGTGTAAGTGTCACTGAATTATAACCTTTGCAGTAACAGTAATATAAGTTCATCCATTATTGCTTGATGCATATGGTACAGGTAATGTGGATTTTAGGGTATCTTAACAATGAGGTGCTCCGGGACTGCCAGTGAGTAACTCTCTTTACATCTATGAGGTTCTACTTAATTTCACGGACAAATCAAAACCTGAACTGTTAACACCCAACACACATTTTCCTGGCGACTTGCCTCCCTTTTGTTTTAAAGAAACGATGACAGTCCTGGGTACATCACCGTCTTAGAAATGTTAAACTGTGTCACTACATTAAACATCAGGAAAACTTGATTGTAACATAGATGCCACCATTAGTTATAGTAATGATTCAATTGCTATGATCCACAACCATTCGCTGATTAGAGGTAAAGGACAGTGCTTTCCTTTGCTGTTACTTTAAAATTACATGCAGTATTGCTTTGTGAAAACTAATCTGGGAATTTTTGCTTTCCAAATATTATAGGAATCCACACACTTGTGGAACTTATAAAATTGAAGGGAATTATTTGAATCATTTGTTTGTTTGACTTCATCTTTCTTCACTGAGTCACTGCAAAAATTTTACAGTTATTTTTTAAAAACTAAAATATTAGAAAGAGTTACCCAGAGTCTACTTCAAGTACTTTTGAAGGCGATCTCTAATCATTTGAAAGACATAATACTCATGAATGACGTCGTGAGGACCTTTTGGAAGCGACCGTCGGGTAATATGTTGAACATTTTAGTCTCTGGAAGGGATTTCAAGCATTAAGAAACAAAGGGGAAGAGAGAATTGAATTTTGGAGCATACAGCTATTTCGAGAAAGGTTGTCGGAAAAAACGTGCACGCGACAATCCCGAAAGGCAATATGGGATATGATCAATACACTGTTCCTGACGTCTGTAGCTGTCGAACCTACTTTTGTTGCTTTCCTTTAGCACTAGAAAACACATTTCCATGGTCTTTCGTGCCCATTCTTTCAAATTTCTTTGAAGAACGGAGAATTCAAGATCTCCCACATTGCCTTTTGGGATTGTCACTTGCACTTTTTCCGACAACCTTTCTCGAAACAGCTGTATAAAGTATGTAAACATGCAAACACATCTGGTAGTAAAATATCACGTTATGTTTAAGCCTAATGTTTTGTTATTTCTTTCTTTAGAGGCATAGATTCCCCAGTAATGGATCCTCTGTCTGAGGACGGTAAGTCACATTGGTGTCTTTGTTTTCTAAATCTTCTATTCTGTGCATAATCCTTTATGCCGGTTCTCGGTGATTAAAAAAACATTTCGTCTTTGGATAATGGCTTCTAAAATGGCTAACAATGAAGACGTTTTGCTGACCCACTGGAAAGGATTTAACTATCATTTTCACTGGTTTGGTTTTTTTTCAAAGTTTTGTTTTATTGTTTCCTAAAATGGGTGAAACAAAACCTCCACAAAAACTCTTTAGGTGTTTGTGGTATAACTTGTTGATGTTTATGTCGTGCATTAGTTTGTTTTTACTTTCCTTTCATACCCTTACCGTAAATTCCCACCGATTATCATCATGAAAACATTTATGTAAACGTTCATTCTCACATAAGGACATTGATAACTGTAATTACACCGTAAAATCATCAAGAAATTTAACAAATGATGGTAAAGCAAAACTAACCTCAAAAAGCTATAATCTAATTTTACTGTGCTTGTGAGCAGTGTCATATATTATATAAATAATATCTGGTTGTCGCTGTTAACACTTATAAAGTGAGTAGACCATCGTATTTAATTTGTTGTGGTGGTACTATTGTAATCTTGCTAATAACGTAGAGGTAGTTTACGTTGGACTCTTTCATTTTCAAATATATTTTTTAATATGTTTCTCTGCATTAGCCCCAACGACAGGACCTTTAATTGTGCCAAACATCATTGTAATAATCGATTCTAACAAGAAGTAACTTTGAGTCTCATCAACCACGTGAAAAGCAGCGAGCTGTAATTTATCAAGCATTCATTCAATTCTGAAATATTAACCATTCATCTTTTTTATCATACAAAAGTGCTTAACCGTAGCATCATTTAATCATGCAAAAGACTGGCTAATGTCTACGTTATGTGGCAGCTATGAAATTTAAACTTCAACTAATCATAACGATTAGCCTTCCGCATCATAACAGTCATTTTTACGTTCGTACTATGTTCACAAAACTGTTGATGTTTAAGTTTTCTTACATGTAGCGGTTCAGGTGTTATGATAATTACTTGCATTTAAAAGTAAACACATTAATTTTCGAGGTAAGTCTTTATTTTGAAGTTTTAAAAAATTAAGACTTGGAAAAGAAAACTTATGGTAGTTAATGTTTTTCTGTGTCGTTTGAAGCTTATTTTCTAGCTACTGCATTTTTTAAAAAAATTCTGCAGCTATTTTTAACATCTGTCTTCTTTTTCTTGCAGTTTTAATTGTTAATCCTAACTTTCCTACGGCTATAAATAATTAAAAAAGTATTTAAACGTAGACTTGGACTCGTATGAAGTTAACGTTGAAATAAATAATGTAAGAGACCAATATTTTGTTTTAAAACATAATATTAAAAAGTGACTATTGACCTGTAATAACTTAACATAAGCGGTCATCATTATTAATAATACCATGTGTTTATGTTTGTTGTGTCTCACAAATTGTTTTTCTCCCAGGGAGACGTGCGCGCTCACGATCTCCTTCTTTTCTGCCACCAGAAGAAGAACCAGTAAGTCTACTATGATACTTTTTTTAAAAAAAACCTTACAAAGAACGCTGATCTTCCTGGATCACCTTTATGCAACAAAAAATAGTTTGCTCAGTAGATTGCGAAGATAAGCAGTGGATGGCTAAGGATTCCAAATAAACTAGGGATTGCAAGCAACCTTTACATCAAAGTCACGTGATTAATTGATTCCACTTTCTATTAGTTTGAAATTGTTCCTTTTTGTTGTGTATGTGTTAATTCTCTGTATTATTCAGGGTACGAGACGAGAGCTCATTTTAGTGTCGTTTCGTTGAATGTACCAAAAAGTGGAACGCACGTGTAGCCTATGGATTCTTTTAGTTTTGTGCCGTTTTCACAGGTCTCGTAACGGCAAGTTATGGGCCCATCACTGGTTATGTATCTTTATGAGCCATTTTTTGTAACTAGCCTCATAGGGGTGTATTTCTTACCCAAGATAGTTTTGCGAACATGTACATACAGTGTTTCAAAAAGTATGAGATGTACACTTAAAGGCCCATGTTCACCCAAACGGCTTTGCGCGCTTGTGTTTTTGTTTTGAAACGATTCTTTTGTCAAATGCAGTGTTTTGATTGGCTTCCACTTTTGAGGAGCGTTGCGTGACCATACTAAAAACGACTGCGAGGGAGATTAGCTTTCTTCAAAATTGACCGAAGCTTAATAGAGACAGTATAAAAGAGGCCAGTAAGACTTTAATTCTTTTCCAAATGGAGGAAGATATATCGCCGGCTTCGTTAAATATCACCGGAGAAAGCAGTTCAAAGTTTAAACTGTTAGTGAATGCGTATGGATGCTTTGTCAAATCGGATGAACGCAATTACGAAATGTCTATTATGCGCCAGGTGAGATTTTCCTGAAGCCCGTTTCGACTGTGAAATGTTTTGATTCCTCAATCTATTATTGTGTGTTAATTCTTAGGAGGCTTAGGTATGTGTTCTCGAAAGAATAAGCGAGAAGTTGTGTTTGCAAAGCGTCGAATCAGCACTGCTTACAGCCTTGCCGCTGTAATCGCTGTGTTACAGTTTCTTTAGGTTGGCTAAGGACTGGTTTGCTAATAATAGTTCTCGCTACTTTAGAGCGATACGCCAGACGATCAGTTTACTTTAAGGATATCACTCGCTTCATAGGTTAAATTAAATAAAGCATTGTTCATGTTAGATTGACTCGCTTGTATTGCTTTCAACTGATTTCAACGGGACCTTTGTTTGCAATTGAACATCAACATTCGATGTAGAAGGAACTCGGCAAACACGCTGTCTGTAGAATTTGCAGCCAAGAGCTTCTTTCCCATCTCTCCAGAGATTTAAAAAACGGATCCACGGAGACGAATGTACTTCGGCGACCCCAGTCGATGCGGTCTTCCAACCGTACGTTTCTGTGGCGCCGCCATCGAAAGTACTACAGTGAAACAAACACTCACAGAAACAAAAAGGCTCGATACCAGACCAAAATATCCAGAAAGATGTAAAGAAAAATACCAAAAGCACCTGTTTAGACTTTCTTTTAAACCAAATTTTGCGAACTGTGGAAGATTATCAAGGATTGACTCTACACATTGAAGGCAGCGATTTTCAACTACGCGAAATGTTTTTTTCTTGAGTACAGGGCGCGCAATGCATCTAGGGTGAACATGGGCCTTTAAGTAGACCACCTAACAGTGTTTGCTAACGTTTATGCTGCAAGTAAAAATGCTTTGTATTCTTGCATTATTGGAGATTAAGGTAAAAGAACACTACTGCTAGTTGCGGAAGTTAAAAGCTAGTTCTACATACACGTTTTATGATGAATTTGTCCGAGAAACTATCGCTTGATTGGCCGAAGTGGCATCAGTGCCAACTCGTCGGGGCTTTGTCCAAGCGAGAAATGACAATAACAGGTTGCATCCTTGTATACGTGTGTCCGATCTCTATCGACAGTAGATGTAATAGGGGAATTAGGAGCAGAAAAAAAGTTCTTCTGACGGTAGTCTTCTTTTGCAGTTTTATTTGTGGAATTGTTTGATTGAGATTGATTGGGAAATTTTAGTTAAAAATTTGAAAAAACAAATAAGTAAACAAAAACAAAGTTGACCCAATTCGTCCAGCGCCGGAAGAGTAAATCTACAATGTTAACAATAATTGTTTTGAATTTGTTTTGCTAGGACCCAGACATGGAGGTTGATGCCCAACCCATACCTTGGCACCAAGTTGTAGATAAAAAGGTATTTAGCAGACAGTCGTGTATGAATTATTCGCTTTGAATGGGTAGTTGTTTCTTTGGTATAAACCATGGTAGGTGTTGGTGATAGAAATGGACGTTAAATTCCGTTGGACGATCGATTATTTAAACAGGTTTTCTCATTGTCAAAAAACAAGTAAAAAATAACGCAGATAAAGTCCGTCGAACGACGTTTCGGTGTCATGGTGACGCCATGGTCATGGTTGATCTGGGTCAGCGGGTACACCAAAGATGGCGGTCACGAAATTTTTAGCTCCACTCTTATTTGTGTTCTCGGGCTTACTTCTTGCCTATCATTTATCAAAATTCAACCAGTTTATACCTGAACATCTTGAAGTTTTACCTCTGGACCCTTTCAACTTCACTTTCGTATCCAAACAGCCTATTCAGGTCGGAATGGCTCGAGCACGTGGCTTGAAAAGCGATGTCTACGAGTGACTCTCATAGAAACAAGTCCGTATTATCCAAGATCTTCTTCTCGCTCCTCTTCCTCTGCGGAGATATCCAACTAAATCCAGGTCCTTACAAGTACCCTTGCGGGATTTGTGCCAAACCGGTAAAGTCGAATCAACGTGGAATTCAGTGTGATTCTTGTAACATTTGGTACCACATCCGATGTATGAACATGAATATTTCAACATACGATGCCCTAGCAAATTCATCTTGCGTGTGGGAATGTATCGGATGTGGATTACTAAACTTCTTCAACTCCCTGCTGGACTCATCTACTGATACTATCTGCTCAAACCGGTTCTCACTCCCTCATGGCTCATTCATCTCCGAAGATAAATGTCCATCTGACGTAAGCAGTCTATCTCCGCCAACTTTAACCTCCAGTCCTATACCAAAACCTAAACTTCCAAAGCTCCAAAAGAAAAGACATCTTAAAGGCATGATAATCAACTGTAATGGCCTCAAAGGAACTCCTCGTTTCACTCAACTACAAGCTCTACTTGACCTTCATAAACCTGACATTGTACCTGAATCGAAACTTGAAAAGGAAATTCCAACTTACTCAGTGTTTCCTACCAACTATACTGTATTTAGGAAAGGTAGAGCCTCAATGGTGTCTTTCAAGCTGTAAAATCTGATCTAATTTGTGAGGATCAACCTACCTTTTCAAATGAAAGTGAAATCCTATGGACTTCTCTGAAGCTGTATAACAGCAAGCCTATTTACCTCGCAATCTGTTATAGACCCCCAAATTCGCCTCCGGATGTCCTGGATAAAATCCAGGATCAGTAACCAGTGTTATCGGGTCAAAAACCCGCTATACAAACATCATTGTAGGAGGTGATTTCAACCTTGGGGATATAGATTGGGAATCCGATATACCATCTACGACAAACCCAAATACTGCTGCTCAACACACCAGGCTATTTCAGTTTATGGGTGACTGTTCACTTACTCAACATGCGAAGTCCCCAACGCGCCCTGCCTCGGGGAAAACTTTGGACTTGCTCTTCTCATCATATCCTAACTCTATATCTAATATCACCACCACATCTGGAGTGAGTGACCACCTTATAGTTCTTTTCGACATATGCACTAAACCTACAAGATCCTACAAACCACCACATAAAACTTATGTCTACAAAAGAGCAAAGTGGCAAGATCTTGCTGATTCCATGTCAGATGCATCAGATGCCTTTTTCTCTTCAAATCCCCATAACTATTCAGTTGACCATAACTGGACCACATTTAAAACAGCCTTATTCAAGTCTACTAACAAGTATATTCCTCTGAAAAAAGTCTGGATCAAAATACAAACTCCCATGGATAACCATAGCAATAAAGAGGCACATGCGTAAGAAAGACAGGCTACACAAAGCTGCAACTAAATCCCGTAACCAATCCCACTGGAATGCGTTCAAGAAACAACGTAACCTTGTATCCAAACTGGTCAAAGAATCCCATAGTCAATATTTGAATAACATCATTGGTGACAGTTTAATTGACAACCCAAAGAAATTCTGGTCATATTTACGGACCTGTAAAACTGAATCCATTGGAATTCCACCTTTGAGGACAGGAACAAAATTTACACCTCTGACAAAGACAAAGCTGAGGCCCTGAGTTCCCACTTCACCTCAGTCTTTACCCGAGAGAAGCTCCCTCCCACTACTATTGACCATTCACCTTACACATCTATTCCTGACCTGATTATCACAAGTCAAGGTGTAGCCAAACAGCTCTCTCAGCTAAACCCTAATAAAGCCTGTGGACCTGACGAAATTCCTGCTAGAATACTCAAAGAACTTGCTCCAACTATAGCACCTTGGCTTTGTTTTATATTCCAAAGATCATGCAGTGAAGGTACTCTACCATCAGATTGGACCAAAGCTCTGGTCAGTGCAGTTCACAAGAAAGAAAGCAAATCCAACCCAGCCAATTACCGTCCAATCTCCCTCACCTGTCTATGTTGCAAAGTCATGGAACATATGGTCTTGAGCCATATTGCTAAGCACCTCTGTACCAATGATATACTTATCAATCAACAACATGGCTTCAGGAAATTCTTCTCATGTGAAACACAGCTGATAACGGTGATAAATGACCGGGCCAAAGGTCTCAACCAGAATGTCCAAACCAATGTAATTCTCCTGGATTTTAGTAAGGCATTTGATTCTGTGCCTCATCGTCGTTTGCTAAACAAACTGAACCACTATGGAATGCGGGGAAAAACTGCTTCCTCGATAAGCTCATTTCTGGCAAACCGCACCCAAGTAGTTTCTGTTAATGGAACTCATTCCACTCCTGCGATTGTAGTCTCTTGTGTACCCCAAGGATCAGTCTTGGGCCCAGTTTTGTTTCTTTTGTATATTAATGATATTATGTCTAACATTAGCTCTAAAATGCGGCTTTTTGCTGATGACAGCGTCATTTATAGGGAAATTCGTAGTCCCCAAGACCAAACTACACTCCAGCATGACCTAGATCAATAAAACAATTGGGCCAAGTTATGGCAACTTAACTTTAATGTTTCCAAATGTTATCACATTGGAATGACCAAACAACGGGCACCCAAGTTCTGCACCTACTTTTTAGATGGGAAAGTTACATCTAACAGAAGTTCAACCAAATATCTTGGCATTACAATTACGAAAGATTTATGCTGGAACAAACATTGCGACACAATAATAAATAAAGCAAACAGTACTCTGGGCCTACTTAGGAGAATATTGGGTGATTGCACCCCCAAAGTCAAAGCTAAAGCATACACTGCCCTTGTACGACCCCAACTTGAGTACTCCTCGTCAGCATGGAACCCTCACACCAAACGAAACATCAACAAAATTGAAATGGTTCAACACAGGACTGCAAGATTTGTACACAATGACTATTCCAGAACTAGTCATGTCACGCCTATGATCCAACAACTAGGTTGGGACACTTTATGACATAGAAGACTGCTAGCACAACTAATCATGTTCTATAAAATCAATCAGGGTATGTTTGGACTAAATTTCCCATCAGAAGTCTCCCCTTTATTTCAACGCAATCATCCAGATTGCCTAACCCACAATCTTTCAATCACATCCAGACCAACATCGATGCGTATAAGTTTTCATTCTTCTCAAGAACTATAGTTACTTGGAACCATGTCCCCCTCACTAATTACACTCCCACAGTCATTGCCTTCAAGGAAGCAGTCATGTCCTTTGTTAGGTCCCACTAACTTTTCAACAAGGATATTGTACATATACTCTGTCTTCCTATCAACTTTTTCTTACTCCATTTTAATCCAATTAATTATGATATTTATTTATTTACTTTTATTCACTATTTACTATTAACAGTATATATTTTAAATATTTTAAGTAATCTTGTACGTATCATATTGTTATGTTCAGTTATATAGTTTTATTTAACTTGTGTGTTATATTTAAATTACACCTCCTAGTATAGAATGTTTTCACGTGACGTCACGGCGGCCATATTGGTGTCCCAAAACGATGAAACGGCGGCCATGTTGGTTCCCAAACCAGTCCTGTGGGAGTTAAACTCTTTTCTTTTGCAAACGCTTTTTTTTGTTCCATTAAATTTGCATAGATGCTGGCCACGTGAGTGAAAACACTCTATAGCGAAAGCTGTCTTCTTAGGAGTACTTCATTAAAGCATTAAAAACGCCATTTTCATTTTCGTCAGCTGTTAGAAATAGTTTTCGCATACAACAACTCCTAACTCCTAACAACTCCTATCCTTCGTGGGAAGGATACAGCCCATAATACTTTGTAAACCATGTGGGCATACCCCAAGCAATGTTGGAAGAGCTGTGCAAACGGATCCAACATTGTTGCGCTATGCCTTGGCGATGCCTGTTTTCCTTTCGTGAAGTAAACGGTCGTTGCCATTTCTAATGGACGATGCCCCCCATTGGTAACCAATCCTTTAATAGATGTAATATATTCCTTGTACTAAGTTACAATAATAATAGTAATAATAATTATTATTATTATATTATAATTATATTATATTGCGCAGTTTTCATGACGAGATGATCAACTGCGCATTACAACAAAACATAGAACAAAAATAACTAAATGATAAATAAGAGTTACATCCTGTGTTGTGTAAAATATTAAAAAGCCTAGCTAAGAATAAAAAAGCCTTACTAAAAGGTACGTCTTAAAAAGTTTTGCTAAAAATAAATAAAAAATTACATAGTCGTGTCAGTAGGCCTAACTGAGAATGAAAAGCCTTACTAAAAAGATGCGTCTTTAAAATGTTTTTAAAAGTGTCAACAGATTGGGCATTTCTAGTTTCCAGAGGTAAATCGTTTTAGAGTTTAGGCGCCGACGCAACGAAAGCACGGTCGCCCAGCGTTTTTGAATAGTCTTAGGCCCTGTCCACACTTATCTGGATATTTTTGTAAAAGGAGATTTTTTTTTCTCGGTTTTCAAAAAAATTATGCATCCGCATATAGCGTATTGGAATCGTTTTCGCCCGTCCACAGGAAAACGCTAAAACGTTAGAAATACGATAGTATCCTTTACGGAGCATGCGCAATTCTCGTAATTGTCGATGATGTGTGACGTCATTGTATTAAAAAATCTCTGGTTTCGTCCGTCCACACGTAAGCGAGAAGCCGGCGTTTTTCAAAAGGTGCGTTTTTGGTGACTTTTAACTTTTTCACCGGATGTGTGTGGACCGTAGGCCAAACTTTTCAAAAAAAAAAAACTGGATACATGTGTACGGGACCTTAGAAAGAACGACGTTGAAGCCAAAGTTGAATTTACGTTAAAAGGTATGGAAAGGGTTTGGGTCACCTGTTATTGATGTATCAGTTTACAACGACAGTTTGGTAGTTTATTTCCTTACATTTTTCGGAATTTTGGTGTGTCGGTGTGGTAGTGTAATGGCAAGGGAGAGAGATTGGAATATAAAAGGCCCGAGTTCGACTCTGGGTTGCAATCTTCTATCTTTTTAATAGAAACACTCTCAATAACAGGTCAAACATTTTCTTTGTCTTAAAAATGGCAGCGACCGTTTACGAAAGGGACAACTGCTTCGGCGATCACGGAACAAAAGAAATGTTGGGAGTTGCTGGCGCTAACGTTTGACCGGTTTCAAACTTTGCGCAACAACTCCCACCAACATGCAACAGTGTGTGTAAACGGACGCAACCTGTAGCATCCAACAATGTTGCGTCTTTTTGTACCGGGCTTAAGATTTGCATACATAAAATATGCAGTTAATATCACACAAATAGTTTAGTGTACAGCAATAATATGGTCGATAAGTCTGTAGAATCATGTAAACTTGTCTCCTGACAGCTAAGTACTGGTTTGTCAAACAATTGGTGTAAAGATAGTTCTAGTGTTGATGCTTGCGTTTTATTGACATTTTTAACTGCGACAGGCTTAGTTCAGTCAGTGAAGCGCTTATTATTATTATTATTATTATTATTATTATTATTATACAAACACAATACAAACACTGTTGAAATAGGTTTTAATAGTTTATTTCTTTTATTTACTTTTACCGTGTATATACCGATATTGACGTTGAAACCCAGGAGGAAGCCATTATGTAAACACTGTTGAAATAGGTTTTAATAGTTTATTTCTTTTCTTTTACTTACTTTTACCTTGCGTATACAAATTTGTATGGAATATGTTAATTAATGTTAGGATGATGATAGTAGTATTAGTATTAGTTGTAGTAACCATGATATCATGACATATGATATGACGATGATGATAATGATGATAATAATAACTTTTTGTGCCTTGGATATTTTAATATTGGAATTTTTAACTTGTAAATGGCAACTTGTCTGGAATAACAGGAGGGCATTTTGTATGCGCATGCGTCAATATGAGCTTTTGAAGTGCCACAGAGGCATTTCCTGTGAATAGTTTACGTTCAGTACCAGAATTTGAAGGCTGTTTTCTGGAGCTGAATGACATGTATTGGGTGCTACGTTCCACAAACGTGTTGTTCAACGTATCGTGGTATTTCTACGATGAAAGTGAGTTTATTGTAGTCTCGCTGTCGCTCTTGAGAGGAACAGTCTTTCCTTTCGTAAAACAGTACATCGAAGACAAGATGGCGGCTGAATGTTCTTACGACCTAACATTTCGCGCACATTTTTTGAGCAGGAGGAAAAGGTCGGTATGATAATTTCTTGTTAAACAATTATCCTATAGATACTTAATTCTTCTCAATAGTAGAACTCTAAAATCGAACTTAATCATTTCAGGAATACAGTGGTTAATTAAGTGTCCATTCTGCCGTGAAACTGTTTTTTCACCCTTTCGCTGGCTTGTTTATCTCGAAATCTTGCCTTTCTCTCCCAATTAAGTTAATGATTAATGAAACTAAGAATACTTCCGCGAATGAATGGCGCTTTGATGAAGGCTGTGAAAAATCGCCTTCTGCAGTAATTTTAGCCTTCTTCACCAGTACGTCTTCGTTGAGAAATTTAAATACACACACTTAAACTATAAATTTAAATTAATATAATGACGCGAGTAAGATTGTGTTTTGAAAATAAGAAGATTCTATCATTTAGTTATACAAAGGAAAAAAAATACAGCAATCGGTTTGAATTCTGATTTTTTTCCACCTTATTTTGAAGGTACACTGTTTGTTGACATTTCGTTATGCAAATAAATATAACATTTTGGCGTTTTAAAGAAAATCTAGCCTAACTCCCCAACCCCAAAATAGCACGAAATGAAACGTTATCAATACACCTTTTGAATAAATCCTGGCTTCTGGTGCAAAAAAATCGCATTTATTCCTAAATGATACCATTTTGTGGATACTACATTTGTTGATATGCTAATTTTGAGACATTTCATTCACAAAGTATGTTGAATGAGACCAGCTTCTCCTCTGTATTGAACCACATTCTTGTTCAATGCATCCGTTTCTGCTTGATAATTCTTCCATGATGTACAACTTACATAAGGGGTTCATCTGGACACAGTAAAAAGCCCCCAACAGAAACATTAATAATAGACAAATTCATCCATCTGCAGTGTCATGTTTGTTGTCGCATCCCAGCTCATCTGGGTCCTCTAGAAGTAGTATTTATTTTTTGAGGAAACAGCATTATATGCACCCCTTTAACAAACTTCCTGTCTTATGTTTAAACAGGATTTGAAGGTGAACAACATCGTCAGTTAGATTTATGGAGTGATGGCCATTCTCTGTTTTGAATGGATCACTACTGTCATCAAATATAAATTAATAACAAGAAATCGATTGTGGAGCACAGGAGCTGTTACTCAAGAGTCGCTTTAAAATAGTAGCTTAGGAAAAATCTCTGTATCTTTTAGAGTTAAAGAAAAATAAAAGTATTGTTCGTTTTTTCGGGGTATGTGCATTCGTTTTGTTTATGAAATGCTCAAGTGATTATGTAGTGCATAATCACTTGTAATTGTTGCTGTCTCAAAGTCAATCCATTCTTCATTTCCTGTAGAAGATTTTTTTATAAAATTTTCGGCAAAAACTTTCGAAAAACTGTAACAAAAACCTATAGATTTCATGTTTTTGTGGCATATATAAACACGTGTCTCCGTGATCAGTTTAACATGAGACATCACGATAATAAATAACCCTCGCGTGGTAATTTTTTTTTTTCGCCGTTTAGTCTTAAAGCAGCTGAACATTGCTACGATGCATTTCCTCCTTGTTAAGTAAAACCACGACTTTGGAAATCAAACCATAGAAATGCATTGCTTTGCCAGTGAAAATCAGACCTATACAGGAACATGACTTTTTGGCATTGAGTCTTGAAACTCTTTAAAGGGCCAAGAAAACCTACTGCTGAAAAATGTACAAGTGAAAAACCCGCGTAGAAAGCGTCCGATGTTTGTCATGGAGAATATTTTTTGCTGGAAAGTACGGTATTCAAAGCACCAACAAAATGGCTTTTAAAAGGATCGTACCTTTACGCGAGTTTCGATTTCCCGCCATTAGATTTGATGCGCCCACGCTATTGTCGTTCAGCGGATGCAGGCATGCGCATGCAAAATGCCCTCCTGTTGTCTGGAATATGTTAATAAAGTTTATCATTGTTATTGTTATTATTATTATTATTATTATTATTATTATTATTATTGACTGCGGAGCGCGAGGTCGTGGGTGCGATTCCCGGGACCGGATCAACACTCAGAGTCTTAAAATAACTGTGTAATGAAGCTACTCCTTTGCCCTGCAAATGGCTAGACCTCTATAATGTTTTTGTTCTAGGTCATTAAAAAACTAAGAGGAAAGGAAATCAAGCGTCAAGAAATTATTCATGGTAAGACAAGTTGAACGAGAACTAAAAGTGTTGTTTAACAGTTTGTAGATGTAGTGAAGACCGCTATGGCGAAAAAGGGTTGTTAGGAGTTAGAGCACCACCCCCACCCCCCCCCCCCCCCCCCCAGCAATGTGGCTCGGTTTTGTATCCCGAAAGCGACGCCACTGGTCGGTCACTCTCCGGGTACTCGGGTTGCTCCCTCTCCTCTAAAAACAACATTTCCAACTTCAAATTCGATCTGGAATAATAGACGAAGAACCAGTATGTCAATCTGCTGCTCTAGTCTTATCTTATTTATTGACTCATTCACGGGTAGCTCCAGCTGGAATGAGTGTCGATAGTTTTGCGTAACCTTCAACATTTTAGGATTTGTGTGAAAAATATAAACGATTGTTTTTGAATCCTACAAATGCGAAAGAGATCTAAATAAACAACAGCTTGCCTTACTGAGTTTTTTGTGTTTCTCCTTTCTTGTGTTGTCCCCAAGCCGATTTATGGCCATTATATGGGTTTTAGTGCGACTGGTTTACTCCCTCAATATATCCTTATATCGCTCATATTTTGAGGTTGAGCTACGTGTGTCTTGACGTATTTGCAAATGTCATGTTAAGTGGATTTCCACTATCACGTAATTTTTTACGTACACAAATATTACTCGCGTAAATAAAAATAAAAAAGAGAGGCAATGTTATGTATTAAGTGTCGCGCGTAAACGTAAAAGGTGAGCGAAGTTCAATACTTCCGTTTACGCGCGGTCTTTCAACAGCCTCGGAACGAAGACGTATACCCTAGCCATATGAATTGGCTTAGTGTGGATGGTCGAAAACAATGTTGAAAAGCTCTGGTGTGGACTCAAAGTTTTGAATGCGTTCTTGTTTACGTGAAAACGCCTCGGTATAGAGCAAGCTAGGTTTTGATTCTGACAGTGAAACTTACTTACTGTGAAGGTTTACTGGAAAATTCATTATGAGGAATTCACAAAAAAACAACTATAATACCATCAGAATATTCTAATATTAACTGCATGTTTCTCTTTTAGAGCTTATTCATACTGAAAGAACACACGTTAGGAATCTGAAAGTTTTGAGCAAGGTGAGTTGGTAGTTAGAAATTGAGAACATATATGTATATACATACATATCTTTTTCATTTCTACTTTGAACTAAATTAAATAAGCGCTAAACTGTACACAGGAATGAAAAGTACCCTTAGTGACAGCTTACGAGGAATAGAGCAATCTGGTATTCTTTCTTAAGGTGTCTTGACCCAGTACTTTTGCAGCGACACCTTCCATCTTTTAATATCTTATACTTAAACAAATTGGTCTTTACTGTAAAACCCATTATAACACATAGATTCGGAATAAATACACGTGACAATGACGTCATAATAGTTTTAGCTCTAAATCGAATTTCTGCCCTTATCAGCCTTTTCTTTGGAAATGCTTTACGCTACCGATACTTTGGGTGCTTGTCTTCTGTTGTGCGAAGTTTCACAAAAATCTATAAGAGGAATATAAAGGGTATAAACTATGCATGAACTGAAGACTGGAATTAATACAGACAAATTTGCTATTTTTGGATTCTTCCAAAAAGTTTTTATCACCCACTCATTTTATAAATGGGCTTTATGCCCTCTACAACCGGCTGAACGCAATTTCGAAAAAAGCATGAAAACATGTGAATCAGTCAAACGCAATGCTGAACTCTTTTTGTAATTTCTAAGGCTACTTTCACGAAATCAGCGATTAAAAAACATCGGCAATAGATTTTCTTTAAAGAATTTCAGTGCTGCAATTAATCAGTGTACTATAAAATCCCCGAATTTCCTGTCCATTGAAAACTTTTTAACCTGTCTAACGTGGGCCCAAAATTAAGTAACTATTGAAGCGATGTCATACATCTGGCTACGTTTTTGCTGTGGGATTTCCTATTGTCTCGAGTTTAGCAAAACATTAGATACCCATGCACCTTCCCATGCACCACGCGAGAATTTACCAAGCTTGGTTGTCCTCCATAATCTTTTCACTATTGTTTTCTCCCATTCTACAGCATTACCAAACAGGGGTCTTTTCTGCATGAGTATGCGATACCGCTGAACAAGCGATGTGCATGGAGGCTCACCACAGGGTCTGCCTTCATCAAAATGGTGCGTCTCAAAGCCATCGTCGCGATTATATTTCTCGTTGGTCTTGGCGAATGGGCTCGTGATTTAACAAAATGTGTAGTTTGCAAAAAAACTGTAACATGGTCTTAACAAAAGCGAAGTAGACCGGCTTTAACATACACGAGCTACCATCAAATTTCACCTCCCCACTTGACCTGGACAACATTGCCCGTATATGTAGTGCCTGTAGGATTGCGCTAACCTCATCAAAGTCTAAACAAAGCGCCGAAACGTTTGTTGATGCAAGTAAACACTTTCAATTTTCTTCGTTTTGAAATGAGAAAGGAACAGAAATATTCCAAAAAAAAAAAAAACCAGCAAATTTCAGTGAGCGGGCTCAAAATGCGCAAAAGCCGGTGTTGAGTTCAGCAGTGAATTAATATATCTTCTACAATTTTCCCAGCACTAAAAAGCCACAAAATTAACAGCACACGAGACGTAGATTAGTCACCTGGTAAGATGTTCGTGGTAGTCACTCTGTATGTCTCGAAAAATAAAAAAAATGAATATCAATGAGACACAGTCAAAACTGTATTCAATAGGACCGAAATTGAAGTCGAATCTTGTGACCGATTTCGATGAAACAAACGGTTAGGTTTCCCAAGAAGTACAGTGAACATGTGATGCCGACCAAAAGTTAAAATTTTTTACAGCACTTAAGTTCTGGCTAAATGAATATTCCTGTTAATAATGCGTTACAATGTTAGTCCACGCAATAACAAGACGTTCCACAATTTTACGATAAACAAACTTTGTATCGCTAAAATACTCGAGGGAACAACTTTCTATTCCAACTGATAACGGCGTGGTAGTCGCCCGCTGATCGTTATTAATCCACTCCCGAAATATGGCTAAATCAGCTATGAACAAATTATTGACGGAAAGTCCCTGCGGTATCGAGAAACTAATTTACATCCGATTTATAGACAAACACTAAATAAAGAACATTTTGCTCAATAACTACGCATCAACAATGCATTCTATGCCAAACTTTGCGGTTCTTTAACGGGAATCAAGACACGAGTCGAGCGCCAAACAATAACAAAGCAGCCATGTTCGTGTCAGACATCCTTGAGAAACTCAGTTGCTCTTTCACCTCGTTCAGCGCATCAGTCTCCACTTTAAATCACCAGATCTTTACTTATCTTGTACAACAAAGCTCTTTCCTAAGTTCCTGCTACCATTTCAATGTCAAGCAAGCTTTCAAAGTGAACAATTTGGCTCCTACGACTTTGCACCACTGTCGCTGTCACTGGTTGCGTGCTCTTTGTCAAGTCAGCTCGCGCATGCTCATGCAAAAAAGACCCTTGTTGCATTGCCATATTTCAGAAAGATTTCAGAGGGCAACCAGGCACGGTAAATTCTCGTGTGCTGCATGGAAATTTGATGTTGTGTTAAACTCGAGACAATAGGAAGTCCCAGAGCAAAAACTAAGTCAAACCTTTGACATCGCTTCAATATTTACTCAATTTTGGGCCTACATTAGAAAGCTTAAAAATTTTTCAATGGATACGAAATTTGTGGACTTTATAGTATACTGATCAATTGCAGCACTAAAATCTGTTAAAGAAAATCCATCGACAAATTTTTGTTTCATTTTTGTTTTTGTGAAAGTAGCCTTAGGCTGCGTGCAAACAGGCGCAACAACTCCCAACATTGTTGCGCTATTGTTGCTTTGTTGTTGCGTGCGTCTTGGCAGTGGTGTGCAAACGGAGGCAACAACTCAAAGTTTGGGACCTGCAGTGCATCGTGGGAAAAATGCAACCCATAAGTTTTTGTAATCTGTGCGTAATGAGCGTGCGTGGCCCCAACAATGTTGGAAGAGCTGTGCAAACAGATCCAAAATCGTTGCGCTACGCTTCGGTGATCACGGAACAAAAGAAATGTTGGGAGTTGTTGGCTGCAAAGTTTGACCGGTTTCAAACTTGGCGCAACAACACGCAACAACATGCAGCAGGGTGTGCAGACGGACGCAACATGTAACATCCAACAATGTTGCGTCCGTTTGCACGGGGCTTTAGAAATTACAAAGAAAAACTCAGCATTGCGTTTACTGATTCACAGGTTTTCATGTTTTTTCGGAATCGCCCAAGTCTACTTGCGTTTAGCTGGCTGTAGAGTGTATAAAGGTCATTTGCAAAACGAGTGAGTGATAAAAACTTTTCGGAAGCCTGCGAAACGTAACAAATTTCCTTACATTAAGTCCAGACTTCAGTTCATGCATAATTTATACCCTTTTTGTGGAAATTCCAAGATATCTCGAAATTCCTCTTTTAGATATTTGTGAAACTTCGCACAACAGAAGACAAGCACCCAAAGTATCGGTAGCGTAAAGTATTCCCAAAGAAAATGCTGATAACGGCAGAATTTCGATTTGGAGCTAAAACTGTTGTGACGTCATTGTCACGTGATCTTTATTCTTATCGCCCGAAAAGTAAATATAAGAGATTTAAAGATGGAAGGTGTACCTACAAAAATTCTGGGTCGAGCCATCTAAAATTAAAAGCATTTTACTCATGTTACGGAGCGCTAATTCTATAGTCAGCTCGTTATTTGTAAACTATTTACCGTTGAAAAGGCTTTTACCACACCGTTTGTTGAAATCCATGCTTTTAGCTTTTCCTGATAGTCTGGTGAATTTTTCACCATCTTAAAAGAGCTTTAAGCAAAGGCGCTTTTGGGCCAAGCACGTCAACCGGAAGATGACGTTTGCAATCCCTTTGCAGTGGGTTTGCCCAAATTGTAGGGCAGATCGTTTCTAGATTAAAGAGTAAAGACACTTAACAATACAAATTCGGTAGCTTCAAATGGCCCTCTCCCACGTACGTAGCTCAAAGTGCCTTTGCTTAAGCTCCCTATTACCTCGCTATTGTGCGCTTGGAAGAGAATGGTTATTTATTGTTTGTTTTTTTTTTTTTTCCAGGTGTTCTACAGACCAATGTTAAAATTTAACGTTATGTCCAAGCAGCATATTAATCAACTTTTTCCCAACTTAGATGAATTAATTAAAATTCATGGTAAGTGAACATACAATGGTTAGGGATGGTACACGAATTCGTATCAGTGATTTAGCTAAGTAGTGATTTTCTGCTCCGAGACGGTTAGCTATGACCAAAAGTCACAAAAGTGGCACTGAAGTTTGTAACCGATTTTGTAGCTGTTAAATAGACCTGTTTCTTAAAAGATGTATGTTTGACTTGTGAATCCACGGTTTTTCTCATACTCCCACACTGCAACCCATTATCCCTTTCTGGATAACCCTAAAAAAGAATCTTGCTTTTATGCCTACTCGTACTCTCGTATGTTCTGATTATAATTAGTACGATAAAATACCTTAAATCGTTTTAAGCACTCAAAGCTTCCCTCTTTAAATCTTAACTTTTGTTAATGTAGGATGTGTTGTAAACCTTTGCTAGGATTCAATAGGTTGGTAAATAACTTGTTAATACTGTGATGAGTTTTTAGAGAAACTCGCAACTCTTAACAGGACTTTGCCCTTTTACACAGAAAGTTAGGTCATGTGTTAATTGATAAGCCAATTTATTTATTCAAGTGTCTTTAATGGAGAGCATGATGAAAAAACAAGAAGATTCTTCTGAGGAAGTTATAACTTGCATAGGCGATGTTATGCTGAAAAGGGTGAGCTCCAAATTAAAACGCTATAATTAGAACGAACAGAGAAATCAACATAACTTTAAATATCAGACAAAAGTGGACTCGAATAGTTTTTTTTTTTTATTATTTACTCAAAGCCGTTCCTCGGCAGTTCCAGGATATAAAGGGATGTTTAGTCAGATAATATTCTTCAAATAGCAATGCATGTGCCATTCTTTGAGTGGTATTATTGCTATTCTTGCTATGTTTTTAGGCAGTAGTCTGACTATTTGTTCAGCGGAAAACATGAAATCTTCCGCCATTTTCTCAAACTATACCAGAACAGCTGAGCCACCGCGCCTTCCTTGGTCCCTTTTCCTGTGGTTGTGACTAGAATGGATACCCCAAAGTCAGATTGTCGTCTTCGCTCAACATACATGATAGGAGTCTTATATCTTAAAGTAGTAAATAAGAAAAGAAAGAAAACAGTAGGTAGTTCGTAGGACTTGAACCCGTGTAATTTGATATATAATCCACATCCGTATCCACTATACACCATCAAGGGCTAACTGCCGAGACCGGTTAATTTTAACGTACTTTACATGGCGTTGATCATTACATTATTGAAAGCTAACCGTTTTTAAAACAGCGCTTAACCCTAATCACTGTACTTCGGTGCTAAACCCTGTATCCAACTCTTTTCCTTGCACAATTGTCTTTTACTCTGATTTCCCCACTTTTTAAATTCGCATAGCGTGGAGTAGAGTATAGCATTGTGTCATAAACATAAGGTGTCCAACCTGATTTTGAGGTATCCATTCTAGGCATAACCCTTTTCCTGTCGATTATCAGTACAGGTGGCGTCAATTGGAGTGATATCGGCAAACTTCTTGCATATTTGGTCAGCGGTAGCTGGTTTTGAAGATTAGCCAGGGCATTAGAGGCAATCAGAAACGATAAAATTTTATGTTGAATGAATGGAAAGTGTAACGAAAATCTGCCTGACTTTAAGTTATTCTTTATCTTGATTAAGATAATCCATTATTCCGGGCATTAATGCGTGGCAAACAAACAAATGGCGTCGATAAGTTAAGCAAGCTGTATTTTTTACGTCATTACACTGATAAAACTCGTTATTTGCGTTAAGGAATACATGAGGCAAACTTTACCTTTGTCGATTTCTGTTTATTTTATTGGATAAATTACTTAGATAAGTATTTCTCTTTCTAATTGCAATGAGTAAAAAGAAATGCATATTGCCGAGATATTGATACTGAAAGAAACGATTTTAAGCCGTTTCCAAAGCAAATAATTCAGGAAATAAGTAATTTAATAATTGTATTTTTTGTTTTGCAGTTTGACGATGAACCTGGTGAGATAGCCAAGGATGCCTGTGCTACATTCTGTAATCACCAGAAACTAGCTTTGGAACAGCTCAAGGTATGCTGGTGCTGCAGACGGTCGTAACTTTTTTAAAGCGATCCACAAAGATTATACTCCTGCTGTTTACTGAAATCCGAGTTCCAAACTCTACTTTTAAAGAGAGGCTAAGCCCCGTCCACGCGTATACGGATATGTTTGAAAACTGAAATGTTTTCCCTTTGTTTTCAAACCCTTGCCGTGAAGGAAAGGTTTAGGGAAACTCGCAAATGGTCGACGGTTTTTGTTGTTTAAAAGTTGGTACAGCTTGATTTCAGCCTTGTTATTTGTTCAAGCACTAGGCTAGTATTTAGGTTTCTTGCTTTAATTATGTCCTTTGAGTCATAGAGCTACCTAGGTATTGTAGTTGTTATTGACTAATAAATCGACCTTACGTGCATTGTTCTCCCTTGTTTCAGCATCGTCAAAGAAAAGATCCCAACTTACAAAAATTTATCGCTGTAAGTATTTTCGCTAATGTCTTTTGAGATTGTGGATTTCAGTTTTTCACAGATTCTTTACTGTCACTGTTATGTTTTCTATTTAGAATTGTGAAAACGATCCGTTGTGTAGAAGGTTGAGACTGCAAGATATAATTTCCTCCAGTTATCAGAGGTTGACAAAATACCCACTTCTGTTGGAAGGAATACAGAAAAATACTCCAAGTAAGTCCGTTACGTTTATGAAGACGACTTGTTGCTCGAGTGTAGCGGTCACGCTGTGCACTGCTCTCCCGCTCTCCAGCTCTCTATCTTCTGATTTTTAACATGACTGGTAAAGTTAGAGAAACAGGAAAATTAAAGAAGGATAATTAAGACTTGAAAAAAAAAAAAAAAACAGTTAAAAGAAGCTAAAAGGGACATAACTAGACTATCCTATCTATATAAATTGCCCGTGGGGGAAATCTCTATTCCTCATAAGCTCGGCTTCTCGGAGATTTCTCCGCCACAGTCACTCCTCCCAAGTAATGAACAAATTTTAAATTTAATGCTAATTAACCTATTTATTATCGCTTTTATTTTGCTTGTAATTCATTGTGTGTGGCAAAATAATAATAAAATAAATAAAATAAAATCCAACCAAGTTTCTTCAATTCGACAAGCTGACAATGTTTGTTTGTTTCTTAACTACTTAATAATATGGTCTACCGTACATAAGTTGCACAAAATTGTATGTTAATGTATACCTTCTGCATTTTTATAATGTATACTGTATCTATATAAGAAAGTTCCCCCTGTACAGTCTGGCTTGCCACGATTAGCTCTAGGCTATCTGCAAGCCAGCCTAATTCTTTGTTAAAATTGAAGTGGAATAAAGGATATTGTTGGAGATCCCGCTTGTTGCTTATGTTTGGCATTGCGCTGAGTAATTATGTTGAACTGTTTGCCAACCTAGGCTCTCATGCGGATAGTAAAGATATCGAGAGAGCAATTCAGTGTACCAAGGTAAGATTAACTTATTTTGCGCTAATTTGTGCGAATTTTAACTTAAAATGGCCGGCCAATCACAAGAAACGTACATGTTTTAATGATTACCACTTCCGAAGGAGTGTTGCTCACGACATCCTAAACAGAAGCATTAGGTTTTTCTATTCCCTTACACGGCTTAGAAAGGCATAATATGCAATAATGTAATGGGGCTAGTGAGTTTAACTCACGGTCACTATTATTATTCATTTAAACGGTGTTCTCTGGGTTTCAGTTAAATGCTTGTTAGTGCTGCATATTTGATCATGCGTTTTTGTGTCTTGCAGGATTTACTAGCGTTTGTGAACCAGAGTGTGAAGGACTGCGAAAATAGACAAGTACGCACATTTAATACGTTTTTATTATCATCATTATTAACGTTATTAACATTAACGTTAGGCTACCTGTGGCTTGTATTGCAAAGGAGCAAGCGCCAGCCTGCGTACAGTGTAGAATGTTCTCAACGTTTTTTTCTTATTCCTACAGAGACTTGCTGAGTTTCAAAGAAAAATTGATAGAAAACCTCTTGAAAGTACTAACAGTAAAACAATGGAAGAGTTCAAGGTACCAGAAATGATGGCTTCGTTTTCTATGATGCCACCCAAGACGTCTTCTGGTTAACATATAGATAAATTAAAGCAAAGCGTTTAAATCTTTGTCACGGGCCTAACATCTTAACCCATTTCCTCAGAGGCCTATTATTCCTAACCAGGAGTTAAATTTTTATCTGGCTTACCTATCTGTGTTGTTGTTTTTCCAAAGCATTGCCTCGGTTAATTATATGGGATTATTTTAGGGCATCCAAATATCAATTTGTAGGCCAAACCATAAGAAATTGCTTTGTCAACATTCAGATTTAGGGTACGGAAAAACGGGAGGCAAAAAGCATACAACTTGTTTTGCAACATTTGCTGCAAAACGAGTTGCAAAGCGACGTTGCGCGTTTAACCACCCTCATTAAACCTGTCTTGCACCAAATCAGGTTGTTGATAGGTTTGAACGTGGGTGGTAAAACATGCAACAGCGTTTTCAACTCGTTTTGTAGTAATGTTGCAAAACAAGTTGCATGTTTTTTGTTGCCCGTTTTTCGGTACCTTTAGAAAATCTTAATTTAAATTTCGCATTAACCATGGATTATCTTACACGGCGGTCATAGGTCCTGGGCGATTTTCATTTACCATGAAGCCACGTGCAAGTATAACTAAAGCATATTGTGAATGTAGTTTTTTCCTCATTTCTCAAAATAAAGAGCTTCCTGCCGCTTTTGAAAAAGCTTTGCACCCGACCTAATTTTTATTGACAAATGGCGACAACCAGTGTGCAGTTTCAGTTTTCAGAGACTAAAACGTTCAAAGTACTTTGTGAATCAGCAGCGTATTGTTAATGGTTCAAACGAACTGGTGAAAATAATAACCTTAGCTTTTAAGTACTTAACTTGGCTTTTGCAAATTCTCTTGTTTGACATATTTCATGCACGTCAAGTCAAATACTGAATAACCTGGTAATTCAGTGAACCATGTTTGACACTGACTTGGTTTTCATCTTGTCCTCCCTTGGTTTTTGTTTGTCATTTTTGTTAGCAAGACATCATTCCAGTTGGAAAAAGTCAGGTTTCGGGAAACGGTTAACGAATTTTGACATTTTCAGTGCGGACCCGTGTTCCTGAAAGGCCGATTAGTGCAAATCCAGGATTAAAATTTTGTTCCACTTTTTGTATTTACCTTTCTATGCATTGCTTAGAGTAACATTTTATGTTATCATTTCTTTTTTTCGAAGTAAAGGCTCAACAGTATTTTGTACGCTCGAGTTACACTTTCTTATACAAGAAAACCTTGCTTAAAATTTGGCTTAATTCTGGGTTAAACTTAACCATCTTTCGAGGAACTCTGCTCGCAGGGTCAGAACAAGTAGTAAATGAATTGGTTTATTACTTGGCCAATGGAGCTAACACGACAATTGTTTTTGATGTACATTCCAGTCAATGAGATATCTCCTTCGGTTTAGTAACGTAGCACATACTCAGTCGTGTTGTCTCTTTTAAGGTACGATAAAATGGGCAACACAAAAGCGTGCAACCTGTCTTGCGACTTTGCTGCAAATCGAGTTGAATTGCGATGGTGCGCGTTTTACCACCCACGTAAAAAACTTGCAACCTTCTTTGTTGCAAGACAAATTCGAATGTGGGCGGTGAAATGCGCAACATCGCTATTCAACTCGCTGTGCAGCAATGTTGCAAAACAGGTTGCACTTTTTTTGCTGCCGGTTTTACTGTAGCTTTATAACCTTTGCTGTACGTTTTATCTGTTGTGTTCTAAATTGACTTTTCATATTCTTTTAGGACCTGGACCTGACCAAGAAAAAGTTGGTTTATGATGGTCCACTGACTTGGAGAATAAGTCGAACAAAATCTATTGGTAGGCTGTTGTGAATGTCACTTTGAATTGATGTCGGTTGTTTCTTCGTTTATTTTCACTTCTTCTCCACAACTGTTTTTTCTGTTTTGTTTTGTTTTTTGTCGCACAAATGTGAACTTGGAAAGCAATATATTATCAGGTCTATGATCAGGTTCATTTCAACACTTACTCTTCTTTTGTGCAGTGGAAACTCTGCTTCAGTGAATTTCCTTTTGATTCATCAGTTTGTAACGAATGTTGTTCTGTTATTCAGATCTTCATGTGCTTCTTTTGGAAGATTTATTAATTCTACTTCAAAAGCAGGATGATAAGCTTGTTCTGAAGTGTCTTAGTACAACTTTTTCGGCAGGGTACCAAGATGTGAAGGTAAGTTGCTCTAAATATCCATCAAACCAATATTAAGAGCCACTCTCCCTAACCACCGCGTGAGGGGCGGCACAAGGTCGGAAAAATGGCCCCCTTGATATTTCGTCCAGAGATAGCCTATGGTATGCTAAGAATCGCGATATAAGTTTTAGGTTCTAGAGTTCTTATATTTTTGAGAAAATTACGAGAAACCGTCGACAACCCGTGAAGCCGAAAAATCACTGAAATGAGGTCAAATTTCATGATCAGATAATCGAACTTGCGTGAAGGCGCATAGCAAATTATGGCTTTCCGTAGTTTATAATTTTATTTAGGAGGTATTGCTAAGCTGCTTTGATGATATTTTAGACTTACAATTGTAATTCCGAATTCGTGGAGACCAAGCGAAGAGAACCGAAATTTCTAGACTTTGAAAATAAAAAATTACATACCGTTTTCAAACATCTCAAAACATACTCGGTATTATGTAGAATTCTTTCAAAATTCAATTCTTGCAAAGTACAAGAGTTGTATTTGAACGTGATATAATTTTTTTCTTGGCAAAAGTTATTTCTGAGGCGAGCGGCCCCATGCAAGTTGACCCAATTTGACCTTTCGAAGAGATTTTGTTTAACCAGGAATGTAAACAATTCGACTAGCCTTTGCTCGCTTTCTGAGTAAACCATTGAAAGACCCTGCCATTTCCCATTAAAACTACCCAGTAAACCTGAGATAATACTTCGATGACAGCTTACCTTCAAAATGGGTGTTTGAAGGCAAATAATTTTGATGTTCTTCGCTAATTTTCCTGTGTTTTGCTGCCGTGCTCAACCACCGGCCTTTTCATACGCGGCTACGGCATTTTCTAAGTGTCACCTTTCTCTTGCTTGTACAATATTTTTGCAGGACCTGGATCCATGTCTTGCATATAAAGCATCCTCTGGGTATCTACTGAGTTTTGTATTGAATATTGCTAATGAAAAGAGGCAAGAAGTGAAGGAACTAAGTGAACTGAAAAATAGACCCAGATCGATGTCACGCAATCTTTACATCTTAGTGATCACGTGCCGCAAATACATCCGCGTGGATATTTTTTGTCTTGCTCTTGCTCATTTCTTCATTTTCTTCCCTACTAGCGTACAATGTTTTCGTTTTGGTTTTTTGTAACTTTTTTATTCTTAATCACAAGCTTATTTCGAAGGATAGTTCTTTGTATGCAATGCTTTGAATTGGTGTTTATACACGCAACACATTTACTTTTCCCATTTTCTAGTGACTGTGCAACACACTAGAAATCCTATCTAGTTGTTGCTACAAAAGTCAAATGCCCGGGCAGGTCCATTGCTTATGATTTCCTAAAGCTAGATAATAGGGAATAGTAATATATATCTGAAAAAGGGCTAGTTACTGGCCGCAAAGCGAGTTTTTGTAATTTGTATTAATTGTATTTACCAATTTGCCCATGGCAGGTGAACACGCAAATAGGCCCCCTTCGTGGTGCATCTAACTTTTTAGGAATTATGTTCAACAAGATACCTTGAGATGCAGAAGTAAACGCACGCTTTTATATGATTCTCGAAAACTATCCCCTTGGAAACTGAAAATGATTTGCTTTGGGTTCGCACAAGACATGTTTCTTTTCGTACGAGCAAAGAGCACGTAAAACTGTTTTGAGAGGAAATTAAAACAGATAATTACCAAACGCAAATGAATCTGTGGCAAACGGTTTGTTTACCTCTAAAAAGGTTCTAAATATAGAATTCTCACGGCGTTCGAGCTGTGATCTTTTAAAATCGAACTTTTCGACCGCTCGCCCGATAAGCGAAGCTAGCACGTGCGACGCTCCTAACTTTTTCTTAAATGCCATCGCGCAGAATGAGTGGACATCATTAATTATTCATGACCGCCGAAGCGGCTACTTCGAATGCACGAGCGCTTTGAATAAGCTCCAAATAAGAGAAGAATGTGCCTTTTTTGGTCCACCAGCGTTGATAAAACTCCTTGGCGCAACTTCGTTAGGTCCAAAATAACAGAACCACGGGCGGAATATTAAAAATGAATGATTTATCTACGGTTTAAGCACAAAATATATAAATTTTACCTAGCAGAAGGACTATCCCTCTGCACTTGAAAATTCCTAAAAAGAGGCCATTTTTTGTATGGAAGCTGACTTTGGGCGGGACTTTCTGCAAACCAGTAACAAAATCCTCAAAACCACGGACAGAGTATGTAAGATTGCTCTTTCCTTAAACAGAATACGTTTTAGCTTTTAAAATTTATGGACATGATCCACTATCCCTGCGAGTTTGAAAAAGTCTGGTAGAAACGCAGCGTACCTAAGGCTAGAGAGCTATTGTTTTAAGCACAGGTATGAATAACAATGGCAGTCAATACGCCATTGAAAACCACTCACTTGTGGAGTTCGTCATTATTTGGTGCCGCGAACTTTAAAATATATTAAAGAATCACTAGAGTTTATTAACACAATCTACCACGCGTATACGCTTGATCAGTACAACGAATAAAACGAGTAAAAGTGGATGTGATGGCCAGCATGTTCCCTCGTTTTGCACTGCGCATCTCTTACTGCGCATAACAAGATGGCCGCCGTAAAAAAGGGCATGTGAAGTAACATTTTTAAAATAAAGTTGACGGAAGAGAAACGCTATTGGAATCTTTGTTTGTGGTTGTTTTTTGCCGAAGGGAGACTCAATGTATTGGGAATGGCATAACGTAAGCAGTGCGCGTGTTGCTGAGTTGTACTTCCTTGCGGCATGGATAATAATGGATAATTATCCATGCTTGCGGAGAACCTTGATAGTGGATGTTTGACTTGTCCTTACTCATTTTGATTTTCATTTAAACGCTTTCTTTATCACCTTGTGTCCTAAATGTGATGTCTCGATGTAAATTCTGTAAAAAACGGCTTTTTTTATACTTTCTTCCCCCTTTCACATACATTCCATTCTGAAACTTGCCCCAGTCCTCTCTCAAAAATGCATTTGGTGCGCATCTTCTGCAGCTCTACCGCAAAAGCGAGTACGGTGACCCCCATTTTTTATTTCATGATTTTAATAAGGACTGTACTTCCTTTCGATGAGAAAAAAAATTGGCACAAATCTATGTTCAGTTTTTTGGCACTTTACTAAATTGTACGGATTGAGCTATCACGGCTCGAATAGCGCATGTCCAATTTAATTTTACTTTGGAACGTAAAGTAAAAACAAGGGCATTAAAAGAAATTTTTCTGGTACGTAACTGGATAAACAATACATTAAAGTCAAATTCTGTGCGATACCACATGCATCATCGAAAAAACCTCTCCTTTTTGTCTAGTTTTGGGCTGCGCGCGGTTTTTGTCAAAGGTCCTAAATAGCCGTATTTGTCAGCATTGTGACGTCAAAACAAGCACGGTGATCCCCACTTTTTATTACTTTTTTTACCATCTTCTTCACTTGTTACATCAGTGTACCAAGTTTCATCTACAATCTATGTTAGGTTCTTTTACTGGGGAATCACCTTAAGTATTTAAGCTCTTGCAAAAACTGAACTTACTTACCCGCCATTTTGGTTAAATTGCTTCTGGGGGACAATATAAGAGCTAACATCTTTCGAATGGAGAAGCAAAGCATTACGATCAGCGACGAGTGTTCTGGCTTCCGCGCTCAATTTTACTCACCTCGCAGCGAGTTTATTTACGACATAATGGAGATCTCGCACGCGCTAAAATAAATGGAAAATTTCACCTTTCTTTCTGGTAGTTTAACTTTTGAACAAAATTCCCGCAAAATAAAGGAAAGTGTAAACGGCAAACCTTATTACGCGAACAAACTCCACTGGATTCGAATGTTTACAACTTTACAAAGATATGTGCAGGAAAATGCGTTTAGGTCTTTTGAAGAGTATTGTATAACCTTGGGCGCTCACTTTGTCAAAAAGAAAACACTCTGAAATCAAACATTAAGCTAGTCTCCTTTAGCGGATCAGAGTAACGCCCAAAGAGTACCTCAAGGGTGGGGTAGGGGGATGGGAGGAGGGTAATCCTAGGGATACGTTCGTCAGTATCACGACCCAAATACCACGCCAAGCCCTAACCTAAGCGTACGTCAATCGTGGGAACACTGTCATATAGACTTTCTTCTTAGAATCCATGCCACTAAGATGCTGCAGGGGATTTATTTAAGTTTGCGCTCTACTGGAAATTTGTCTTCCGGCTTGCGCCCACGCAATTTTATTTTCAAAATCTTCCAGTCGCCCGCTCCCCCACCTTTAATAATAATAAAAAAGGAATGGGCCGTCCTTTACCCCAAATACATTTTGTTTTCACTCACTTTCGATTCAAAGCTAGCACAAGGGTGGGGTAGGGGACTAGGGAGAGTGAATAGGGTGTGGTTACGAGTCTCAGCTTTTCCACTACCTACTGAGCTGAGCAATAGGCTGAGTGCGCTAAGGAGAAAAACGGGAAGTAGCCCCATTTTAACTTGAAAGAAAAGCGTATTTTGGAACAAAAGACATGAAAAAATCTTGTGTATGTTTATATCATGATGGAAAATCTTAATTAAATTGTTGCAGTGGCCATGTAATGGACCGTTAAATACATCAACAAGAAAGAGGAATTGTCTTCATAAAAACGTTCTTTCCCCCTCCCCCGTCAGAAAAAAATTAATCACGTGGTCCAGAAGTGACGAAGGAAAGATTGCGTTACACTCACTAGACCGAGCTTAGGTTTTTTATTATACAAGAAACTAAATGAATATCAAGAGGTTGCTCACTGAGAGGTAGATATTGCAACATAGATTGATTTTCCGGAAAAGTGTTGCACAAGCTTAGCCTGGAACCGGCATACAAGCTCGACTCAAGATATGACCCTAAATTATAAAGCGCGGCAACACTGAAGAAAGCTATGGAAAAATTAACTGAGAACGTCAAAATTATATGCCTTCAAGCACCCATTTGGAAGGTAAGCTGTCATCGAAGTATTATCCCAGGTTTCTGGGTAGTTTTAATGGGAATTGGCGGGGTTTTTCAATGGTTTGCTCAGAAAGCGAGCTAAGGCTAGTGGAATTGTTTACAATTCCTGGTTAAACAAAATCTCTTCGAAAGGTCAAATTGGGTCAACTTGTATGGGGCCGCTCGCCTCAGAAATAACTTTTGCCAAGAAAAAAATTATATCACGTTCAAATACAACTCTTGTACTTGCTAGAATTGAATTTTGAAAGAATTCTACATAATACCGAATATGTTTTGAGATGTTTGAAAATGGTATAGAATTTTTGATTTTTAAAGTCTAGAAATTTCGGTTCTCTTCGCTTGGTCTCCACGAATTCGGAATTACAACTGTAAGTCTAAAATATCATCAAAACAGCTTAGCAATACCTCCTAAATAAAATTATAAACTACGGAAAGCCATAATTTGCTATGCGCCTTCACGCAAGTTCGATTATCTGATCATGAAATTTGACCTCATTTCAGTGATTTTTCGGCTTCACGGGTTGTCGACGGTTTTTCGTAATTTTCTCAAAAATGTAAAAACTCTAGAACCTAAGACTTATATCACGATTCTTAGCATACCATAGGTTATCTCTGGACGAAATATCAAGGGGTCCATTTTTCCAACCTTGTGCCATATTTTTTCAATCTCACTCGGTCCCTACAGAAAGTCGCTCTTAAAAATTAATAGAAAACCAACTTGTGGAAAAAAAAAAGGTACACTGAGTGAAACAAACTGTTAAATAATATATCTATATTTTTTCTTTGGAAAATAATTGTCCTCGTACATTTGTAGCACATGGCGTTAGACGTTTATGCTTCGACCATAGGTACCCAACATTGTCCTTTTTTTCGTACGGACTATTCATTGTCAGTAAGCTCATGTCCTCCCAGAGGACTATTTTTTAATTTTTGTGGGTAAAGATTTAGACATAATCTTATTTTATCCTTTAGACCACTCACAGCCCTATAATCAAACTGAATAGTGTTCTGACAAGAAATGTGGCAACAGGTGGGTTTAACTGTGTACACAATTTTCGTTTCAAGGTATGACTATTAAATCATCATGCGCATGTATAGTGGCGGTAGCTTCTGTGGTCTTTGGTTTAGGGTCAGTCCAATTTTGAGTTATAGCACAGCTCTGCAGAGAAATATTGGTCTTTCTCTCTTTCTATTATCTAAGAAAAATAAAATTTTAATGGTTTATATGACTTTCGTTTACTTTCAAACTGAACATTTTGATGTCAAAGTCTGCCAGTGACCACCATTTAGTGCCTGTCTTAAGTAACACTTTCATTAGGGTGCATTTATAACTCAATACCGTGTCAACTAGCCGACTGGCATAGTCCCCAACACAGTATTGTGAATTAGCACGACAAGGCTTCGATAAAGTGGATAACAAGTTATTTGTGTTGTGTCCAACAGACAAAAGAGCTTTCTTTCTTGTGAGCACATCCTCTATTGGACCACAGATTTATGAACTAGTTACAGCAACAGTCACAGATCGGAAGAAGTAAGTCCCATGTGGTGAAAGTATTTTTAAGTTGAATTGTTACTGACCATTTACTGATTAAGCGCCTAATATTAAATTTCTATAGTTTGTTACCTTCCAACTGCATCTCAGACATTTCCATATGTGTAAACAGTTGTTTGCACGCTGTTATTGGTACGAATTTTAATTGTCGGTTCGAAACAACTGTAACTGCAGTCTTACAACACGCGATCAACAGTCGATTTACACCTACCTCCTGTATTGATGATGAAGTGGGCTCCCAATATGGTTACTATATCGGAGAATTAGACTGAAAAGCTTTCGTTCACTTCCATGGACTTTTTTCGCTTTGTGTGTTAAACTCATGTTATACCGGGATATAAGAGCGTTTATCTTATTAATAGCAATAATGATATTGATGATATTGCTTATCTGTCCACAGCTGGTTTAAGTACATAACAGATACCGCCGAGGCATACAAAGGGAAAGGTAGGTTAATTTCAAACTTTGTTTCTGGAAAAGGCGTGTAAATGTTTAGCGTTTTGTGAGGGAACGCCAGTCAACGTATCAGCATCCTTAATTTTAAATTCGACCTCGGATTTCTCTTTCTTGTAATGCGTTAAAGTACGTATGGTTTGGTTATGAGTAGAGCAGGCAAATCAAACCATGCCGTCTTTTGCCAACAGCAGTGTAAGTAAGGAAGTCTACTAACTAGATCATCCTTACATTTTTGAAACTAACACGAAGGTGGTTTGTTTTCTACAGAGCGAGGTCGCCGATTTGCTTTATCAGTTGGCGGTCAACAAACAATGATGGATGCAGGTGACCTAACCGAATTACCAGGAAGGAGAGTCAATACAGCAGCTAAAGAAGAGGGGGAATCTACCAATACGGAGAAGTTTGTTAATACAAAAACAGAAGAGGAAGAAACAGATAAAGATAATGATGCAGATGATGATGACTCGGAAGAAGAACAACCTCGGGATGATGATGATGATGAGGAAGAAGATGATGATGATGACGACGATGAAGAGGAAACTGAGAGTGAAGCGCCAACAGAAGCAGCTGTGGAGGAAGTAGTATCGGTTCCTAAGATTGTTGAACCACCTGCAGAGTCTCAGGTTGAAACAGAGTCTGAACACGAGTCTGACCGTGAGTCTGAATCAGAAGTCAAACAAGAGTCAGAAGTGGAATCACCACCAAAGCTGCACACGGAGTCCAGTCCTCCCAGTGATTCAGAGACTGATGTATGTTTCAAACTATTCAGCTGATCTTGCTGTAACTGTATATTATAATTAGGAAAATGCGATTGCTTGAACTGAAGATTAACAGCACCAGCCCAGCAAGACGTTTTTAATAACTGCATTATTACGGGTTTCCGGGGAAGTATATTCCAGACCCCAACATGTCATAGAGATGGTACTTGACTAGATCTTAACAGTCCAAAAATTGAAAATGGGTAAAACAAAAATAGCCGTTCAGAGGTTAGAAATTTTTTATTTTATTTTAGCATAGTTAAAAAAGTCATGATTAACAGTTTTGTATCTACTGTTTTAGGTTCTTTCAGCTGAAGACAGTGAAGCCCAAGTAGATTCGTCAGTTGTGAACAGGGATTCGTTAGCGGAGCTCACAAATGAGGAAAGTGTAGATGACAGATCACCTTCTCTGGAGCGTAACAGCATTATCTCGGACAGTTCTTCCAGTTCATCAAATGACACCTTAAAAATGAGGGGAAGCCTTCTTCACATGTCTGCTGATGAACAGGATGATTCTATAAGCAATAATCCGGCGCGCTCTTCAGTCATGTTGCTTGGTAAGTATCCCCTATTTTCTTTTCTTCTCCATCTGAACAACTGGTGTGGTTATAATGTTCTTTGGTCTGGGTTTCCACTCTTCGTCTAACAAATGAGTGAATCAATCTTCATGTAGTATCACTATTACTCTCGAGGTTGCATTTAAATTCGAAATAAGTGAGTTGGGTGAAACAAATGTCAGTTAAGTGGGTATTTTGGGGTACTTGTATTATTGCAGTGGAAAACATGTTACTCTGACAAAATGTTGTACAGGTAATGTTACTAACGTGGGAAAGAAAAAATCTGGGTCCTCTACAGTATTCGAATTCACACATCCGATATTATCGATTGGGTGCTCTGTTTTAACCCAGTTTGTACGTTTTAGCTTGTTGTCTATCTGCAGGAGGTTTTATTTCGTTAATACAAACGTCTGTATTTGCTGATTATAAATTGCCTGTCTTCCGAAGTTTTAGTAGTATTCACGTTATTTCACAAGAAGTGAGAACAATAGTTATCAGCCTGAAGTATTAGTTTCTTCACTGCTGACTGCTGAAGTCTTAGTCTTATAGCTAATAACATGAGCATTTCTGGCAAACAATACATCGAATGCAATGACATTCTTTTTGTTTGTTTTTTAGAATTGCTGAGGTCAAAGGATGAAGAGCTTAGAAAAATTTTAGAAGAAAAATCTAGACTTGTTGCTGAACTGAGGGTAAAGCATTGTCGTATGATATTCAGTTACACTGTAATTCCGACCCTTTTTCCCTCCATAAACTTTTGCCCTTTCGTTACGTAAAATGTCATAACATTGCATGCGTAAAGAAACGATTAACCCTAGCATAGTACATAGACTAACACAATTTTACTGGAACATACTTTCAAATAATCATCGATCTTTTCCTTTGGCTTGTTTTTATGTTTGGTTAGCAGTTAATGTTGCTTTTAGTTTGTATGTACCGCAGCACAGTCAGTTATAATAGATAAAACAGACGACACAGCTTAGTACTCGGTGATGTAATTTTTTATCTCTCCGGAATCATGGGCCGTTGTAGCTGTCCATATTAGATTACTTTTTGTTACATTTTTTTTACCTAGGGAGCGAATATGACAGTAGGAGCATCAACCAGTGAGGTAGGTGTCGATTTTGCCTTGTGCAGAATTGAATGAAAGTTTTCAGTTCAAAATTTTTGCAACGATCAGTCCACTCATCAAGGCTATTTTGTTGTAGCTCATTCCTTTTGTCGACGAATAGAGTACTTTTTTTAGCGTTAACGTTTCGAAATGTTACTTGTTATTCATAAAGTTAAGGTGGCTCGACTGGCTTTTTTTGGGGGGATACCTCCCAAGTTTGAGCATTAACTACTTCGCTATGAGTAAAGATAGGGAAAAAAGGTTACCACAACTGTATCATGTAAAGATGAAAATTTCTTATGATTTCCGTTTTAGCGCAATCGGAGTCGCCATGGCAACGTAACGACGCCATTATGTTTTTTATTTATCTTTGTGTTTCTCTGTACCAGGAGTTTTTTGGAGAAATCGCTTAAGGGAGTATGTACCTGCCACAATTGCCTCAATTATGGCAAAGTTTGAACAAATTCTATGAAAGCGTTTTCGAAATATTTTGAAACGAAGTTTTAAGCATCAGAAAAACAGCGAAATAGCATGCTATCCACACAATTAGCTAATTTTTTATGAAAATGATAAGCTTTGGAAACGGTTTCATCTCATAGTGGTTTGATTCCATTGAAAACCTACAAAAAAAGAGGAGAATTGCTCTGGGTGATCGTGAGTAAGAAGAATTTTATTAACTTGCATTCAGCTGCTTTTGTTACAGTTTTTCCGCGTAATTTGGTCCACACCTACAAATTTCGCATTTTTCAAAAAACCGCTCGATAAATTTTTTTATAAGTCTGAAAATCCCGAGATCAATCATCAATAAATATACCCTGCAAGTTTCAAGAACATTGAAAACAGGGAAGGCTTTTAAATAGGGCCTCAAATATAACCAATGTTTCCCCCAGATTTTGTGAATTTGCATCAAAAAGGACCCTCGGTTAAATCTCCGGAATATGCTAATAACCGGGTAAAGAAATTAGTGATATATCATAACATCACAGCAACTCTTTGTAAGAGTTTCCGTGATGTTATAACCAGAGTAAGATAATTAAGTGTTGCATCCTACAAGATGAGCCGTGACGTTCACCCTCTCGGCCCTCACTGCTATCTGTGACACAAGCCAATTATTAGCATATTCCGGATATTTCTTCCGAAAGTAATCGAGAGTTCTTTTTGATGCAAATTTACTACTTTTTGCTAAATGTGCATGTGCATATGAAACCACAGGTAGCCCAAGCTCGAAATATGAGCATCGGCGAGCATCGGCATTGTTGCATAACATTCAAAATATAAGGATTTGTATGGGAAATAAACCAACAGTTTCTGTAACTTACGAAAATGAAAGGATTTCAATAAAAAAAAACAGCTTACCTTCCTTAAAATGTGTGTTACGTCTCTCCTGTGTGGTCCACGGGCCGAATTATGGCCGTTTTATGGGTTTTTATGTAAACGGTTTTCTCTCTATATAAAGGTTTACCAAGGTTGGGCACTCCAGCGAAGCGGCTCGACTGATCCACCGAAGGAAATCGGCCGTAAATTCGCTCCAACTGCTCCAATCGCCTCCAAATTCCGCCTAGATAACACACGATAGTTCTCCTTTCCATTCGTTACCTTGCTTTAAGACGCCATGGCACCGAGAGCGAATCAAACGTCGCCAATCTCTGCAAACCTTCCCGATTGAAGCCATCAACTGAGGCTCGGGATGAGCTCCGCGTTACCCAAACGGTTGAAAGATAGCTTAGCGACCCGGCCTGAGATTCAAATTACTCACACTCGGGGTGGGAGACAGTCTCTCGCTCAGAGGGCGACTGAAAGCGAATTCTCACATGTGAGTTGAAATGAATTCATGTAACTCGTGTTCTTTACCTCAAGTCGGGATTTGGGCGGTTATTCTGAAGTTTAGCCTCGACGTTTGTTTGTAAAAACAACAATCGTCGATCCAAGGGTATTGATGTCAACAGGAGCAAGAGACTGTCTCCCACCCCGAGTGTGAGTAATTTGAATCTCAGGCCGGGTCGCTAAGCTATTTTTCAACCGTTTGGGTAACGCGGAGCTCATCCCGAGCCTCAGTTGATGGCTTCAATCGGGAAGGTTTGCAGAGATTGGCGACGTTTGATTCGCTCTCGGTGCCATGGCGTCTTGAAGCAAGGTAAAGAATGGAAACTTGAAAACAATGCCAGTGAATAATGAGGACGCTCGCTTGTAAACACAAAATCTGGGGGAAAAATTGGTCATATTTGAGGTCCTATTTGAAAGCCTTCCCTGTTTTCAATGTTCTTGAAACTTGCAGGGTATATTTATTGACAATTGATCTTGGGATTGTCAAATTTATAAAAAAATTTATCGAGCGGTTTTTTGAAAAATGCACAATTTGTAGGTGTGGACCAAACTACGTGCAAAAACTGTAACAAAAGCAGCTGAATGCAAGTTAATAAAATTCTTCTTACTCGCGATCACCCAGAGCAATTCCCCTCTTTTTTTGTAGGAGGTTTTCAATGGAATCAAACCACTATGAGATGAAACTACGTTTCCAAAGCTTATCATTTTCATGAAAAATTAGCTAATTGTGTGGATAGCATGCTATTTCGCTGTTTTTATGATGCTTAAAACTTCGTTTCAAAATATTTCGAAAACGCTCTCATAGAATTTGTTCAAACTTTGCCATAATTGAGGAAATTATGGCAGGTACATACTCCCTTAAGCGATTTCTCCAAAAAACTCCTGGTACAGAGAAACACAAAGATAAATAAAAAACATAATGGCGTCGTTACGTTGCCATGGCGACTCCGATTGCGGTAAAACCAAAATCATAAGAATTTTCATCTTTATATGATACAGTTATGGTAACCTTTTCCCCCTATCTTTACTCATAGCGAAGTAGTTAATGCTCAAACTTGGGAGGTATCCCCCCAAAAAACCCAGTCGAGCCACCTTAAAGGAAATCTCCCACCCGATCAGACTTCACTTCTCTGGTTTAGTGTGAAACTTATGTTTAGCAGCAGTTGTTGCGTGGTGGAATTAGGATAAGCAAATGATCTTTTGGCTTACCACTCTTTGGGTGCATTTTATTTCAGAGTCATATCAACAGTGATTCAGTGGAGGCTAGGTAATTACTGTTCCTTTACCACAGTTCTATTTGCAACGAACTGCGGGAGTGCAGTCCTTGCTCTGTGATTCTTTTTACCCATTTGTTAGTTTCCGTCACTCAGTAGATTTTACAGGTATTATTTTGGAGATATTGTAAATATTTTGCGGATGTTGCAAAACATGTTATTATATCTTGTATCTTCGAGGAAATTAATTCATTTTTCTGTCCTCCTTGGTAGGGATTTGATACTTGCCGCCATTCTTCAAGGTTAGTTGTAATATTCATAGTGGTGACTTGTGGAACTTTTGCGTTGTCGTGAACTTTACCTATTCTGAAGTTCATGCACACAATTTGCCATAAGGTCGTGTGGCAAAACTCGTAATGTACATTTATCGTGAGAGTTGTTTTGAAAAGGATCATAATGATTTAAAATAACGTAAAATTCCAAAAAGAAGCCCCGAGGCTTATATTTTCAAAGGCTTTTTTGAGGTGCTTATGTACGGAGAGAAATTTTCGTTACAAAATCGGTTAGGCTTACACTTGGAGGGAAATTTGTGTCCCAAAATCGATTGAGTTAGCTTTTAGTTGGAAGGAATTTTATGTCAGTAAATTGCACGAATTTTTTACCGAAACTTGTCGTGAGGACGTAGATCTTCCCAATACTCAGCCATGCAAACTTAATAAACTAGGGTGCGGGGTGCCAGAACATAACTTCCTTGCAAGTACTTTTCTATGAACCGAAAAAATCCAAGCCAAGGGTGAAAAGTGATCTACGCAAACATTTTGCACACGTAATAGTTCTTGGCAAATGAAAAAGTTTGTGTGTTGCTGTACCGTTTTTGATTTGTTTGTTTGTTTTTTTTTGTATTTTAGGGCAATTTCCAAGTATAAGCCTCCCGGGCTTATATTCGGAGGGGCCATTCAACAGAGGGTTTTTGCGTTACGAGTTTGGGGGCTTATACATCGAGGGGCTTTTCTTTCGGAATTGTACGGAAATAAAAAGAAATGGAGTCTTATCAATTCTATTTCCCGTAATGTTTTGCCCTATGGCTCTTTGTATGTGTGAATATATATCGATTTATTAGTCATTTTTCACAATATTTTCATAGATTAAGAAATTCGTAAGAATCCCGATGTTTCCGATCGTTTATCGCATACACCTTCTGCGCTTCAACTTTTTCATCGGATTACATGTAGGCTGATCGATCTAAAAGTTTATATGTTATGCTGCTGATCTACCGCTTAGCTGCTATTGCTCCAGATACATAATATACGTGCTTTACCACTCAGAATTAGTCACTGAGATAGGCCTTGGTTACTCTGATGTGATCTTGTTGTGTTTTATTTCAGCAAATCGTTTAACGGTTGCTGTGAGCGATGTGTTGAATCCAAATATAGACGACGTTTCTCATGGTCTGGTATCACTGGGTTGTGATGGTGTCCAGAGCGACTCCTCGCCGCAGGTACTACCGTGGCTAATGTTTAGTTTCATTTTCACCATTCCTAAATATATCTTTAACCAATGCAGTATTTTAGGTAGGCCACAGGCTTGCTACCGAAAGGATTAGCATGTGGAAACTAAAAGTCAAAGCTAAGTGCCTATGTATTGTTATGATTGCTTAATGAAGGACATCAATTTTAACTAAAGAGTTAGACGAACTCCTTTGTAATAAATAGGCTGTTAGTTAGGTAGCAAATACTTAATGTGTGTGCGATTGGCCATATTTCGGAATGAAAATGGATTGATGGATGGATTAAAATCTAGAAATCATTTGTTTTGGCATTCATGTATTGCATTGCAATATCTCGAAATGTGTTGGAAATAAAATATTCCAGTGTATGCAGAGTTTAAATGGCCCAAAAATCACAGTAGAAGAGATTTGCATCAAAACTTTTGCGTATTCTTATTCCAAAATACGGTCAATCGAACGCACCATGGTAGAGCGACAGTGAGTTCGTGTGATCATAATCAGAGTCAATTGAATTTGCTATAATGTACATAACATAACTTCAGTTTTTTTTTCATTTCAGCAACAACTTGTTTTGTCAACGTCGGTGTTGAATGAGCAGCTTACAACTTTACTTGTAAGTAGCAGCGAAGTTTACTGTCTTGTTAGTTAGTGTTCGTTATGTTGCTATATAAGAGCGCTCAACTTGTACTTTTAATTTCCTTCTCTTTTAGGGAGTTATAACTGATCGAGACATGGCAAGGGAAAGGTAACTTATAGCTTTTAGATTTTGAAGGATGATGTTGAATTTTGTGTCATTAAACCCTGTTCCGATTGACGCGATGTTTCAAGGCCTGTTAGAATACCCCATACAGTGGACTCTGAAGCTGGAACCTGGAAAAAGTTTTCCTTGTTAGTCAAGGCCACGAAAACCTTTCACTTAAAAAAAAACTGACTTCTAAACAGTTTCTGTTTTCGTTTTTAATGCAGGTTACGGTGTGACCTTCAATACGCTAACTCGCAAATCCAGCGCCTTAAACAGGGCCGTTCATCATCCCGCCGCGTAAGAGAACTTCCCGGTTCCCAGTTCTCTATCAACGATGAGCAGTTTTCGCCAGGATTCCAATCGGATTCCCCTCGGCCTAGCTCTCCTTCGTCTACTATAGACTTAGACTCGGGTAAGCGCAGCTGTTTGTTAAGATACTTCTGCTTGATACAACTGTATGATGCTTGCTTTTGTTGCTAAATTTTATTAGGCAATGCAGTGAAACCTGTGTCAGCGGATACCTGGCCCAGAGGGCTGTCGCTAGTATCCTCTTCATGGCGTCGTTTTACAGAAAGTACTGGAAGAATAGTTTGCGACTTACTGATGCGTGTGCAGTGCTCATGACTCAGGGTGCAAATTGCTTAATATGCGTTCCGCTCTAATACCGGTTTCACTGTACGGAAGGGTTATTGATAGGTAGTGATAAGTGTGTGAAAGACGTGCTTGTGAAGAAAAAATAAAACCGCAGGGGTAAACGTGGGCTTTTAGAGGAGCTCTTTGCCAATGACTAACTCTCTTGTGAGGTGGTATCAAACTTCGCATCCGGGAGGTAAAACTACCTAAACGTGCTTGAAGGAAAAAAATTGACCATCTTTGACAATCGATGTTTCAGTATTTATATGATGTGTTTATATTACGGTGCTTTTGATTGATCGTATTTGAGTATGGGGGCGTGCCGAGAAACTGCCAAAAATGTAATCCATTATATTGAGACCTCAAAGCTACTGGAATACAACACGTACATATGAAGAATATTTTTCTTAAGGCGATACGCCTGAATCTCCTCAGCCTCGCAGTTTTGTGCTAATTTTAATAATTCGAAACTTGCCTATTCCTCGCGTCAGTTCTACGGAACGAATACCATCAAGCTAAAGCACCTTGAAGAGGATCCCCGGTTTCCAAAAGTTAAAACAAACATACGGCAAATGTTGATAATTTCTAAGCAGCTCGAGAAAAACCCGTATGTTTTCATGTCAGCGCCGGTCACTGCCTATCCTCGGAGATCCAGGGGCGGTCAGCTGGTCCGGGGAAGACGAGGGTAAAAGTTTTTAAGAACGGATGAGAGAACCCCTGGGATGCCACTCTTAACGAACCAGTTCCACGTCTCAATCGAAGGCTTCTAGTTTGTAGTTTTGTTCTTGCATATTTCCACTTGGTGACACAAGAGTAGAGTAAACTTGCAGAGTTGCTTGAACAAGGCTACAAGTACTGTGGTGTTTACGAATTTACTCTCGATTAATCCAGTCTGATTTCTTCGTCTGGTGCATTTTGCGTTTTGTTTTGTTTCGCTAACATGCTGAGTTATGGAATTTCCTCTCGCCTGCTCGAGCCAGACAGGTACGGCAAACAGACATTTTCGCTGATAAACTACTTCGTGTAAGAAGGCGACGAAGGGAGCGCGATAAATGCAGGCCTCTGATTGGGTGAACCAGAGACCAGCCGTCGACTGAGTTGTGGAACTGGTTCGTTAAGAGTAGTATCCCAGGGTCTCTCTCGCCTGTTCTTGAAAACTTTCGCCGCAGTTGTTCCCGACCTGATTGACTGCCTGTGGGTCTCCGAACATGGTCACTGCCATTGAATGTCGATTGTGTTATTGTCAGAAGCTGCGACATGTAGCCCGTAGTTCAATGGTACTACTTTCTGATTTTCTTTCATTTTCTTTCTTTGTAAACAGATTATGCGCGGTTATCGGAGACTAGTGACTATTTGGCATCTGAAGATAACATGGTATGGTTCGTTAGGCTTTTGTTAGGGATTTCTTGTTGGTTGGGGGTTTCTAAGACACATGTTATTACTTAGTCTTTGTTCATCTAGACAACAGTTCTTTATTTTTTTACAGTGCATGTCTTTCGTTTGTCTAAACAGAAGTTAATGCATGCAACATATACTACTCGGTTTCACTCCAACCAAAGTGAATTCAGTTTGTTATTAAGTAATGCCACCGTGTTTGTTTGTTTATTGATTTGTTTTATTGAGTAGGTTGTTGGCCTTGTAACTGTAGTAGGCTGAGTTGATTTGTGGTAGTGGCAAACGCGGTGTGAACATATGTTGAAGCCTTACGTCGAGTCTAGAAATGATATATTCTTGTTACCAAAATATTCAATATTCAGACATTGGTGCCAGTTTTTATAGTGACATTACATCGTGAGTGAAATATTTGACTTGGGGAAACGCATGCGGTGTTTTTATCACTGATATACAGGGCGGATAAAGGTTGGGCGGTGAAACGAGCGCGTCCGAGCAAAAAGGTGTGATGCAGTGGACTGGGACTCTGCTTAGAAATTAAATGTCGCTTGTTTTTCTTCGGTCAGGGCTTGAGATGTGGTTTGTCCATTAGACACTGCCGCTGTCACTGAATTATGGCGGCTTGATTTGTTTTCTTGCACTTCTTCCTCGTTCCTTAATTTTTGCTGGTACGCTGTCTCCGAGAGGAAAATGTTGCTATTTTTTGCGGGCGGTTTAGTTGGAGTAGACAAACATTGCATCTCTTTCAAAGGGTTTTAGTCTAACTTATTACTTCCATGACTCTACCACTGAATTATATTTTCGTTCTACTTCTCGCCAATGTTGATGTTATTCCAAAACAAAAACAACTAAGTACTGTCTAAAACACGAAGAAAAATCTCATCCATGGCAAACTAAAAGACAGCAGATCGTCTTTCATAATTAGATGACGTGTATTTTATAAATGCGTGCAGCGCGTGCAAGGTGAAATTATGCTAATTTCAATCACCATCATCCTTCTTTTTAATTTTGAAAAAAAAAACATCTCATACGTCTTCCTTTTTCTTCGAAACCTCAAAATTAGTTTCCCCTCAGTTTTTACTGTTTACCTTGTTTTGTTTTAGAGAGAAAAACGGAGAAAAAACCTTGCAACTAACCCCAATAAATTTTGTTTACATGTGGTTGCCGGATTTGCGACGCATAGCGCGAATCGCCATGGCGCGTTGCACCCGAGAAGCAAAGTTTGAAGCAGTACAACGCCACTATATCAAAATATATCAATCTAATTTTTTGTTATGTTATATAAAATTTATCCCCCTTTAACATATGTAAAAATTGAGGTTAAGAAGTGTTAAGCTTTTGCAAACGAAACGGCGGAAGACGATTAGGTGATATTTAGTGGAAGGAGGAGGTATTCAACACTTTCAAAGTAAACTCAAATTTTGGCATTATACGACCAACAAGTTTGACTTATAGGCATACAGACACAAACATATGAAACTGTTCATTGATATTGTTATGAAACGAATTTATCTATTTAACACTGTAGCCTGAAATTACAGAAAGAAAATAGGATTTCCGGTTTGCAGAAAGGAAAATTTCGCCGGCCTTCAAGCGCACCGGAAGCGCGGAAAGAGCGCTCGTGCCAGTCCTACTCCGCATCACACATTAAATGAAGAGCGGAGCGCTCGTTTCACCGCCCAACATTTATCCGCCCTGCTGATATACGTGAGATTCATCATCTTCACCATGTCCATTCTTTTCATCTAAGAAAATACATGATTAACATTTGGCTTTCTTTCTCCTCAAAGAAGGTTTGGCAGTGGCGTTTCTTATTGTTCTAACAGCTGTTGTTTTTTGCCGGGTTTAACAGGAATCAGTAACGCGGTCTTCGTCGTTTTCTGCGTATCGAACGAGAAGCTCATTGGTAAGTTATCAGTCTTTGGTATCCCTTCTCTGCATGTTTCTTTCATACGTTTGTACCCAGTTCATTGCTTTAAACCTAAGAATATTATGTGGTCCACATGTTTTTCTCTTATTATGACGAGGTCTTACGCAAATAGTATTTCTATTAAATTTTTGAACAACTGGATTTAAAACATTTGTCTTAAAATGGTGTGCAAGTCAACAGTATAACCGCTAAAGAGAAGTGTGTTGAGTTACATGGGCGGAATATTTTTTTTGTTTTTGAGAGCCAGTAGGAGCTTTCCTAAAGAGACCTAAAGACGTGTTGCAAGCATGTGATTGGTTATATATAGCTTTAAAATCACACATTAGCTAACGCACAAATTGTTGTTGTTGTTGTTTGGATTGTGCTGTGTTATATGTAACACCCTACACCCCCAGCCCACATTCTAACCAGTAACTGAAGCTTATTTAATTTTATTAAGATGCTAACAAATCCAGAACTCGCAATTGGCACCGAATGCTACGACGTATAGCACGTGGTAAGTCATTCGGTATTCTTTTGCACACCACATCCAGCTAGTGCTCAATATAAACCAACAGTTTACCTCCCTCTCGTTTTCTGAAGATTCTATTGAACGTCATTGTGATTTGTGTAGGCGGGCGTTCATTAAGTTCTTCTGCAACGTTTGTCTCTATCAGCACGATAGGTATCTTCAACAGTCAAAGAAAGAAATGTATCATGTATGAGAACGTTAAAAGAAGATTCCTATTTACCATCATTTTAAATCTGTAATTGCAAACCATCATAGTCAAAGCAAGCAAAGTTTACTCATTGCAATGCACAAGGGAAGGGTAATGAGGACAGTAAATACCCAACAAACTTTGCTGTAAATTGCGCAGAACTTCCTGCCAGCTGCTCTCTACGGAGAATTTTAATGCAAATCAAGAGTGTCATGTAGTAGGTATTAACTTGTTAGAGCCAGAATTCGAAGCACATTAACTATTGTTTAGCCTCGCATGCTTTTTTAAAATAAAGGATAACGGAACTATCCTTTCGAAACTAGTTGGAGAGTAGTTTCCATTCTTTTTCACAAACCTTGGCAGGAGGTTCTGCTGCAGGTTTTAGAACTTTATCCCTTGTTTGTTGTATAAAGTTTAAAACTGTTAAGTTACACGTTTTAATTTGACCTGATCGTTCTCCATGAGTTTATCAACATTTGAAAAAATCCGGTTTGGTTTGTTTTCATTGTACGAACAAATTGCAAAGCCAGCCAACAGGCTTGGGTAAAATCTTTATCGCTTATTTCTTCTTTCAAGGCGACCAGTGGGATTGTACAAAATCTTTATCGATTTTTAATCGATTTGCTTCCTCTGAAGAGCGTTTCGGAACGTTCCTTGCTAAATTTGTCGCTTGTCAGTTTTCGCCCTCGGGGTTGAGGATGGCTTGTTAACCAGCGAAATCCTTCGGGATACTCGCAAGTCACCGGAGGTGACTTAGGCCAAATTATTTGCTGGGTTTTTTCCCTTCATGATTCTTTTTTGTTTAGGTATAGCTTTTTGTTAAGGTTTTAGTAGCGTCTGGTTGGAAGGACGTGATTTCGGATAGATTTTTTAGCTACGTCGGAGTTCGTCAGTTTTTGCCGAGCAGAGCTAGAGTGGGAGGCTAAATCGCGTAAATTTCAACTCGTACCTTTGACGATTGGCTGTGAAATCGCAAAAATATTGTCTTAGCGAATCGATGGCTCGCTTTCGACATGGATAGGACGTCTGGATAGGACACGGATCTGGTCCTTAGTGAACTTGTTATACCTTGCAATCATGGATAACCATTGGAACTATGTTAACTTTGAGACTTTGAAAACACATTGCAATTAATTTTTAACCGGATCAAGAGCATCTTGGAATATTAAACTTTCATCTTGGGTTAAAACATTGGAACTTGATCGAACTTTGTAACCTTGGATAGAGCAAGCGGATGTTTTGTTTTGTTTTGTTCCATTAACCTAAAACTGCAATGTTTATTTCTCTTTGAAAAAGTTACCTCTGGCAACTTACTACCAAGATATGACGTATCTTTATACATGTAGTTCCTGTCAGGTTGATAAAAGTATTATGTTCTCCATTACTTGTTTCCGTGTCTGTGAACATTCCAATTTAAGTTACACGGGTAAACCTTGTTTTGATGCAAAATAACTTCTTTATCTTACCCAAATCGTGCTACGAAAATAACTATATGACGAAAGATAAAGATAAGATAAAGATAAGTAAAGATAAACTACATCCTTGCGACCACTGACATCTATAAATTCAGTCATAAGCACATTAAACCAACCCACACAGGTAACCTGCTCATCAATACTCATAACATGACACATCTTTCCGATTTCCCAAATTTTTCCAAATTCAGATAGAACTCCATTATGCTTCCATAGACCTCCTGCTCCTCATTCTTATTGCTTTCACAGACAGGTTATGAAGATTTTCACTTTGCCCTGATGTTAACTATTTCGGCCCGATTTTGACCTTTTTGGGCTGTGCTTGACCTTTTTGGCCTGGGTCTGACCTGTTTGTCCTTCCAAACTAGTTGTAGCTTTCTCTACGTGCCAACGAAAAATGAAGAATTTGCCTAGATCACCGGTTTTATTTGTCGTGTTTATAAAACCATTTCAACTACTAAGGCGAGAATTTCCACTACAAGCACTCCTCGTTCCTACATTTTTGCCATGCTTGAAATAGCGAGTTGTAGTTCGTACAAGTACAGTAGTACGAACTTTGAAGGTTTGTTTTCAACAAAGGTCACCATAAGTCACGTGAAACTACACGTGAAATCTAACGCTACTAAAATCCCCAGGGAATCTACACTTGACATTACGCTTACATTACCCTTTTCACAGCACGATCGAGAATTTTTCTGCCTGCTGCAATACTTTGCGTGGAATTCATCCTCGGATACCCAGGGGCAGTCAGTCGGGTCGGGAGAAAGGGCGCGACGAAAGTTTTCAAGTACGGGCGAAAGAGCCCCTGGGTACAAACTCTCGCCGAACTATTTCCAAAAATTCAAGCGGATGGCGGCTCCTGATTGGGCACAAAAAATGCTTTGTATTATTGTGCCCAATCGGCGAACAGTTTCTCCCGAGTTCTTTTCGTAAGTTCGTACACGACGGCTATTGTTTTGATCACGGCTCATACCACCAAAGAAATGCACGCAGTCAGGAAACTTTCAGTTTGATATAAAATCCCCATCTGATTTCAAAATACTGTCTGCCCGAAAACTAAAGACGCTTTTCCAAAAATACAAGCTTGAGGTTACAACAGGTCAGCTGACGGGTATTCACGCTTGCATCGGCCACGTCTTGCGTAAATATTAGGGAATTTTTAAAAGATACCACGACGGCTGACAACCACGAAAACGTCGCATGCAAAAAGGAATACACATTTTTTCAGTTTCTATCTTGATTATTCCAACTCGCTTACTTTGTCAAATGCAAGCGGACTTTTGTGGAACTTAATTTGCATCAACCATATCCAAGTTCATGAAGAGAATGAATTTTGTCATTGCTTGTTTACGTCCGTCACAAAACATGAAATTAGGCATTTTCACGGGTAGTCGTCCAGTTGACAGCAAAGAATGTACAAAAAACTGTGATGCAGGTGCAAAGTTGTTGTTTTGCCTTGTCAAGCTATTGCTTATTTGACTTTCTCGTCGCCGCCGCATCTTTAACTTCATATTGTTTACGATACATTGTGATGAGTCCAAAAAACAGAATATTCTCGGGGCAAATTGAATTGCTCCTGCTGATAGCATCCCAAACATTTTTTCGACTCATCGGTAGTTCCTTCGTTTCTGGTTAGGAAAGTAGAAAATATAAGTTTCCCTTACTCGCACAAGCTTTGTGAACGAACCAGGCGTGTGTGACAAGACAATAGCCGTCGTGTACGAACTCACGAAAAGAACTCAGGATAAACTGTTCGCCGATAGGGCACAATAATACGAAGCATTTTTTGTACCCAATCAGGAGCCCGCATCCGCTTGAATGTTTGGAAATCGCTCGGTGAGAGTCGGTCCCCACGGGCTCTTTCTCCCGTACCTGAAAACTTTCAACGCGCCCTTTCCCCCGACCCGACTGGCTGCCCCTGGGTCTCCGAGGATGCGTGGCATTAAGCTGGCCACCTCGCAAGCCGACCGTCTTCGCTTGGCTTTCTTGTTGGCAATAACCTGTGTGTGAAAACAATAAAAATGTAGTAGTTGTGGTGGTGGTGGTGGTGGAGGAAAACAATAGAAATGTGGTGGTGGTGGTGGTATGGCTTTGCTACATGTATTCACGAAGCTGTGTAGAAAGAAACTGAGTGTGGGGTCGATGTAAGGTCGATGTGAGGCCGATATGGGGTCGATGTGATGGAGGGAAAATAAAAATAAAGAAGATTTAGTTGGCCTTCGATTTACACGCCAATAATCATTGAACCGGAACTAGGACAATGACAGCAACAGGAATAGAACTTGCGTAGTAACGTTACGACTCAGTGATTTTAAGTCGTAGACAAGTTTGAGTTACTCCTTAGACATCATGAATTGACCAATGAGAACTTTTCTTATTTTCTAATCAACCAATCGAAATCCAAGACATTTATCGACATTTGTCAGACCAGTTAAACTAACTATTATATGCACATGACCTTATTTTAATGAGATTCCTCCTCATTTTATTCATGACGTAAAGCCAAAAAGTTATGACGTAATTTGGCGTTAATGTATTTCACACAAAAATTAATTAAATCCACAAAAAAGGATAATTCGGTGTGTACCGTTCTACTCGTTTGGAACACATGATTATTGGTGCACACATTTGAAACACTTTTTCTTCTGTTATTTCCGCTCGTTATTCAGACCCTTGGTCTGCTTTAAATTAGAGAGAAAGTTTTTTTTTTTTGTTTCTTGTTTTTAGCCTTTTTCACTTTGTTTGCTGTTTTTTAGCCTTCGCTGATTTTCTTTCTCGCTCTCACGATTCTCTTATTTGCAGGCCTCCAGTGGGTACCGATCTTCTACGGCTTCCTCGCGGCACACATGGCGTTCTCGGGATGAAACTGCTTCAACATGGCGTCGAGGAGGCCGTTCCGCCAACTGGACCTACTGGAGCGACGACGGTGCGGAATACGAGTCACAATCGCAGATCTAAAGCAAGTTTGACGGACAGCCATTTATGCTTGACAGTCACATTGAACTGGGAGGTTTCGTGGTGAAATCGCGCTGGTGTCATTTCTAGACAGCTAAGTTTGCCCTGAACAGACGGAGCTAATAGACGATTGTTGAACATCGAAACAGCCTAGCGTATCTGATGTGTGGCATTTGAATATTTCGTTATATAACTTTTTGCTTGTATGTAGTGAACGAAGCTTTTAGTTATATTTAATTTTCAATTGAGATCATTTCAAAGCTCGCTGTTTCTTATACTTTGCCAGTTATTAGGGAGTTTTATGAAAAATATCAGTATAGTGCCAGGCATGCAGGTCATGAAAATAGAGCGATTTTTATTTTAGCAAAGACAGGCATTGGAACAATTCAAAGTATCGTTTAATTGAAAATTTTTTGATACGTTCTTTCAACGCAGTGGTAAATAACGTTTAAGCAGACAATCAGATGGGTACCAGGGGGAGAAGAATAGTGGATATTCCGTCACATAAAATTTCTGCTAGTGTTAAACCATTACATATTCCGGTAATAAATTGGTTTACCACAGTAAAGTATTTTTCATTTGTTTTGACATCCGAAACCAAAAACAAACAAACTAATAGTTACTTATGAGAATGAATATTTAGCAGAGCACATTCTAGGTTGTCGATGTAACATTTCGTTTCTCGTTTGTGCTCTATTCAGTATTAAGTTAATGAAACTCACTTTAACGAGTAGTAGCTAGCCTTTGGATACAGCAAACGCAGGCTCGGTCTCGGTCCGACCGAAAGCCTGACAGAGCCTTTGTTTGCTGAGTGGCTCTCTTTAGTGTGCAAGGTCTGTGGGAGGTGGTGAGGGAGGGAGAACGGGAGAAAGGGACTTAAGACAGTTCGTTACCGGGATAATTAGCTTTGTCTTGCAAACTCGAGGGTGTAGCATTTTCAATCGACTGTGCATAAATTCGCCTGTTCTCCCTCGCTCCCGGGAAGTGATATTTGTAAGCGTCACTGGTCTGTTCGTTAACGTGAATATCTAAGTCAGTCTTTTTGGCATAATGCGAGACATCTAAACGCCCCATCGTATTTCATGTACAAAACAAAATTCTTGGTGTATGGTAATGATCACACATTTGCGTTATTAAAGGACCAGAAACGCTTTCATAATTTATTTTTTCGCTAATGATGGACCCGGATATACTTCGGTGTAACTTTTTAAAATACAGGAGTTTGTATATAAAGTATTAATGGCCTGGGTTTTAAACAGTGATATTCCCTATTAAGTAAAGGTAATTGCGATCTAAAGTTAGTTAATAAAGAAAAAAAGACAGTTCTTCGTCACCTTGGGTTATTATACGGGCACTGGGCATGCATGCCATCGTTTGGCCTCCTGTCTTTTTACGTTGACACATTGCTCCATACCGTATTACTCGAAAGAGTGGCTCAGTGCTGTTTTGCGAAAGCAATGGTACGAATTAAACTTTTTTTCTTTGTTTTGCTTAAAAACGAGGACGCAATAAAAGTTTTTCGAAAGGTCTATGCCAAATCCAGATCCAAATTAAACTATCAGTAACTGAGCGGCGGCCTTAGCAATAACAACCGTATTAGACTACCCTCCCCCCTTTCTCCCCTCGCTGAATTTTCGCGGATTATTCAAGAAATCGCTAAACAAAGAAACGACCACTACCTAGCGCTAGACAGTTGTGATGAATCTGAGAGTTTCCATGTCATATCGACTGCCAAAACTGACGTTATAACTCCTGAGAGCCCTGATAAGGTAAAGTCCGTTGCGAACACTTTTGGCAAGTGGTAGTTTCTTCACGAAAGGCCTTATCCCTTGCGAGGCTGTCGTGAACTGAGAAGTAGACCGTATTCTGGGCGCCTGGACTTGATTAGCACGGCACCACACCTGCTTTCGCTGCGTTTGATCGTCTAGTCACATTGCGAAAGACCGCATCTTCACCCCAAACCGCGGAATGTGTCACAGCGACAGACACGTCACCGTGCTTCATGGGCAGAGCGAGATGCTAGTGAATTCAGCAAGACGGAAAAGAACCACGGCGAAGAGCGCGAAGCTGAGACCTCCCAAAGGTAAGAGCCTCCGAACGTGACTAACAGGTGTACTGAGGTATGCTGTCAAAACACTGTTGGAATCGGCAGATCCTGTGCAAAAATACCGCAAAATTATAAAATTAATGCGCTCCGCAGATTCCTAGCAATAAGGGGACCGGTCTTCCAGCTGCGCTCAGACTGCGGTACTAAATTTGTAGGAGCATGCAACGAACTTCAAGTAATGCTAAAACCATCCGACGGCAGTCTTGTTAAAAGATATCTGCTGAAGGAAGGTTCTGAGTGGGCATTTAATCCACCTCACGCATCACACACAGGCGGAGCATGGGAAAGAATGATAGGCGTGGTGAGATGAGTACTGGAAGCCGTGTTAGCGGATGTCTCGCCAAAGCATCTCGCACACGAAGTTTTAACAATCCTAATGGCTGAGGTATCGGCTATCATCAATGCCAGGCCGCTCATTCCAGTCTCCAACGAACCAGACGCACCTGAAATTTTGACCCCAGCAACATTCCTGACTTAAAAGCCGCATCACCTGAAACTACAAGCTGGGGACTTCAGTGCTGAAAACCTGTCACAGGGTAGTAGCAAGGTATATGGGATCAGGGATCAAAGGTCTCTAAGAGGGTGGGATCAGTGATCACAGCCTTAGGATCAGGGATCACGGCGTTGGGATCGGGATCAGCGCCGGTTTTTATAGGATCAGGGATCAGACTGATAGCTGAGTGTGATAATATTGGATTTTGGATTTTTTTTTTTTTGCATCTAGAACAGTTTATTACATGTTATTAGCGCTATCCTCAGATCTGGCTTGTCACGAAGTCGTTGAAAATGTTCTATTTTCCGGCATTCGATTTCATAATTGTCTCTGTTGTCTCGTCTGTGCCCTTGATAACATCATTAATTTGTAACATGGCACACATGGTGATCACGTTGGTCTATTTATAGATGTTGACCTTTTGTCTCAGCCGTTTTCGGCCGTCGAGAACATTGTGGCAACTTGTTCGCTATATTTGTGTGTATTTCGTTGACAAACCAAGAGGGAAAAGAAGAAGAAGGGCGATCGCTCACGTCGAAGGTAAAGTGATTTTAATTTTGACTTACCGCTTTGGTACTTGCTGAAATCTGCAGCATTTTTCGCTAAATTTAATTTCACGAACTATTAACTTTCTAAATCACGCTCCAGGTCACCCTTTGGCTAACAACGAAGTTCGAGGAGGTCATCTAGTAGGTTAGTACAATACTTGTTCCTTAATATCGATTTTTTTCTTTTTGGCAATATTACAATATTAAGACACAAGTACGCAGAGGATCGCTCGAGAATTTCTGAAGAGACCGGCCAATGAGCTCTGCAAACTCTGGCATACTATTATAGTTCATACTGATAACAGATCATGAATTGATCGCATCAGGAGTGATGTATTATCTCTTTGACCTATCATTGAACAGTACCCTTTCTTCAAAGAATATAAACTATATAGATTTTTTAAATACGGGTGAATACTGCAGCGGTTAGGATTTGCTTAGAATCCTTAGAAATGACGATTTTAACGTCCTGGCATACTGGCGAACCACGCTAAACTCAAAGCCCCAAGGGGGGCTAAAAAACATTTCGGACCAGTAGGGGGAACTAGAGGGAATTCCAGTTATCAGGGTAAAAAGTACTGAAATATGGACCGAAGGCAAATTAAATTTAGTTCGAGTTACAGGGCCGTAGCCAGCATGACGCAAGACGAGGCAGTTGCCTCGTCCTGATTTTGCATTGGCCTTTTTTTTTGTTTTTTTGTCTTAGTCCTACAAGTATATGAGATGGCAATATTATGACATGGCTGTCTCAAAGTTGAAGAACATAAGCAAGAGTGTATCGAAACAGATAATTAATAAGTGAGCGTGATTCTGTATATCATCTAAGAACTAACTTCAAAAAAGTGTTACCTAAGGCTTCTCCTAATTATCTACAGTATAAAATCCATAAACGTTGGCTACTCTCGTGGATTCATTTTATTGTTATAATACGTGTTACAACATTTGAATGCTTTAAAATGCAGATGGTGATTAACTTGGCACCAGTATCGCTAAGCAATAAAAAAGTGAACTTCTACACTTGCCCAAGGCTTTTCTGAAGAAAAATGCCACGGAAAATGCTTACAAGAGCATTTCTGAGCCTCTAGGTTAAAAAATTTTCTAGGGGGGACATGCCCCCACACCCCACTAGCGGGTCGCGACTTCGGCGCTCGAAACGTGCCTCTTCTTGTTATGAAGTCTGGCTACGGCCCTGAGTTAGCGTGGATTTAGAGTCAAGCGAGTTAGAGTTATGGAAGTTCTACTTTAAATGCTTCAATAACAGTTCACAGTTCAAACGAAATGTTAACCAGGTCACGTGTCATGTTTGGTGTCGTTCCGAGCTGATTTCTCTGTGATTTAGGCGTCATTTTGCGAGATCATTTCTCTAGTTTAAGCAGGCCGTCGAGAAAGGCAAATAGGGAACTTAAGATAGAGACGTTTTCGGGGCGACGGCGACCGGACTGGCAGAGCAATCCTGGAACAGAGGTAGCCGTCGCTTCCCTCCAAAATTCGAACATTAAGATCGTAGTGAACTCAGGAGGACGGCGCCTTGGAAGACTACCGAAGTGGAAAATATGGCTTCACATAAAGAACTAAGAGAATTAATGCTTAATTGCTTGCATGCAACAACAACAACTTTATTTCAGTATTCCCACGTTAGTACGTGGTATTACCTACTATTCTAAACAATTTTCAATACATACGTTTCATTCATACCATACTCTAACGACAAAAGTGAGCTAAAAACACACAATTAAAATATCGGAGTTTATATTTTTTGTCCGGATACTTTCATTTGGCTCGTAGGACAATTTTGTCCATGTAAAGCTCACTTAGGGTTTGCTGTTTGCCATATTGGATCAGATTGCATCTTGACTCTGTGACATGAAACAGAAACATTATAAAGATGTAAGTTTAGGGGTGGCGAATGGTAAAATCCGAGACTCGCCGAGACGCCGAGATCCTAGTTAGAAATCCGAGCCCGAGACTCTTTGGTAAAAAGTTTCGAGACTCAAAAAAAGTAAAAACAAACCATGCAAAAACGAGACTTCGAGACTTATCAAAAACGCTTCCGAGATTTCGAGATCCTGCCAAAATTTTCCAAGACCCACGTTTTTCGAGGTACCATTCGCCACCCCTAAGTTTAGATGACAGAACTTGGAAATCGAGCTTGAAATGTGACTCAAAGAAAACAAGGACAATTTAAGGACGATAATCTGCAAAATTCTGGTTGCTAAATGCAGCAAACGTGATTGAAATGAGAGTTAAATACTCACGTTCTCACCACAACGCCAAACAGACCAGTTTCACGTCGCCGACGGGAGCACGACGGCAATGTGGTGAGTAAGAGCATGCGCAGTTTTGCACAAATCATGGCGTCACGTTCGGTTGAAGTTGCCGTCGCCCCAAAAACGTCTCCATCTTAAGTTCCCTAATATGATCTCGCGAAAGAAGACGGATACAGCAATTAAATTTGGCTTTGTCAAACACCAAATCCACCTCGAATTCCAGAATTTTACACCCTCACTAAGATACACAAGCCGACCCCGGTCGGCAGACTGATAGTATGAGGGTGTGATGGCCCAACAGAGGAATTATCATCATTCTTCGTTGACAAACTTCTTCAGCCTATAGTACAACAACAAAAGTCGTATCTTAAAGATATTACCGACTTTATTAACTACAGAGGAAATACGAAAGTCCCAGAGGACGTCATACTTGTTTCAATGGACGTAACGATCCTTTATACAAATGTACCTCAAGAGGAGGGAATACACACGGTATGCAGAGCATACGAAACATTCTACATAAACAAACCTCCTATCCCTACACAACTACTAGAACAAGCGCTAAGGCTAATTCTTCAAGAAAACTCATTCCAGTTTTATGGAAAAAAACTACCTTCAAACACATGGTACAGCCATGGGCACGAAAATGGCAGTCGCCTTTTCTAATTATATTCATGAATAAGGTAGAGACCGAAATCCTTAGCCAAAGCGAACTAAAACCGCTCGTTTTGAAACGTTTTATAGACGACATATTCTCGCTCTGAACTATAAACAGAGACAGAATAGAACAGTTCATTGAACATGTGAACAATCATCATTTACGGCTGAAATTTCCGATAAGGAGACAACATTCCTGGACACCTACATCTACAAAGGCGCAAGATTCGAAAGAGACGCAATCCTTGATTTGCGGACTCATTTTAAACCAACTGAGACATTTCAATATACACATTTTAAATCCTGCCCCTCAAGGAAATAAAAAAGGCTTCATTAAAGGAGAGGCCCTAAGACTTATCAGAACAAACTCTTCTAAAATAATGTTTGAAGAGAAAATTACAAACTTCAAATCACATCTGCTACAAAGACGTTACCCAGAGGATCTCGTTAACACAACCCTTTCAGGGGTTAATTTCAAGGACAGGAAACTATAGCCCTTCAAAAGAAACAAAGAGAAACCTACGAATCTTGCCTTTTGTCACACAATACCAACCATCAGTGCTTGACCTAAGGAAAATTCTCATGAAAAACAGGCATTTAATTGAACAACAACCATTACTGAGCGAAATCTACAAAAATCCGCCCATCATATCGTACAAAAGAGGGAGGCGCTCAAAGACATACTCGTGAGAGCCAAACTATGAAAAAGGCTATTTTAAACACGCGCTGGGGAGTTGTGTAGGCCTGTCAACCCCATTTTACGCAAAATTATATAGGAAAACTCGTGGGATCAAGTATTTTTACGGGATCAGGGATCAAAATTTACCGTAATTTTGGGATCAGGGATAAAAAAATTAGGTCAAAAAACGGGATCAGTTTGAAAAAAATATACCTTGCTACTACCCTGCTGTCACACAAACAATGAAAACGCGTTCATCACCTGGCCGATGTTTTCTGGTCGCAATTGAGGAGAAAGTACCTTCCCACTCTGCAGCCGACCCGCAACGTGCGGAAGGGCGACCGAGTTCTTCTCCGCTGCAAAAGACGCCCCGAGGAATGGCTGGCCTCTTGCCAGAGTTACCAGAGCACAACCCGACAGCAACGGAATGGTAAACCGTACCTTCTTCCTTTTCTTTTCTTATTCTTTACCCTTCATACGTACCTCATAGAGGGGGGCATTGGGGTACATTAAAAACCGCAAAACCGAAGAAAAAAATCATACAAAACCGCATACAAAACCGTCAAAAACCGATACAATGGTGACATGTGGGGCATGCAGAGCAAACTAAACTAACACTAATTGACTCTCATACTTATACAAGAAAAAATCCCCCCAATTTTTTCTTGTATAAGTTTTTCTCCGCTGTCCCTGAATTTGCATTTATAAAACTATGATAAAAATATACTGCATTTTATCTTTTTTCAGTTTTGTGTTTCGTCAAAGACCGGAACAAAAAGAAGCATTCTTATAGGGCATCTTTCAGTCTGCAAAAAGCTGAACCACAGCATCTTAGTGAACGGGCTTTTCGGAGTGAAAGTTCACCAGAACCAAGCCTGACAGTTTTTCCGTTGTCGTGGTGGTGCGTAAATATCCTTTGACAAGCTTCAAAGTAATGTTTTCTCGCTCGTTGTAGACTGAGGTGATTGGCATAGTGTAAGCAATTCGCAGCAAACGAAAGTTTTTGACGTTAGCTGTTTTAATTTAGGGGGTTCGATCAAAGCCCCCCAAGCCGCCCCCCCCCCCCAACTAGATACGCCCCAGCTGTGGTCCATGCTGTTAACTAAATCATCGGTAACCTGACAAAAAGCAGTAGCAGTAGAGCGACGTTGTCTAAAGCCAAATTGCTTATCAAATAATGAATTGTTTTGAGTTTTAATTAAATGGACATAAAGCTGAAAATGCACAAAACGCTCAGTTACTTTAGACACAGATGGCAGAATGGAAATAAGGCGGTTATCCTTATCACATCTTTCCCCTTGTTTGAACAAGGCCTTTACCTTTGCACATTTCCAGGTGTCAGGAAAAGTTCCCATCCGAAGAGACTAGGTAAGTCAAAGATGGAGCAATCACATTTGATGAGTCATAATAAATGACGACCAACTTTTAACTCCAGAGAACGATATATCGCTATGCGTTTTCCAACTGAGGTAAAGTGCTTGTTAAAAATTTCTGCGATTTGTCGAGAACACAAGTACGAATGACCGCCATCGGAGTTTAAATTGCTGTTACATCCCCTACATTGTTAGACAGGAGAGTCTCTACGTTCTAGAGCTGTCAGCATTCTTAGCCTCTTGGACGAGCTTGCAATAATATTAATATTATGATTATATTATACTATATTATGTTTCGGCAGGTTGAAATGGGAAAGCATATCTTTATCATATTTTAAAGATCTCGTCAGGATCAATATATCGTAGATTTTCTCGGAAAAAGACTCCTAGTTTTATGTTTGTTTCCTGACTAAAGGAAAAGAATGAGATGCACACTAGCACGCAGTGAAAAGTATCATCTCCCAAAAATTTAGTTTGCCCCAGAATGGAATAAATAGTGCAGCTTGACCTTATCACCAAATTGTTTCATTTAGCCTACGTACCAAGCGTTTCCGTTCGGTTTCGGAGTAAAGAACGAGAAATGAGCGTTAAAGACCGCGCGAAATATGGAGGGTGGCTATGGTTGCATTCCTCTCGCGGTCAAAACCGAAAATCCAGTTCTTTGGACTTTTTTGCTCCGAAACCAAACGCAAACGGTTGCTACTAGCGAAGGCAATGTTTCACTCCCCGACATGAGCTTGATGGGCTCCTGTCCACGACCGATGCAGAAACAATTTTTATCAAAACTTGTTCGCCCGGCCCGGCCCTTCCACAAGTCGGTCCACTGGAAGTGGTGTGCCATCAATCATGTGTGGGCTTAGAAACTGACCTGCAAACAATTCAAAACTCTAAGAAGGAAAGATTTGACAGAGTGCTCCCTCCCCTACCCCTCTTGTTTGAGCTGAGACAGTCTGAGAGGAGATTGGGCTGCCTGTGTTGGCGCCTGCCTGGCACTAGCGGCGCGACGTGGTTACACGGCATTGGCTTTATTTTCAAGATGGCGGCGATCAGATGCAAGGTACTCACTCTGTATAAGTAAAATAATATTTTAAACCCAGAATTTAGTCATCTATTTAGAAAATATCGCCTCCTAATCTTCAGAATAAAGGGCCATTTATTTGTATTTCGTTGCATAACAAAAGTGCTTACTGTGTTATGCCTCGCTCTTTAAAGTGTTTCGGCAAATTAATTAATGGACCGGTATTCTGAAGCAGCTCCCATGCTTCCGCTTTGATTCACTTTTTTCATTATTTTAGCCGATTTAAGCTTCCGATCAGTCTTGCGATCAAAAGGAGGTCGTTTTTTGTCAGCCTCAACAAAGAAACTCGAATGTTTCAATTTGACTGTTTTCTTTTTTACATGTAACTTAATCTAAGTTAAATACGTTTTAAATCTTCCTTATCATGGCTTGTAATCGTTGACTTAAGTGACTTTTAGTAGTCGTGATATGTTCCTAAAAAATTCTTATCGTTGATTTTGAGCTGTATAAAATGATGATGTCAATATTTTCTAGGTTACACATATTCTATTGGCTGTCATGTGGACTCTTATATCTAAAACCCAGCTTACCTCTTGTCAACCTAGCTCCTCAAAGTCCATTATTGCCACACTAGATGCAAGATGGGCATCAACTCCTTTACTTCTAGAGGCCAGGTTTGTTAAAAAATATACATTACTGTAGAATTACGATTTTTCTAGCCCTTGGTTTTAAACATTTTTGTAATTATTAACTATTATTGAATGAGGCTGATTATCATCTGAACAATTATGGAGATCTTGGGTGGGTGTTACGGCCTAGGCCGATAACAAGCCAAATTCAAAAATTGTTTTATTATTCATTCAAAATAATTCCTAGTTTCAAAACATGCTAAAACATGGTTACCTCCATCGATGTTAAGTTCATCTTCGATAATGCATGTTTATCACCAAGGGTTTTTCAGTTTTGTAAGTATTCTCCAAAGAGCAGATGTTGTCAGTCGAGTTGTCTTCTGACTGTTCTTGCTTTGTTTTTAGCCAATAGTTTGCCTATTTCTTCCTTGTGAAACAAGTGAAATGTTCCGCCATTTTGTACTCACTACCAAACAACTCAACCTTGTCCCCAGTTCTTCTTGGTTAACTGTTCAATAATCTGGCTGCACACTTGTCATCATTTTTCACATATTGCAAAATTATTTCAAATTTGGTCAACAATAGCTGGTTATGATGAATTAGCCAATCAGAAATGGAGAAATATTTTGAATGAATAATAATAATAGTTATTGGAACCAAACCTAACTTTCCTTTGCCAGTCAAACACTATAATTTTACTCCTGATTTATCAAACCTCCCACTAATTTGAACCAATTTGCTTTAATTCTTAAAGTGGTTTAAAAATTGGGATTACTGTTACTAGATAAAAAAAAGTTGTGATGCATATGTGATCTCCCAGTTTTGCGTTATGTTAGTTAATTTAAAACACACTAATACCCCATCGTAAAATTTTGAAAATAAGCCCCCGGGCTTATATTTTTCAAAGGCCCTTTTTGAGGTGCTTATTTCTGAAGGGGCTTATATTCGGAGGGGTTTATCTAGGGAGGGAAATTTGCATTTCAAAATCGATTGGGCTAGCCTTATAGTTAAAAGGAAATCTACCGGTTTTGCTTTGTTTGTATTTGAGGGCAATTTCCAAGTACAGGCTGCTGGGGGGAGGGCTTACATTTGGTGGGGCAATTTAACAGAGGGTTTTTTGTGTTATGAGTGTGGGGGACATATTGTATTATTATGCAATTTTTGGAAATGTTAGTTAGTTTTTCCCATGGCTCACATAAATTTTTCCATATGGCTTGCAGGCTCGCAGAATTTCTAGCGCTAGGAAAAATAGAAATGATGCCTTTATTGTTTCACCCTTTTTTACTCCCAGATTCTGAGTGTAAAAAACATGATTGCTTTGATTTAATTATGTGTCAATGACATAATTCTGCCTCATTTGGATTGGCAGAATTGCATGCTAGTTTTAATATCAGCCATTCCCAAATAGCACCCTAACAAGATCCTTACAGCAAGCTGAAGAAAACATAAACAATGTGGCATCAAGATTATATTTTTGGCTTTTCTTAATCTCTTTTTATGAAGAGATCTACTTGATAGTTTCTTCAATGCTTAATATTTTTCATTTCAGTGAATATTTAGCCGCAGATAGCAATGAAAAGTTTTGGAAGTTTGTAGATTTATTACAGACAGTTTCATTCAGTCATGATTCAGGTATTTATGTCAAAATGGATAATGATCTCAAGCTATGATTATTAAAGGATGCAAGCACACTTTTGGGTATAGAATGGTTCCTCAAAAAATGTGGGTCTTGGAAAATTTTGGCTCGATCTCGAAATCTCAGAAGCATTGTTATAGGTCTTGAAATCTCATTTTTGGGTAATGTTGTGTGTCGGAGTCTCAAATACTTTTTTGAGTCTCAGTGTCAAATTTACAATTCTATACCCCTACTTTTATGATTTTAACTTTCAGGTGATATAATTCTTTTTTAATGCATAAAAGGGGATGGTAAATTATAGCTGTGCTCCTGCAGCAGCCCATTCATGGCCACCTGGCACTTTTACAGTTTATTTTTGCTTTTAGATTAAATGGATTGCATAAAACCTTTTTGCAGGGCACCCTGAATTTAATTACGTTGGTGCTCTTTAGTTTCACTTGTACACATTATTCAAGCTTAATGCTCTTATGAGGTTATTTGTAATAAACTCTGAAATGATGTCTCATCATCCACAAAAAAATAATAATAATAATTTGGCACCTCACCATTTCTTTCATACAGTGTGTTATTGATTTCTGCTAATCTTAGCAATACTTTTAGATTTGAAACTGATTTTTTTTCCTCCTCAGATGAATATCAACATATTATAAAAGTTACTGAAAAGTTACTAGCTCCTTTAGGTTTGAATTTCTTACAATTTTCCTTGTCGCTGAGATATTACTCTCCAAGAGTGGAATTATTTAATAGAGTGAGTATAATAATACTTGTCATGGTATTTCTTATTAAAGCCCTTTCAATTTTGAAAAACCTCTCACTGTACATCAGTACATGTATCTACTGTTTCAAGTCCCGATGTTAACAATAATTTGTAAAATTGGTTGGTGAAATATTAATGTATGATAATTTATTGCAAAAGTCACACCTTCCCAATGGTTTGCATGACTTTGCACCATTTTTTATTGTGACAAATTATCAGCAAAGTATCATATCGCACCTTTTATGGCAGTTTATTGTACAGGTGACTCTCTGTTTACGGGCACTTTTATAAGATGAACATCTCACTAAAATGGACACCTGGATTTGTTCCTTGCCTTTCTTTATTCCGTTTATTTGACTCTCTGTAAGACGGACACCTGGAGTTGGTCCCTGTCTTTCTTTACTCCTTTTATTTGACTCTCTGTAAGATGGACACCTAGAGTTGGTCTCTGCCTTTCTTTACTCACTTTATTTGACTCTCTATAAGATGGACACCTAGAGTTGGTCCCTGCCTTTCTTTACTCCTTTTATTTGACTCTCTATAAGACGGACACCTAGAGTTGGTCCCTGCCTTTCTTTACTCCTTTTATTTGACTCTCTATAAGACGGACACCTAGAGTTGGTCCCTGCCTTTCTTTACTCCTTTTATTTGACTCTCTATAAGATGGACACCTAGAGTTGGTCCCTGCCTTTCTTTACTCACTTTATTTGACTCTCTATAAGATGGACACCTAGAGTTGGTCCCTGCCTTTCTTTACTCCCTTTATTTGACTCTCTATAAGACGGACACCTAGAGTTGGTCCCTGCCTTTCTTTACTCCCTTTATTTGACTCTCTATAAGACGGACACCTAGAGTTGGTGTCTGCCTTTCTTTACTCCTTTTATTTGACATCTCTATAAGACGGACACCTAGAGTTGGTCCCTGCCTTTCTTTACTCCTTTTATTTGACTCTCTATAAGACGGACACCTAGAGTTGGTCCCTGCCTTTCTTTACTCCTTTTATTTGACTCTCTATAAGACGGACACCTAGAGTTGGTCCCTGCCTTTCTTTACTCCCTTTATTTGACATCTCTATAAGACGGACACCTAGAGTTGGTCCCTGCCTTTCTTTACTCCCTTTATTTGACTCTCTATAAGACGGACACCTAGAGTTGGTTCCTGCCTTTCTATACTCCTTTTATTTGACTCTCTATAAGACGGACACCTAGAGTTGGTCTCTGCCTTTTTTTACTCCTTTTGTTTGACTCTCTATAAAACGGACACCTAGAGTTGGTCCCTGCCTTTCTTTACTCCCTTTATTTGACTCTCTGTAAGATGGACACCTAGAGTTGGTCTCTGCCTTTCTTTACTTCCTTTATTTGACTCTCTATAAGATGGACACCTAGAGTTGGTCTCTGCCTTTCTTTACTCCCTTTATTTGACTCTCTGTAATACAGACCCTAGAGTTGGTCTCTGCCTTTCTTTACTCCTTTTATTTGACATCTCTATAAGATGGACACCTAGAGTTGGTCCCTGCCTTTCTTTACTCCTTTTATTTGACATCTCTATAAGACGGACACCTAGAGTTGGTCCCTGCCTTTCTTTACTCCTTTTATTTGACATCTCTATAAGACGGACACCTAGAGTTGGTCCCTGCCTTTCTTTACTCCTTTTATTTGACATCTCTATAAGACAGACACCTAGAGTTGGTCTCTGCCTTTCTTTACTCCTTTTATTTGACTCTCTATAAGACAGACACCGAGAGTTGGTCCCTGTCTTTCTTTACTCCCTTTAGCTGACTCTCTATAAGATGGACACCTATATTTGACTCTTTATAAGACGGACACCGAGAGTTGGTCCCTGCCTTTCTTTACACCTTTTAGTTGACTCTTTATAAGACGGACATCTCTATAAAATGGACACCTAGAGTAGGTCCCTGCCTTTCTTTACTCCCTTTATTTGACTCTCTATAAGACAGGATGTCTCTCTAAGAAGGACACTTAGTACTGGTTGTAAAGGTGTCCATCTCAGAGAGAGTCGACTGTAAACATTTCGAACTGGAAAATGGAGTCATGATGACATGGTAACATTGTTGGATTTATCATTAATTTTTTTAATTGCCTATGTGCTATGATACCTTAATTTGCTATTAATATTTTGTGTACCATTTTGGAACAATTTTTTCCTTCTTCCAGGGACCCATTCTTCCGTCTCATCCACTTTCTTTCTAATTTGTTGTTTTATTATATATTATCTTTGTGACTTCCATGAAACTATGTTTGTTGCAAATATGATGCTCCTTGAGAATATCAATGTTTTCATTAGGTGGGAGCTTTCATTTATTTGCTGTGTTTTGACTTTTTTATAGGTAGCACACGAAATTCCAGCACCAGACTGTGAAGCATTTATTCAACTTGGCACTCAGACAATCTGTGATGTCACAAAGGCGGTGTCTGTTATCAAGCAAGCAGAAAATGTGTATGTCCCACTCATGTAGTTTGCTCATTACACAGCCCTGTTTATAAAATGACAAATTGTGCTTAAGTTTGTTACTTATGGTGGCTTATACAGTTAACTCCCTTTATAGTGAACACTGTAGGGACCTTGAGTTAGTGTCCTCATTAGCGAGAGCCCATAATAACGGAAGTCCATTTCATTCAAACGTCTTTATTTTTGCCTGGGATTTAGCTGCTGTCTGTATCATCGAAGTGCCCATTATAGCGGGGTGTCCACAAGGCGAGAGTTGAGTGTAATGGCCATTTGAAGAAAAAACACATAATAATCATGGTTAAATAAATGCAATTGCCCCCTCCCCCTTTCTGTTCCATTTTATTGGGAACTCCGATATATCATTATGTTGTAGGCACCAGTAGCCTCCTCATCTACTCTCGAGCTCCCTTTGTTGGATTTTCTCTATTGTGTGAAATGAATACTGACTTCCTTATATACCCAGCCCCCTACAATTTTCACTTATCATTGAAGAGTGATGTAAGTAGCCTGTTGTCTTTTTGATTCTTTATACAGGCCAGTGTCACAAAGCTTTGAATTTGATCATCACTATCCTAAGTCAGAAAACAATTCAGTAGCTGTAGTGTTGTACGCAATGATTGGATCTGAGTCATTCTGGAAATTTCACCAACATCTTGAACACTTGGCAAAGTATGAGAATGTTCACTACATCCTCAGACATTATTTACAGGTAATAATACTGTAATGATAGCATTAATCATACTGTAATAATACTTGCTTATCATAAGTATTTAATACATTCATTTGTCGTAGACTGAAAAATAGTAAAAATCAATTGCTGGACCACAAGTGTGTTGTTTATTTTATTAATTTCAAGTTGAATTTTTTCTATTGACACAAATTATACTTTTAAGAGTTTAAAAATTGGCAGAACCACTTTTTTACTCTCTAAATCTTGGGTACTTTTAGAGTTTTGTCCTATGATTTTGGTATTAGGTACAGTGTAGGTCACTTGACCCTGAGCTGCAGTGCCTTTTTCTTAAAGCAGCCAACAACAGGTAAAAAGATGCGACTATCAGGGTATGGAGTAGAACTTGCTGTAAAGAAAACAGAATACAAAGCTGTGGATGACAGTAAAGTCAAAGATGACACAGAAGGAAAAGTACAGAAAGCAGATGAAGCAGATGAAGATGAAGTTGAAGGTTTCCTTTTTGGGAAGTTGAGGTTTGTACATTGACTGTGTTCTGTACATAAACTTAAGCTGTCTGACTTATTAATTATCTGACCTGCAAACATTTGGTTTTCTGATCTGATTTGTTAACTAAGGTTGATTGGCCACTGCCCTCAGGAATAAGAAGTTCTCAATCCCAAGAACAGTGGTCAATCTCTGGTTCTTGTAAATCAACTCAGTTGATTAAATCTAATTTTTGTATTTCACTCTCCCTCTGATGTAACACCACAGGTTCTTTAGAAACTACCCCTTTTATCATCTGACATGCAATGTTCATAATTTTATTTTTATTATTGATGATTGAGCTCTGAGTTCAATAATGTTATTTCTACTTATGTTTTATGTTGGTTATTATCTGTTTTGAAAGAGCTACTCTCTGTTCCTGGGGAGATTCATTCAGATACTGTAATTTTAAACCAGTATAAGACTAGCTTATCCATGTAATGTTCTATGACTGTTCCTGGTGCTTTATATCTCTGAATTTTTTTCTGGATGAACATTACAAGTTTTGATTTGGTTTCATTTTCAGGAAACTTTATCCTGGTCTGAAAGAGAACTTAGAGCAGTTTAGGAAACACCTAAAGGAAAGTTCACAAGAAATGGCTGCTTTAAAAGTGTGGCAGTTACAAGGTATTTGCTGTGAACTTTGCATAGAATTATTCAGTCCCCAGTACTTGTGTGAAGTTCTTAGTTATATGCTTTGCAATTTTTCACCAGTTAGTTTGTCTCAGTACCTGTTCCTGTGTCATTATTTTTATAATTGTGTGTTATGTGTCTGTGTACTATTAGTTTTAGTGCTGTTCAGTATTTTTTAAATTCTTAAATTAAGCAAAAACCAAAAAGAAGCCCATATATTTGAATTCTTTGGGCCCAATGCCCAACACACTGCTTTGTGTCCTGACCTCCAAATCTTAACTTCACTTTCAGGCTTGTAGATATGGCAGTAGTAACTCATCTGTTTGGGGACAGCAGTGTTATACATAGACAGCCTGCCAATATATCAATGCATGATCATCATCTTCAGACTCAGACTTCCGACTATTTTTTTCCTGAAAAATTCAACCAGGAGCAAAATAATCATGAACTTATACCAGTATACTTTTGTAGGTTTAGTTCCAGTGCCTCTCAATAAAACAAGACTGTAGTGAGATCACATTGTGATACTCCAGTCAACTGCAAATTAAAAACAAATCCAGTACTCCTCATTGGCTACTCTTTTCAGCTTACAGATATGATGTTAGATGGTTTTTTGCAGATTTGAGCTTCCAGGCAGCCCAGCGGGTCATGTCGTCTGATCCACAAGGAGCATTAAAAGTACTTAGAGATATCAGTCAGAATCTGCCCATGCAAACAAGGTTTGTAACCTTTTATTGATGTCTGTTATTTTTGTGGTGTAAAGGGTTACTGGGTATGTACCATGTGCTGCAAGATTTCTTTTTATGAGGTGTGCAACATCTGTGTTCCTGTTGAACTGTTGTGTGTTTCAATACTGGTATCACATCTTACAGACTTTTGTTTAAAATTTGGCTTATCAAGAATTCAAATTCAAATATTCAAATAAGAAATATTCCATTACAGTGGTCAGGAAACAAGTTGCTCATAAACTGGGATTTTACAACCTTTTTGTGAAAATAAGTCTTCAAATAAATGGTTCATTCTGACTTCTTGTTTTGAATGGGGGTTATAATTATTTTTAAACTTCCATTCCATCCATAATGTCTGTGTTTGTGCTTTAGATCTCTTGTTAAGACAAAGGTCAAGGAGGAAATGAGAAAAGAGATTCAGTTGAATCAAAAGGTACAACATTTAACACAGGCAAATTAAAATGCAATTTTTTAGCTTACTTACAGTGTGTAAATTTGTGAAATGCACATCTGATAATTCTTTCTCTAATGTAGCTGTAAATAATCACCTAATTGATACACATGGCTCTGGAAATCACTTGGTAATAATAAGTTCACTAAACCATTTTTTTTATGATACATTTAATTAAAGGTGTACTTTTCGTATTTTTCACATTTCTGATTCTTCTTGCAGCATTTTTCTCACCTGGGAATTGATGCAGGAGACAGTGCATTGTTGATCAATGGACTTTCAATTCCTGTTGATGATCTAAATCCATTTCAGTAAGTTTGTTTCAAATTGTAAAACATAATGTAAGTTCACAGTTCCTAGTTTTTGTGGCAAGTTTGCAATAATTATTATGCACACTTGCCACCATGGAATAGCCGGGCAAGGGGTTATAAGTACTTCATATAGTATGAGTTATGGTGTAATGGGTATAACTCTCGTTGTCACACTTCCGCAAAAGCTAGTGTGATTGAACTTGGCTGGCTTCTTCAAAGCTGGGTTAAGATATCCCAGGGTTAGTGCAAAATTTGAATTCAGATACAAAAGCTTAAACGCCAATTCAGTTGAATTCTTTTTGCCTACAATTCGGTGATTGGATACTCTAAAAAGAATAGAGAAAATTATCCAAGAAAGTGCTTTAGATAAAAAGAAAACCGGGTTAAAATCTCACCCTGGGTTAGCGTTAATTGTCTTCAAGGATCTGGGCCCTGAGGAGCAAGGATTAGCACAGTTGGTTGGTACACAGCCTTCTTTGCAAGAGTTTGATTCCCAGCTGTGACCTCTAATCCTTGTTTTGACTTCTTTCCTTTCCATGTAGCTTAAGCTAATGACTTGGGTAAAACAGGGGACTCGGTTATAGAGAAGGGGGTTAAAATGAGTGCACCATCAATAACAACTGAATATGTAGCACTCAAGGTGAAAAGATGTTTGAATCAGCTGAGTTGAGAATTTGTCATCCAGCAGCCTAACTACATACTATGTACTATTAATTTAGGCTTTAACTGAAACTTGAATTCTAAAATTACTCGTGACTTTATCTATACCTGCAAGTTTATCAAACACTACTGTTCCCCAGACTTTTAGACTTGCTGTGTGATGAAGCACTTGCAATTGACAGACTTTCTTCTCTTGGAATCAAGGTAACAGTTAACAAAAAATACTAATGTTGTTTATAGCAATTCTCTATCTCTGTCCCCGAGTCTCAGTGACTTCTAGAGGCTTGTGTAACACATGTATGAAAACGTACATTTGTCTGTCTATAGCTGACAAAAAATAGTATAATCTGTTAATATCCTTTGTGAATGTTACAGTAACTGACTTCAGTGCACGAGGTCCCGAGTTCGACCCCCTTTATGTGTGGCTTCGACTAGCTTTAAATATCCTCAAAACAGAGCATTGATGATGACCGTTGTCCGCGAGTTTATCAGTTATTACTGTCACGAGTTATTGACGTAAAATATGGTTGCTTTACCTTTTTTTTTTTTAGAGAAATGGTTCATGGGACTGCAGAAAAAGTAGAATTAATTTTTATTCCCATGAATCCTTGTTTAGCTTTCTGTATTATTCCTTAACCTGATTTATGGGAATATCCAGTGTGCTTCCCATTAGAAAACTAAAGAAGGCTGTGTATGATTGTTTATCTCTCTTTTTTATTTTAGGGGGAAGCCCTTGGCAAACTTGTGTCCCTTTCAACTCAGCCAGAACATGAGTCGTTTGTTCTGGATGCCAGGCATGACTCTATTGTGGTAAGTCACCTTTCTATGGCATTTTGGACTGGATCATGCAAAAGATCTTTTGCCTGCACTGTACAAGTTAGGTATCAAGTTAAATAATATGAAAACTGATGACATCACAAATGGTAGAATGGACGAGCATCTGCATGTGTGTTGCTTGTTTTAAAATAAAAACAAGCTAAACACTGAGTCACGCAACTTGATAGAATCAAAACATCAGCTTTTAGTCTACCTTAAGTTTGTTTTGCCATATCAAAACAAAAAATATCCACTTCAATTAGTATGGCTGGCTAAGGAAATGTCACCCTTGTCTCCCCTTTGATCCCCATTTTTTTTATTTTTGTGAGGTTAGTCAGACATACCTACAACTGCGTCTAGGGAGAAAGCTCCAAGAAAAGAATGTATATAGATAACATAGAATGCAAGAAGTCCACGGACTACCACACAACTGAAATGACATTTCGATGTATATTTCAAAACAACATTTTGGCTGGCCAGTCTCAGTAACCGTCCACCATCCTGTTTAAGATTAGTGTTACATCTGAAAGCTGAAGAAGGCTGGTCAACCGAAATATTGTTTTGAAATACATGTACATCAACGTGTTGTAACAGCTTTGCAGTATTCTTTGAACTTCTGGTATTTTTTATAACAGTTTGCAATTTATTTTAATTATATATTTTTAATAAACAACCTCTTGGATTTAACGTGAATTATGTCTTATTTACTTACCGTTGTTTTCAGTTTATTAATGACCTTGAAAAAGATCGACAGTATTGGGGCTGGCCCTCTGAACTACAAGAGGTAGGTAAATGCAGTTATGTAGTAGTCTGTACATAACAGTTAGGATGTCTGTTGTCAGCTTGTTCCTGGTTTGAATGTCATTTCTCTGTCTAGTGCAATTGCCTAGTGCCTGTATGGCGTCTTCCCAGTCCTTCTTAGTCATTCATCTCGCTCGGACCACGTGACTCAAAACGCATAGGCCGCGCAGAAAAATTAGGCCTGGGGACTAGACAAGAAAGTTGTCTCGCCCAAAACCAAAATTATGTTGCAATTACGTATGAAATTTTATCATGCTTAACAACATCTAACACCCTATTACACATTTCTTGCACTTATCATCTATCATCATGGCTTAGTGAAAGAGACATATGACCACACTGCTTTATTTCACTTTTTCTCTGTGTATTACAACGTCAGTTCTCCCACGGCATGCGCCGGGAAGGCTGACCAGCATTTCTGCAAACCTGTGTGCCAGTAAATTTAATAAGGCAAACTTAGGAGCATATGGGAGAACTGTCGTGCGTTACGTCGGTCGAGAATTGACCGGTTACTCTTGTTTATTTTAGGTACTATTTTTAGGATCATTAATTTGCAGTCTGGGGTGTTTTTTTTAAGCTTTTTGAAGCGGTGTACCTTGAATTGTAACTACGTCAGTGATGCACTTAGCTTGAAAATAATGTTTTAATTGTCTGCTAATGATTAAAAGATTGAGGACACAGGTTTTGAAAAAACTAAACATTTTCTGCTGATGTAGTTTACTTAGACATTTTGATGATTTATGTGGATTCAAAGGTTTTTCCCGATCGTTGGTTTTTGCGTTTGGAAGTTTTCAGTGATAATATAATACGGCAGTATGCTTTACTCTTTGATTCCAGATATTGCGACCAACATTTCCCGGAATGATGCGTTACATTGCGAAGAACATATTTAATCTGGTAAATCTATCTTTTCTGTTTTACATAACCAAGTAAAAACTAGCAAGGGAAACCAACGTTTTGCCCTCACGCCATCGTCAAGGCAATTAACAGCATGGGATGTGAAATTTACTTTAATATTTCGTGTCTGATTGCTAGTTGCCACTTGACGGCCATTTGTTGAAATACAGATAGCGCTATTTACCGGATAAATCACGATCCAGCGGATAAGTATTAGAAAAAATCAATTGCGCTATCCGCTGGACTGAGATTTATCCTGTGCCGGGTAGCGTATCCACCTTTTGAACAACTGGATCTTGGTCTTATTTAGGTTGGATTTTACTGACTAAACAGTCAAGCCAGTCTTACCGTTACCGATCTGCATTAGGCACACTGGTCACATTGGGTACTTTGTCGGTTGATGATTTACATGTGGGTTCATCTCATTTAAAGCTCTTACAACGGTTCTAGTAGTTATCTGTTCTTTAATGCTAAGATCCTTAAGTCGATTCCTAAAATTCCCACTGACGCTTGATAAAATGCAAAACTATAAATGAGCATTCTCTGTTGTTTCTTTAGGCGTTGGCAAAAGGCTGGTTCAGCAGATAATGTTGTTGTTGTTTTTCTATTTTTGGTTAAATGCAAAAGATAAAATACCTTACATTGCTTAATATTAAAACTGTTGTGATTTATTGTATATATACTGAAAGTTGTTCAGTGTTATCCTGAGAGCAGAGGTTTCTCTCTTTCATGGCTTTTGGCGTTTACGAAGTCGTTCGCGTCACTTGCCACCAACTACGCGACTAACAAGCGCCGCGAACGACTTCGTAAACGCTAAAAGCCATGAAAGAGAGAAACTTCTGCTCGCAGGGTAGTCTAGTGTCAGTAGGAGATAATTAAAAGAAACGGACTGAATATACATGTGAAGTGGTAGTCAACAGTAATTAAATAAGACTGGGTTTCTCTGTTAGAATGTGTGACGATAATTTTAATAAAAATATGTTTGACGAGTGTGTATTTAGTTCGTTATTTAACACATAACATGTTTTTTAGACTTTTCTCCTACTTATACACTTTGTCCGTAACTGTGCTCACATCGCGGGTTCCTCGTCCTAAAATGTTCTACAGTTAGTAGAGAATTTAATGGAGCCGAAACTCAGTTGTGGAATTGCACGCATTTTAGGGATGCTACTAATGAACAGTTACGACATACAGGTATTTCAAGCAACAACAATTTGATGTCTGTCTTCTTTAAATTGGTTGTTGTAAACTTTTCTTTAAAGGTTTTCTTTGTCAATCCAGTGGACTCCAAGAGCATTGAGCTTCTTAAGGTTGCTAATGAGCTTCTTCATAATTCATTTCCAGTTAGGTATGTATTAGTTAATACGTTACACACTAAGCATGGTGTTGGGGTTTTGAGGGTTTTCGTTCTTTCTGTCATCTCTGTCATTATCAGGATCAGTTTTTGGGAAAGTGTGTTGTTGTATAGGCTAGAGGGTAGTACATTGACAATATACGTTTTAGTGCATCAATGGAAGTAGTAAAGTTTGTGTTGGGGTATCGGACCAATCAAAGTTTGGTTGCAACTGTTGTAAGAGTCCCACCACCAGAAAATATTTTTCGAGCACCTTGTTGAAAAATTAATTATTGGAGGCGAATCATAAGAAACATTGACGCACAAGCTGCAAGTAGAGTAAGCCCCAGGAGTTTAAGAGCCTTGTCTGTGACCATTCGCGCTCGTAATTTTCTAAAAGTTAACATACTTCCCCCCTCAGGTATAGATTAGGAACTAATTAAAGTACTGACATCGCTTAGTAATACGCCATGAACAACTGTTAGGAAAGAAGATATAAACTTTTGCGAAAGGAGAGGGAAACAAGCTGAAATTATTATATTTTGAGTCCGTGCTGAAGTTCTTCTACGCTGGCAGGTTTGGATTATGCTTGGTTGCTGATGTTCCGGCGGATGTTGATGCTAAAACGGATGCCGCTGTAGGGATCACACGAGCATTCAGCTTCATTGTTGCCGACAAAGATCCACGGCAGGCATTTGATTGGCTGTTGCAGGTTAGTTTGTATACAGGCACATGGGTCCTCCGGTTATTAAAGCAAGGTTCAGCTAAGGTACTTCTCGCCTGTTGTTTCAAGTAGCGTGTCTTACCGGAAATGAAAATACTTGATGAAATCGCCAAAATCGTGCTGGTAACATTCTTAATTATCTCGAAAGTTTCTCTGGTTACCTATCGTGTTATTTTGCCTAAGAGCAATGTCTTGTTTTCCTAAGCTTAATCAAGAGTTTAAGATAACGAGCAAGGATTTCTGGAATGAGAGAAGTAATATAATGGAGAACAGAGGTATTTTTAAGATAGCATATCGTAAACGTCCGCTTATGAGCCTTGAGCTTATACAACTTCGTAAGGGTTTTTTTGGAGGGCTTATAACCGAACTCAAAAGCGTTTCAAAACAAGCTACAAATCAGTGCTGATCAAAATACTTTTTGAATTTACTCGCTTTCAAACGTTTAGCTTGAGGTCATGTCTACTGAGGTTGTTGCCAACAAACTAGTCAGCTGTTTTTCCTTGTCTTGTGTTCAGCTTTATGACAAGTTACCTGAGGGTGAATCCCCATCTGCCGAAAAGGTGATGGATTCATTTTCGTCTTGGTACAGTAAAGATGAAACAGAAGAAGTGTTTGGTGAAGACACAGAATACGATGAATATAGAAAGGTACAGTCAAATCCACACACACACATGACATATACCCTGTATACTTCATTTAAATACATAGATCGGTGAGACCAGGAGCTTAAGCTTGTACCCTCTGATGCCCTGCTGCCCAACTACTATACGAGAGGTTAGAGGTGGGAACCTTCTCTGTCTCAATATCATTTTTCTGTTTCTCTAACGATTTCAGTATGTTGAACGTTTTGTTTACCATCGCTTATTCACCACCCTACAGATTAAGACAACACACCGTTACAGACTAATATATAGATTTAACCAGGGCCAAAAGCGAAGCTCCATTAATAAATTTATAATTTAAAACAAACAATAAACTTGTAATCCACAAATCAGTTAGATTAAGGGCACATTTGTGTGACTTTTGAGGGACAGGTTAAGTGATTTTAGAGTGAAACAAATCTTGCATTGAGTTGATAGCCTTATATATACACCCAGAAAATAGCAGTGGCAATCATCTTCGGTCACATTTTAGAGCAATAATGGCTCTTGATCACGGTAGATTAGGCGTGGAAAACAAATTTTTGGAAAACAAATCAGGCCGAATTTTTACGTTCGACAGGTTTACTTAATAAAATCTTGCCAACCAATCTGGGTGCGTGCAAATCAACCTTTTATACTTTTTATACATTACATCTGAGGTGAAAGAGTACTATGAGGCGCTGTTTTTATCATACAGACCGCTGACCTCAGACAATTAGCAGTCAGTTTCACAATTTTTCAAGACTAATTCCATTCATTCAATATTCAGGACCATCGAAGCACGCGTGGGCTTTTAGCGAAACCGTTCAAAAAAATTCCAAAATCACCTACCAAGTTTGCAAAGAAATTTTAACAGAGTTACGCTTCAATAACATAATAAAGAATTTATTGTGTTTATTTGTTATTGATAGTTTTATGACCGTCACGGCGATGTGTAATAAGCGCGGTACGTTGAGTACTCCTGCAAGCGATGTTTATGAACGACTGTAAACAAATAACGGCAAAGGAAGGCAAAGCGATGAAAATTGCAAAAGACAACTAACAATAAATAAAAGATCAGAAATATAATTCGGTAGAACATTTACAGAGATAACAAGTTTCATTCACGAAAACAAGTATTTAAGTGTCTATAAGAATCCTGAGTCTTAATTTAAGCTTAAAAATTAAGTTTAATTTTAAGCCGCCGGCTTCCCGGTGTTTGCTGTTTTCCTCGATGAACTCGCGACAAGTAAATCGCTCAAAGTTTTCTTTCTACAGCCAAAATAATATCTAAATATTCTTCGGAACGGTTTTTCTTGGTATTTGCGGTGAAATATCGACTAAAGGCTTTTCAAAGTTCTGTAAGCGTTATATATATATGTCAAACCTCATACTAGGTCAGATCAGTGTCTCAAATCTTAATACAAACGTGCATAAACTAGCCTCATAAACTGCGCTCGACTTCATGAAAACAGATATAAATACAATGATAACTCAGGCTTACCATATTTCGAGATGCAGCTCCTGAAAGTAAGGCCTGAATTGCTTACGCATCCAGCAAGGTGAAAAACAAAAACGATGCCATCCGAAATCGGATTTCCGACTTTGACAAGCAGCGCATTTCTCAACCAAAAATTCAATAAAGAAACCAGCCATGAATAACGTTAACAGAATACTCTTGGTAGCAGCTGTATTTCATTTTGTACATCCATTGAAAAAAGACAGTTATTAAAAACATCACAAGTTGACACAAAACTCTGTCAGCTTCCGTCTGCTGTTGAAGCAAACAAGTTTCAAGATGTAGTATGAATTTTCCGCATGAACTCACCTGTCAAATTTTGATCAATCAGGGCATAAAAATTGGACGTGGAGCGTGACCAAAGCGTGACTATCCTGAGAAAAGTGAAAACCATCTGTTTTCCCTTCTTGCATTTTTAAATAACTGGCTGAATTTTCGCGTCCGAGGTCAGTTTGAAATCAAAATGTTAATACGCTCTTCTCACGTATGGTAATATGCCCGTCCAACCTCGTTTACGAGTAAAAATTCTTTTGAAATTCAAATACGAAAACATCGTCTGATTAGCATTTCAAAAGAACTTATACTCAAAAACGAGGTTGGACGGGCATATTACCATACGTGAGAAGAGCGCATAGTGCTGGGCCATAATGACATAACCACAACATATTTCATATGAATTTTTAAAAAAAATTGAGCCTGCGATCATCTGAAAACTAGTAAGTTGTCAGCGGATAACTTCAAAAAATACTCGCCCTGGATGGGTCGACACCTGAGCCCGCGATACGGCCAGGTGATACTGGTCAGCGGATACCTTGTCTTGACAGCTGTCAATTGATCACAACATTGATGTGCAATCAGTTTTCTCCTAGGCTCCCTGGGCTCCCAAACTAGCTAGAAAGTGTGAGATTGAACATTGGTTGCCCTGTGGTGCGGACGGTCGGTCGGTCACGTGATTACCAAATTTTCTGGGATGGGTAGATTTACTTACCCATGGTGCTCCGCTGCGCGTGCTTCGCGCGCGAGAGCTCCGCTAAGAACCTCTTTAACAGACACTACCTCCTTCCCCTGCTCCCGCCGTGCGCGTTACGCGCGAGTACGACTGGGGACGAGTCAGCCTTACTAGTACAATAAACAGACTTCTCATCCTTCTAAGCCAGACGTACTTTTTATAAACAGTTTTTTAGATGAGGTTTTTGTGATATCCGTTTAATCAAGGTCGAGGTAAGTGTTATCAGCCGAGTCGAAGGTCGAACAACACTTACCGAGACCTTGACTATTCCGGATATCACAAAAAGGGAATCTAATAATTGTTTTATTATACATTGTTTTAAAGAAAATAACGACAAACACACCGTCGCAAGGAACCTGAATTGATGTTGTTATTGGAAATCATGCATTGCGCGCACATACAGATTAGTTAGTTATCTGCTAGCAGATAATAATAATGATATTTTAACGGGAAGCTTTACAGAGGTCTAACTAACTAATCTGTAAGTTGCGCTGATTTCCAATATTAGCTGTAGGTTCTTAACCAATGAGAAGACATATAGCGAGTACAATGTATAATAAAAAAACATCAACAGTAATGTTTATCTGGGTGTTAAGCAGTAAACTTGCTACAGACTCCTAACTCAATTTCCTTTAATTATTCTTTTAAAAATGTATGCGTAATGTTTAATTTTCTTGTCGCACCTACAGACAACTTACAACAATTGACAACTGTCAAACTACAGTTTCGTATAAAACTTAACCGGGCTCAAACCGTAACTGGGTTTCCTTGTGTTTTATTCAGTCTTTCCAAAGGCACTATTGACGTCACTTCTGTTTTAACAATAACGCTATCATTGTTAGTTTTAACTTGAAAAGTGAAACCTGCTTAATATCTCTCATCTATCTTTTAGTCCTCTCAGCGTTTCTTTGGCAAAACTGGATTTCATAAATTGCCACAAGTGATCCTTAACGGAGTACAGATTGATGAAGAAGAGGTATGTGCTGGAAATAAGATAATTTTCATTTGAACTGATGTTTCTTATTTTTTTTTTTTTTTTCATTGCTGGGTGTGGCCCCCCTCCTAACACATAGTTCTCTGTTGCAGTGATTAAACAAAGGTGTATCTGACAGCGAACACGCTATATATGTTAGTCAGTAATCTTTGAAAAGTATTTTCTTACTGTATATATTTATGTATTAATTATTAAACGTTCCTTTATATTCTTATTTTCTACAATAATTATTAATTTGCTGATAAATCCCACGAAATGGAGTTACAGCTGTAAGACAGTTACTCTATTTTTCATTTACTTAATGTTCTTCTCTCGGTTCGTTAGTTTGACAGCATAGATGAAGCGATTATTCGTGAAGTGATGATGCAGACGGGCCCCATACAGCATGCAGTGTTTTCGGTATGAATTCTATAAAAATACTGGTAATCTGCTGTTCATTCATTGTCAGTGCCTTATATGAGCCAAACTCAGCACTAGTTTTTAGTTTAGTTACAATAACTGGGCACTCCTTTTGTAATCTGTGGTGCATTTATCATGGTGGAGAATAATTTATTGTTACTCGACTACATCACAGTTTTAAACCCCTGTTGAATATAAAATTGTGTTTTTAGGGCACTGTATACCGCTATTCCAGTGTATATGAATATCTAATGAGTCAGCCTAATGTGGTTCCCAGAGTGAATGCAATGGTTCAGTCCATGGAAAGACCATACATTGACTTAACTGCAGCAGCCAGTCAACACACATCAGGTACTGCCATGAGTTTTACAATTCGCCGTAGCTTCTTCTGAAATTCTGTTTCCGTGAAATGAGGTTGACAATTAACTGCTATTAGAGTGATTTTTAAGCGTATTCTAGTGTGGTAACCTTCTCTGAAGTTGACGCAAAAATATTGTAATTGGTACATCAAAGGTGGAGATGAATTTCACACTTAAATCTTACTGCTAATTGAGTCCTATTTCATTTACTAAGTTGCACAGCAGGTTTTAAGTACAAGTTAAATTATGGTTCTCGAAAGCCAAGATGGTTAGATTCTTCCACTCTGGAAACTCAGCTGTGAATCGGTAACGTAATGGCAAATCGTAATGTACCGTAAATCTTCTATTAAGCCCCGCCCGCCTCTCAATTTAGCCCCCCTGCTGTCTTTTAAAGGCCCCCTCAAACGCGCTTGAAATGAATAAGCCCCTCGGAGGCGGGCTTATTAGAGGATTTACGGTAGTTCAGACCAATAAATGTAACGTACTTTTGGTTTCCTTTTTTCTAGATGTAGATATCAGTAACCCAGAAGAATTTACTAAGCTTGACAGCGCCCAGATGGTTTCTGCAGTTGAAAAAGACTTGAAATACTTTACTAAACAAGGAGGTAAACACGCATTGCAACTCAAAAATGAAACCAGACACTAATATTGTCAGAATGCTCTGTTCTATTCTTATTCCGCACACTGAACCTTTCATGTATTTTTCCTCATGCATAGTTTTGTTGGTCTATCCTCGGTTCATCTTATTGTCCTCTTTGGTCGCTGAATCAGCCTCATTCATATTCAGTCGTTAGGAGTCAAGATTCTCCTTTGGCCTTTACTCTAATTTTAAACTGTTTGATTTTTTTTTTCAGAGGAGCTGAGTTTGAAGCCGGTAACTAATTGGGTTATTGCTGATTTGTCCATTAAAGAAGGAAGAGCCCTTGTCATGGCCGCGCTTAAACAAATGGTAACTATGAGCGTTTGTAATAACAGACGTGTATTTGCTAACCTGGGACCAGGCTCCCCAGACTACCCCCTCTCGGCTCGCTTCGCTCGCCGATTTTTTCCTCCCTTTTCCCCCAATGTGGGACCTGGTCCCAGGCTATGTGGTTGCACGTTATTAAGCTTTTTTTTTAGGTAGGAATTTGTTTTTCGGTTACTTAAGTATTAACATTACAACAATGTTTTGACGCAATATTAATGTTTAAAAGGGCTATGTCATGACGCTACTTGCTATCTGTTTGAAAAGCTTAAACATGTCTTCGCGTCTATTGAAATCCAAAAATAATGGTCCAGTATATTTAGCCGGCATCGAAACTCTATCCTGTTATCTGTTTTTCCGGATGGCAAGGATGGACATGGACAGAAACTTGACCCAATTTTTTCAACCTTCAATGCTTTGTCTGGAAAAATCACCAAAAATATTTGGTCAGTGTTTTCGGATGAAATTTGTGTGAATATTTTTCTTAACTCTATTTCTTTTCCCAATTTATTGCAGAAATCTTCTTCAAGTACAAGAGTCGGACTAATCCACAATCCTGTTATAAACCAAACAGATAATAACCAACAAGAGCTGCTCGAGTTGGCCAGAACTGTAGAGGCTGTGTTAGCTTCAAAGTCGCATGTGACCCCAGCCATGCTAACATTTATGGAGAGCTTGCTGGCAGGAGACAATGACTTTGACAAACTGTCTACAGATACTAAGGCAATGGTGGAACTCGTGACAAAGATCTCGGTTTGTTTTTTGATTTTTTTTGTTTTATGCGTAAAGTGTGCGCGGCCCTTCACTTTGTGCTTCATTAGTTCAAAGTATTGTAATACTAAATAAGCGTAATATATAGATTTAGCCAGGGCTAAAAGCGAAGCTCCTATTAACTCGAATTTATGATTTAAATCAAACAATAAACTTGTATTCCACAATTCAGTTAACTTTAGAACACATTCATGTGACTAATTTGAGGGAACGGTTAAGTGATTTTAGAGAACAGTAATTTGCAAACAGTCAAAGCTAAGAGTGAACTTAACCTTACATCGAGTTGATAGCCTTATATATGTACACCCAAAAATAGCAATCATCTTCGATCACATTTAAGAGCGCGGACTCTTGATCACAGTAGATTAGGCCTGGAAAACAAATCAGGCGGAATTTTTTGCGTTCGACAAGTTTACTTTACAAAATCTTGCCAACAAGTCCTGTTTTATACTTTTTATACATCACATCTGAGGTGAAACAGTACCATGAAGCGCTGTTTTTATCATACAGACCTCGGACAGAATGCAGTATTTCACAATTTTGCAATACAAATTGCACTCGCTCAATATTCAGGACGATCGAAGCACGTGTGGGCTTTTAGCGAAACCGTTGAAAAAATTTCCAAAATCACCTATACGGCTAGCCAGTTCTCACTTTTGACAAGCGCCAAAGTCGACTGTTTAAATTATGATTAATAGAGTTATACGCTTCAACATAATAAAGAATTTATTATGTTTATTTTTTATTTAATGTTTTTATAACGATGTGTAATCTTCAAAAGCGTTTGATACGCGCGGCATTTTGACTACTCCTGCATGCAAGCGATGTTCATGAGCGACTGAAAACAAACGGTACAGCGATAAAAATTGCAAAAGAGACTACCAACAATCAATAAAAGGACAATAATTCGGTGAAACATATACAGAGACAACAATTTTCATTCACGAACTCAAGACAATTATTTAAGTGTCTCAGAAAATCATTGTTTATGTTTTTCATTTTGTAAGCCGGCTTTCCGGTGTTTGCTTTTTCGAAGATGAACTCGAGGCAAGAAAATCGCTCAAAGCTTTCTTTTACAGCCAGAATTATAACGAAATATTCTTTGGAACGTTTTCTTTTTATTCGCGGTAAGAAAATGTCTAAAGGCTTTTTAAAGTTTTATAAGCTTATAATCAAACCTGATACTCGGTCAGATCATTGTCTCAAATCTTACAATTAAAAACGTGCAAAAACTAAATAGCCGCATAAACTACGCTCGACTTCATTAAATTATATATAAAGAACAAACGTCAAATAAATAATTACTCAGGCTTACCATTTGAGATGCACTGAAAACTATCAAGTAAGGCCAGACTCGCTTCAGACTTTTCAACCCTCTCACGCATCAAGCAAGGTGAAAAAGGAAAACGATGCCATCCGAAATCAGATTTCCGACTTTAACAAGCGACGTATTTCTCAACCAAAAACCCAATAAACAAACTAGCCATGAATAACAGAAGACTCTTGATAGCAGCTGAATTTCATTTTGTTCATTCAGTGGAAAAAGACAGTTAAAAACAACACAAGTTGACACAAAACTCTGTCAGCTTCAGCTGTCAAAGTAAACAGGTTTCAAGATGCTGCATAAATGTTCCGCATGAACTCACCTGTCAAATTTTGACCAATCGCAGCATAAAAATTGGACGTAGAGCGTGACCAAGCGTGACCTTGGTGAGAAAAGTCAAAAAGCAACTGGCATGTATTCCCTGCCTGTAAAAACTTGCTGAATTTTAGCTTCCGAGGTCAGTTTGAAATCAAATTTTAGTTCTCCGGCCCAAAAAAAACACAACATATTTCATATGAATTGAAAAAAAAATTAAACTTGAGCCTGCGATCATTTGAAAACTAGTAACTTGTCAGCGGATAACTTCAAAAAGATACTCGACCTCGATGGGTCGACACCTGAGCCCGCGATACGGTCGGTGATACTGGTCAGTGGATACCCTGTTTTGACAGCTGTCAATTGATCACAACATTGATGTGCAACATATGTTTGCAATATCAGTCTTCCTGTGCTCCCAAACTAGGCAGAACGTGTGAGGATTGAACACTGGTTAGCCTGTTGTTCGGACGGACGGACGGACGGACGGGCGGGCGGGCGGGCGTTGTACGGTCACGTGATTACCAAATTTTCTGGGATGGGTAGATTTACCCATGGTGCTCCGCAGGCGGGCTTCGCCCGCCAGAGCTCCGCTACTATGTACCTCATGAAATTAAGGTTAAGGAGGAACGTGGCGAAAGGAGACTTCGTTTCCACATGGTGACCACATACATGTAGGTGGTCTTTGATTTTACAATCTGGCCCGAAATCATTTCCGATAAAGCAAAAGAACAGAAAGAACCTTGGTTTGGTGAAACGCCTAGAGAGCGATACACTTTTACATGTATTATTTTCGTTCGTTGATCGTGTCCACAGACCAAAGAAAGGTCGTCGGAAGCACCGCGATTTGTCCACAGTTGCTTCACAACAACAAGCATCTACTTTAAAGCTGTGTCAGGAAAGGAGGTTTCATTATTTACCAACCGGACAACAGCACCACTGCTGGGATGTTTTAGCTTCTTTTTCTCTATCAGTTTATGCCCATAAAACCCATGACTGCGGATTAATGATGATGACAAATGAGGAGTAACCACCAGACAAACTGGTGAAAGTAGAGTAGACTTGGGTTTGTCCTTAATTTCTTTTTACCTTATGTTGTTTTAACTTACAAACGTTGATATGTTAAGTGTTTGTATCAATTATCCAAGGGAGTTATCGCTTTTTTCTCAGTCCAGGACAGTGTTATATCACCTCTTTAATGCATACTATCTAAACCACATTTAGGGTCTGAAAGCAGAAACAATTAAGGCCAAGCTGATGGACAAGAATCTCTTCAAAGGGAAGTTGTTTTCTCATCAAGCATTCTGTAGGCAAGTTGTTGATCTTCGTCCAGGAGAGTCTGCTCTTATAACTAATGGAAGGGTAGGTTGCTATGAAACTTTATGAACCTCCTCCCCCCCCCCCCCGGAGCCAGTGAAGGGAAGCACTTATATGCGATTATCATATTTCTAGTTCAGAGTCAGATGTAAAAAGGTACCGTTGCGGGAATTCTCGCCATAAGTTTTGTTTAGTTATCGACGAGTACTTCTGCTAGTTCACGAACGGCACGTGCAGCATGAAAGAGATGATCAATGGAAGGGAGTTAACAAAGAATTATTATTAGCAGTTTGTCCGACTCACAATGGCACAACTTGAAAAAAGCTTATATAATGTTTTCAATTTGCAAACCTTCTCTTCATCGTCTTTAATTGTATAAGACAACCGTGAAAAATTTCATGATTGCTCTCAGAGTACTCAGCTCTAAACAAAAATGGGAATTTTTTGCGTTTGAGGTCAGGAGAACGCTTGGAGAACGAACGCAACCTATACTCAACTCGCGAGAAGCCTGGGCACGAACATTTAACAGAAATGAGTTTGGGTCTTGTTTGGGTCAAGTACGGGAAACGGAAGTACCTTATTGGTAATTAATTTCGCGATTTTGGTGAGAGAGTATTTCGCTGAGGTTTATTTTTGCGATTTCAATAGGCAAATATGAAAAGAGGGGCATTAAATTTCCCGATTCAAGCGTTCTAAACGTCAATTTTTTTTAAAAAAAAAAGGCAGAAATTTAGCCTGCGTCGCAGACACTCTAAACCTTCTGTATACATGTATACAGAAGGTGTAGACGGTGATTAGGCCGGCTGCAACGCAGGCTAGATAAACTAAAACAAGTAAATGCATGTAGTTGTCTACCCGGCCATATGTGAACTCTTTACGATTTCCAATGTCTGAGTTCCGATGTCCGATGTCTGTTGTCTGATGCCCGATGTCTGACGTCCGATGTTAGGTAATAATATTTAATATATGTTTCCTTTCTTGTGACTTCAGGTTCTTGGTCCACTTGCTGGAAATACGCTTTTTACTGAGGATGACTTTAAGCTTCTGGAGAGCTTTGACATGGATCTGTATGCCCGAAAAGTTAGGGATCAGGTTTGTTTCATGTTCAGCCATTATAATGTAGGACTGGATTTACAAGCACATACGGTGGGGCATGCTCCATTGTCAGGCTTCAGTGAAGATTTATTTTTTCTGCTGATTTTGTCCTTTTGTAGTACTATAAATGTATCATTAAGGGCAAGTTAAAAGATAAACAAACAAACAAATGTTTCTAGTGCGGATTTCTGTAAACAAGAGAGCGGGCGGACGTGTTTTCTTTTTCTTTAGTTTTTTTTTTTTTTTTCGTTTTTTTGCGCTTTTTTTGTTATTACCAATTGAATACTTTCTCTACAAATTGTTACTCCCCCCCTTGGGGTAAGGTAAAGTTAAACACAATTTTCATACATGTTTTAAACAGCGTGATCCGGCGTCATAAGATATATCTCAATAGCTCAATGGCCCTTCTATGCTGACGCCCGAGGTTACTGTTAACATGTTTTAAAGAGGGCGCGTCTTGTTGTCCTCTAATCCACGACATTACATCACATTAAAAAAGTCAATATTGGACTCAGTACAGTAAAAACTCGCGTACAAGAACCTAGATTTTTTCAACTTAGCTTAAATAGGTTTTTATAGAAATGGTATTTAGTGGGATTTTAGGCTACTTAGGTTCTTAAATAGGTTCTTAATTTGATAGGGGCACCAGCGATCACTACAGGGCATATGTGATATGGAATATATTGCTGTATTAAATAATTATCTAGAATACAGTTTAGATGATAACCATACAGTAAATTTATCCTTCCAAAGTACTAGCATGCATGACTTTCGTGCTGCATTGTCCATAAAATGCTGTGTTACATTTTGATTCTTACTGACTGAAACCTAGACTAAACATTTTCCCCTGTATTTTCATGTGTGCCTTCATTTTTGTAAAATAAGAACCTATTGAAAATTTTAGGCTAAATAGGTTCTTATGATAAGGTGGTTTAAAATGAATATTTAAACCTAACAGGTTGTTAAAGTTCAACAAATTTCAGGTTCTTATACGCGGGTTTTACCTTATTTAACCAGTGCTTTGTTTTATGAAATGTAAGTTCGGTTAAGTAAGTCTTTGGAATAAATGAAAGTAACGCTTGTTAGTTTTTGTTCTTTCCAACCTTCCAGTAACATATGATAAAAAAAGAGAGGCGGCCCCAAGAAATTGAAGCCGACGGGACGAGAAACATTTTTTTTAAACTTGGTCTTAAGTCTGTTTTCTTCCCCTGACCACTCCCATCCCTTTGCGGGTGCTTCTCACCAATTCCCGACTCTCTTTGCTATTAAACGTTTCAATTAAGTCATGGTAGAACCTTTTTCCCAGCCAGTTGTAACTTGAGAATCTTTTTTTTTTTTCAATTGAAATCATTATATTTTAATAGGTTGATGAAATGATATTTGAGGAGTTGTCAGCTGATGATGATACCAGGTACAGTTAACTATTGTATCTTTCATATGCCGGACTCAAATCCCTGTTATGGTGTGTTATGTACACGGTCCTAATCTCATACTCATATCTCTTGTCAGCTTCGTGTCTTAGTCCATCCTTTTTAGAAATCCATTATTAATCTAAGGCCATTTAAGGTAAGAGTTTTATAGTCTCAGTGTTAAGACTTTGGGGTATGTTTGATTGACCTTATTCTAGAATATGGAAACATTCTTTATTATTCCGGAATACAAAGGACGCGGAGGGAAGCAGTTCGCATAAGAGGAGTTTAGCGTGCCGACTGAGAGCATCAGGACTGGCTTTCTCGTTTCCTCCTATAAGGAAATAGTCTGAAGAGTTTCTTCTCTGCTCTAGTAAATCTTTTTATGCCGATTTCCTTGTCTCGCTTGTGTAAGTGCATTTCATTTGTGAAGCGACTACGTCCACTTTTTTCTTTGTTGTTACAAAAACTAGCCTACACTACAAAATGCTTTGAATGTATTCCACTTATTCCATAATTGGAATAGCATGCAGGTCAATCAAACAGATAACTATTCCGAGTTATCTATTCCTGTTGCAGAATAAGGTCAATTGAACGCACCCTGGGGCCAGGGTCAAACTTGGAACTTTACATGTGACGAACCTACTATTCATTAGCGGTTGCTTACTATTGCGATGGAACATAACTGAAGCTCTTCTTTTTTACAGTGATTTTAGAAGTGACATAATTATGAAGGCGTCATCAGCGCTGATTAGACGCGAAAAGCGATCTCGACAGGAAATAACTTTCAAAGGCAGTGATCACAGGTGAGAAGAGAATACAAGAAATGATGTCGTGATCTTCTTTAATACCTTTGCGGACTTTGTACAATCCTTTAGTGTATGCTGGTCGTCGCAATATAATTTTGTGTAGTTCAAGTCCTGTTTTGAGGCGATATTAGGTTTGAGCCCTAATCATGCAACTATTGGCTTATAAATTTAAGATGATTACTCGTACGTTTTTTATGTATGGCTTTGTGACTAGTAAGCTTGTGAAAAAGAAGAAGCGCATCAAAAGAGTTATTCGGAAGAGTTACTCATGGTTCACATGGTCGAAATCTGTGGACCAGCCATTGAAGGTCATAGGTTGCCTAAAGGGCGCTCAACAGTTTTTTTCGTACCCGGTCACACATATTTGTCTTCCTCAAAAATTTTCAACATTGTTTGTTCCTGCAAAGCCTTCTGTTAGAACGACTTACAGGCAAGTTGTGTTATGTTGCGTGTTAGTGTCATGGACATCAAGCCGAAGGAGGAAGGCGCCAGTTTTGATATTGTAGTTGTTGTGGATCCCCTGTCGAAAGGTAACAACGCTACACCTTTCTTTAGTTGCACAAAGTTTTTTACAGTTTTAGTAAGTTTGGTTGCAGGTTAATCTCATACCTGTACTGTCATTGCTTTGATAGGAAACATGTCATTCGAACAAGTTTATTTCTACCAATTTAGACTTTAAAAAAAACATGAAGTTGTCGTTTGTAATTAATGTCAGATATTTAGCTGGATCTCACTATGCCGGAAGTTATTTTTTAATGCGTTAAATTACGATGTACCCTCCAGTCTGTTCTCCCTGATCGTCTACAGTTTGTTTATATCGGTCCTTTTCATTTTTCTTTCCTGTTTTTTTTTTTGTTTGTAGCTGCCCAGAAAATTGCCCCTATTCTCATGGTAAGTGTCAATCGTATCAGCAGTTTCTGTTTAAGTAGTTCTCACTCTTTTTGGCCCAGTAGGTTATTCCCGTGTAGAATGAGGCCGGGGACCTGTCCCGCATCCAGGCTTGCACTTACATGAGCGTAGCGCCCATGGTTTGTCTTAGTGTGTAACAAGTGATAATGAAGCCTGGAAACAAGGCGATAATGTAACGTGACAGAATGTTCCAGTGAAGATGTACCGGTCGCAAACTCAAAGGACATTGGGACACTTCAATAGTGCTTTGAAATAGACCTACTGATACAGGGTAACTGATATCCAGCCTGAATGAGCACCAGTTATTATTATTATTAGTTGTAAGTGTCATGAGCCTGACTGCCTGCATAAATGTATTTATCCTTGTCTAAGGTTCTTCAAAATGCTACAAATGTAAACGTCAAACTAGCGATGAATTCGCGTGAGAAGCTGTCCGAGTTGCCCTTAAATCGCTTTTACCGTTATGTCCTGGAGCCTTATGTCGCGTTTGATGAAAACGGTGCCATGACAGAAGGACCATTTGCCATGTTTTCAGACATGCCACAGTCGGTACTACTTACAATGGGAATGGACACTCCTCTTGGGTGGATGGTGGCAGCCGTGTATTCACCTTATGACTTGGACAACATCAGGTTAAGAGAGGTAAGAATGACAGACTACAATAACCGAAAAGAGGGTGTCCGAATGGTCAGCGTGCTGGAATTGCAATCTGAGGTTCTCGGATTCAAGTCGCTTGAACTGGAAGATTTTCTCGGTAGATGTAGTCTATGTCTACTCCTCAAGAGGCCTTGTATAATAGCCTACTAGTTGGATTCTTATTGTTATTAGGACGGTGAACAAGTGACTGACTTCTACAGCATCCTTCTACTACCCACCCGAAGCAATGACCTTATTTCATCCCACCAATCCACATATTCACTTTTTGCTGTTTCTCAATCGCTTTATTTCGTCGGCATGTTTGTACTGAGCATTTGGTTTTTGTTTATTGACATATTTTGAGTGTGTTATATCTTAATGTGCTGTTATTTTGGCTGTTTTGCTTTTCTACCCTTCCCCCTAAAAATATGTGCATTATTACATCCCTACCTCCCCATAACGCCAAGCCCTTTACAACGAACAGTTATCTCCTTTCCTGAAAGGACTGTTGCAGTGAGGTTCGAACGGTATTTGGGCTTGTTACAACTGATGCAGAAAACAAGGGAAACAAGCATAAATCCTCCCTCGTAAAAAAGGAAGAAATAATACACAAGGTGACATAACCTGATAACGTGCTTGTCCTTCATTTTGCTCTTTTATTAATTCTTCATCATAGTCTTTTTCTGATTTTAGGTAGAGAATCAAGTAATGGCCAAATTTGAGTTGGAATATATCTTTATCGAAGGTACAGTTGCCTGTTCGGGACGTTTTGAATCAGTTTTCAAAATTTTTGTCACGGTGTTTTTCGTATTGGTACATACACACAGTTAAAAGCAATTTAACACAGCTTCCCTTTAATCCAGCTAATTGGTAAAATGCTTACAATTAAACTCCTAGCTATTCTGTTGCAGGCCATTGCTCCGATTTTGACACCAGACAGCCCCCAAGGGGACTGCAGTTTACACTTGGCACTCCAACCAACCCTGTTATCTTTGACACAATTGTTATGGCAAACTTGGTAAGGGCGGAGATGTTGAAGAAAATTACTCCTTTATAGTGATAAAACTTTTAACAGATCACTTTATGTACCCGTCCTTAACAATCAAAATTTCACATAATTTCACTGTCGGGGTCATAAGAGCAGGAACTATTTGACAGTTTTTAAAACTGTTTGTGTCTGGCTAACGTGCGATAGGTTCTTTGCCGTTATTGACTTGCTCTTCAAAATGGCTGAGTTTGTATAAAATATTGTTTGCTGATGTGACGGTATAATTTGCTCAATGACATGCGCATTGTTCCTGGTCTGTCCAGGTTCTACAGAAACCCTTACCATTCTAAGGGGGTGTTTACATGAGAAAACTCGCACCGGCGCGAGTTTCATACCGACATGACTTTGATTTCGTATCGCGTTTTCATGATGACTGGGTTATTTCACATCTCGTTATTTGAAGGTACACTTCATGTTGATAAAATGCATGTATGATTCAAAATCGCGAACGTTACGCATGCGCTACCCGTTCCAGTCTACCAGCAGACCGATTTCACACCGAAACGGGTGTTCGTTTCGTGTTTACATGATACCGTTGCGAGATTTCGTACCGGAGTGAAATTCTCGCGCCGGTACAAGAACCGGGGTGAACTCGCGTCAGCATGAAATTTGTGGTGGTATCATGTAAAAAAATATAGAGCCATGAGAGGGAACCGGAGTGAACTCGCTCCGGAGCGAAAGTCGCCCCGGTGTCATGTAAACACCCCCTAACTGATCATTTTGTTTTCTTCATCTAATTCAGGGATACTTTCAGCTAAAAGCTTACCCAGGGGCGTGGTCGCTTAGCGTGAGAGAGGGAAGATCTTCTGAAATCTATGACATTGAAAGGTACCACTTCTATTTCTTATTGTTGTAACAATAAATAAACTTAACAAAGAGTAACCAGTCCATGATTCTTTTTAATTGTCTAGTGTTTCTGGTAGCATCAAAGAGGATAACCATTTCATAGTTGTAGTGGACAGTTTTGTTGGAAAACTAATGAAAGTAAAGGTGAGGTTATCTCTTAAAAGTTATTCGCTGTGGTAAATAATGACAGACGCTTGGTGAATATGAGAAAATGCAATATTCGTCTTGTGACGATAAAAAGCCAAATATTCGATGGGTTTTGAACCCATGGGGTTTGTCAGGTCCCCCGACTTTGTCTTAGTCTTACGGTCGTGAAATTACGAATATTACTTCTGTCTCATTAGCATTTATATAGTGAAATTGTGTTTACATAGTGTTTGGCTTTTTTAATGAAAAATCATTCTTTTCAATGGCTTCTGGTTTCTGTCCACAGGTCCTTAGAGTAATTGCATATCTGAGTGCTCACCTGACATATGATTTGTACTAAAATGTGGTTCCGTACTTAGGTAAAGAGAAAACCTGGAATGGAAGGAAGAGATCTTCTGGGTGATTCAGACGGTCAGTCACGAGGCATATGGGATTCTTTGTCAAGGTAATGTTACTACACCTTGTAGAAAGAGATATAACGATATTTATTTTTCCATCTGTATGGGCGGTCCATAGGTGTGTACACATGGCTGTCGAGCAGTTTCGTTTGGGAGGGGACGCGGGGACGCTGTTTTCAGGTGTTTCTTGCTGTAAAATTGGGAGTGTAATTGATTGGATGTATTTGTGGTTAAATAGCTAGGGGGCGATAAGCATTGATTAGTTTAGGGCTTTAAGGTTTTTGTTGAAAAAAAAAAAAACACACTGACGAACTGTCTAATACCTTTGTGATTTTCAGTTGTGTGAAGTTGTAAAAATCTTGCTACAGTTAGAAACTAACGTCAACGATAAGAAAATCTTTGTCATTTTTCGCTCTCTCTGCTTTTTGCCCTGGGATGTGGAAGTGGTCGGAGGGGGAGAGATTACTAGGGGACCAGCCCCCGAAGCCGAGCTCAGTCAAGTGGGCTTTCTCACCAGCCAGACATTTTTAAACAAACTTTATATGCTAATTTTGTCTCAGTGGTTGATGTCATACTTACTGTTCTTGTAATACGCTTATTTTAGTGTACACTAACACTAGTGTTTTTCTTCATTTAGTATCGTCGGAAGTGACTCTAAGGAGAAAGTCTCTGACGACGAGACTATCAACGTTTTCTCCGTTGCATCTGGGCATCTTTATGAAAGGTTCTTGAGGTGCGAAATGAACAAAATTTGTTTTAAGTTCTCTTCATTACAACATTGCCTTTAAAACACATGATCAACTGATTTTTACATAAGGCAAGTAAAAACTTTATTAAAACACCCCCTCCCCGCTCCAATCATCCTGTACTTTAATTTGCCGGTGATTTTTTGAAAAGTGATCATTCTGCTTGTTTTTGTAAACTTTAGTTGGGGACCAAACTAAAAACAATTTAAACTGTTTTACCGCAGAATAATGATGTTGACCGTCATTAAAAATACCAAGAATCCTGTTAAGTTTTGGTTCTTGAAGAACTACCTCTCACCTACTATAAAGGTAAAGTAAGTTATAACGCTATCAAGCGTAACTTGATTTTTGAAAATTCTTATTTTCATTTTTCGAGGTTTGTTCTGCTTGCTTGATTTGATATAAATGATTGTTGACTGCATGAAAGCCAAGCTTACCTGATATTTGAAAGAAATCTCCATTTTTTGTCGTGTTAACATCTTGTCACCTTTTCTTACAAGGCCTTTCTACCACACATGGCAAAAGAGTATGGTTTTAAGTATGAACTTGTGCAGTACCACTGGCCACACTGGCTGCATGCTCAAACGGAAAAGCAGAGGATAATTTGGGGGTAAGTATGTCTTTTTTTTTCATCAGAGCCAGTGACTTGGTCTTAAGTGATCGTTATCTCGTGTTCTCCCAACATCCCGCGTGGGTCAACCCATACCCATAGAAAGTGTGGTCTATTGCTTAAATAGTATGGAAAGTTAATAAAATTATAGAACTATAGTACTTTTATACTAAGAAAGCTAAGTTAAATTGCGAATAAGGGACTATGAATTTGCAAGGTCAAGCTCCTTGAGTCCACGCTTAAAACTGCGGTAGCTATCGATATTTCTTAAATTATTGGGAATAGTGTTCCATAGTCGGGCAGCCTGGTATCTCCTTGACTTGATCCCATATTTTGTAGAATGTACTTTAGGTAATTTTAAAATAGCATCACTACGTAAATTATAATTAGAATTACGTGCACACAATAACTCGGAAATACTTAAAGGTGCGTTTAAATACTTGTAGGTGCGTATTCCTCCCATAAAGCTTAGAAATTTGTGTCCGTCTCAGCATTTTTCGCCATTGACTTCGGGCCAGTTCAAATGTCGAATGTTTTATGTTCTGAACCTAATCCCTTCAATTTAGTACAGGAAAAGATCGACGTTTGAATCGATCGAGTGGCCCACATAGGAATTTCGTTTCAAACGTCGAAACTAATGCATAAACTACTATAATTTATTTTCAATTGTTAACATTGTAGACCATTGTACATCGTCCTACTAGTTAAGTTAGACGTCTGAATCAACCGTCGAACCTGTATGATTTGGGTCTACCCAAATAGGTATCATGTACGGCACATGAAAAGTTCGACGTTTCAACTGGGCCTTAGTTAGGTCAAGTAACTCATTAGTAACGACGATAATTATAAAAGTGGAAGTTACACAGTTTTCAGTTAAAGTGGAAGATGACTTTGATATGGGTTCATAAAGATATGCAGTTGTCAAAACATTTGATTGTGTCCCGTTACTGGCCTGTTACTTACTTTCATAAAGTGTTTATCACTGTGTTTGCTACTGCTATAATTCAGTGTGATCATTAATTTTGTTCCAGGTACAAAATTTTGTTTTTGGATGTACTCTTTCCCCTCCATGTCAAGAAAATCATCTTTGTTGATGCAGATTTAGTACGTATCTCTCTATCTAAATTCAGTTTTCTCCCAAATTGCATGGAGTATTATAACCTATACATGCGATCAGGCGTTACTTTTTCCCCTTTTTCTTTACCGTCCGTCGACTGTCGCGCTCCCTTGAAAGAAAAAAACAAAAAACAAAAAGAAAGCCTATCGCAGGTTAGGAGTATTGCACTTGTCAGTCTCGCTTGCGTAAGAAGCGAGGCTCATAATCTTCAACTGACGCGTTTTTCGTCATATTTAGGACACAAAAGGGGTTCATTGGGCCAGGTGTTCCTGGTGGAGACCGTGGAAACTGGGACTGCGTGATCGAAGCCACGCATGTTTTGCGAAGAAAAGCTTAGGAAAGATTAAATTTAGAGTTTTTCCGAAACGTGTCGGTCCACGAGTTCTATCGCTTGAAAGCGTCGATTACTTTGGAGCAAGTGAATACTTCTGAGTGGTCGGAAAAAAAAAAATTGATTTGCAAAACTGCGATGATCGGGTGTTGTAAACTTTCACGCATGCTCATCTTGTGATGAGCATGCGGTTTATTTTCGGCGATGATTGAAATGACGTGCCACGTTAATCACTTCTTTGATCTCTGGCAATGATGTAATTTCTCTGGAATCGAGGGCATTGAATTTTCGTGTATTTATACAGGCGTATAGCCTGCGACCGGAGACGTATTTCCGGTCGTCGCTAACACGCGTACTAAATCAATCGACGACGATAAAGTAGGAACTAAAAAACCTGTAGCGAGTAAATCCTGTTTCGTGTAGAATTAATCGCCTCCTCATTTCTTGATCTAATCTCTAAGCAAGCGAGACCGAACGCCGTTGTAAGAGCGTTCTTGTTAGTTTCAGACAAGAAGGTGAAAGTGCAATGTGCCGAGATTCAATATTTGGGTTTCGCATTTCAAGCCTTAGCCCCTAATTGGTACCGTTAGAACACTTGATATAACACCATTTGATTAATTCCCGATACTACTGTGACTATAACTCCAGCCTGCCACTTGCTACCTCTCTCTCATCCACTCTCTAATACTATTTCTAGCATTTAAATGAAAATGGAAAGGTGTGGACGGGTCTTAAGATACAACATAATACGGGCATGCACTTGTTACCAATCACTAAGTCACGCCTTTGTTAGTTACTGGATTTTCTCTGGTTTCTAGATTGTTCGAGCAGATTTAAAGGAGCTTAATGATATGGATTTATATGGTGCACCTTATGCTTACACTCCATTCTGCAGCAGTCGCAAGGAGATGGACGGTTTTAGGTATGATAAAATATTTCGTGGACGGGTAGAGATTACTCTTCCTTCGGGCCTCAAGTTTACCGACAGCTGTGGGTGACGAATGAACTGTGAATTTCAAAAAATGCTTGAAAAGGTTTTAGTAAGAAAAGGAAACGAAAGGCGATGCTCTCTTCTTTTAGACTGAACTAGACTTTATATGAAAGAGCTGATCTTAAGCGTGGTTTAACCTTAGGTTAAGCCTAATTTTAAAGCGAAGTTATCCTGTCAAGGAGCACGCATCTTTAACTTGAAATTATTGCTAAACTTTTACTCCGAGATCCAGTAATAGTAAGAAAAGTGTTACTCTGGACCGCGGTCTTCAATCGTGGAATTATCTTTTAACCCTGCATTAAGGTGGCTTGACTGGATTTTGGCGGGGCATACCTCCCAAGTTTGAGAATTAACTACGTCGCCATGAGTAAAGACATGAGAAAAAAATTACCACAACTTAATAACATAGGTGACGAGTTACTCCATAATTTTGGCGCGAAATTTCAGCGTTAATTTGTAATTTCACATGTGAAATTACAAAATTGCCATGGCAACCTGCCGTAAGTCTCAGTTTCAAGATGGCGACGAAGTTTTAAAATGTCATGAATGAAGGTGTCAGGGTATAAAAAGACGCTTTAGAAAACCTGAACACACGAAAGAGCAAATCAAGAAGGATTCTTAGAGGTATGTTGTTGAAAAATTCTGAAAACTTAAGCCACATTTCAGCTCTGAACGTTTGAGAGAGTGGAGTTCACGATCGATCGATACGATCCAGGATAAACAAGTCAAAAATCCTCGATTGCTAATGTAATTCGTCACCCATAGTATTAATAGGTAATCAAATAGTATACTCTAGAAATTAGGGAATAATTTCACTTGCGTTTTGTCCAAATCCTAATTTGTGTGTGCACGTGCATATGAAACTTGGAAACAATGCCAGTGAATAATGGGGACACTCACTTGTAACCAAAATCTCGGGGAAAAATTGGTTATATTTGAGGCCCTATTTAAAAGCCTTCTCTGTTTTTAATGTTCTTGAAACTTGCCGGGTATATTTATTGGTAATTGATCTCGGGATTGTCAAATTTATAAATAAAATTCTCGAGTGGTGTTTTGAAAAATGCGAAAATTGTAGGTATGGCCCAAATTACGTGCAAAAACTGTAACAAAAGCAGCTGAATGCAAGTTAATAAAGTTCTTCTTACTCGCGATCGCCCAGAGCAATTCCCCTCTTTCCTTGTACGCAGTTTTCAATGGAATCAAACCACTATGAGATGAAGCCGCGTTTCCAAAGCTTATCACTTTCTTAAAAAAATAGCTAATTGTGTGGATAGCATGCTATTTCACTAGTTTTATGATCCTTAAAACTTCGTTTCAAAATATCTCGAAAACGCTGTCATAGAATTTGTTCAAACTTTGCCATAATTGAGGCAATTATGGCAGGTACAAACTCCCTTAAGCGATTTCTTAAAAAAAAAAACTCTCGGCACAGTGAAACAGAAAGATAAATAAAAAACGTAATGGCGTCGTTACGTTGCCATGGCGACTCTGATTGCAATAAAACCCAGATCATACGAAATTTTCATCTTTATATGATACAGTTGTGGTAGTCTTTTTCCCATATCTTTACTCAAACTTGGGAGGTATCCCCCCCAAAAAATCCAGTCCAGCCACCTTAACACGCTAATCGGTCTTTGGGCAGGACCAGGCCCCGTTCAACAACGAATTCAATCCGCGTTTGACGTAATCGTCGAATGGAAAGCACTCGTTGTCCTAGATACTTCAGTTTCTGTTTTGGTGTTTGCGTCTCGTTTCTTCTTTTCTGCTAGGTTTTGGAATGTTGGCTACTGGAGAAGTCATTTGGGAGGACGGCCTTATCACATCAGGTGAGAGATATTTAGCGACCCAAATCATAAAAGACCGAGGTTTAGGTGTTTTCATTTCATTTTCGCGGTCTGCGTGTGGTCTTAAAGGGTGTAAAACTATAGTACTGAGTTCAGGAGCTATAGAGCGTTTTCACTCACGTGGCTAGCAGCTATGCAAATTAATTGGAACAAAAGAAAGTTTTTACATAAGAAAAAGGTTGATTCCATTCCCCACTGGACTGGTTTTGGGCTCCAACATGGCCGCCGTTTCATTGTTTTGGGACACCAATATGGCGGACGTGACGTCATGTGAAAACGGTATATGAAATGCAGCAAACATGCTGTGGCGACTGCAATTTCGGTACTCTCAAGGTTAAGACTGTACTAACCTTAAGCACAAAGGGAACACTGTAATTACGGTGGAGGATCTCATGGGCGTCTTTGGAGAAAGAGAGCCTTGTTTTGACGATTTTCTTATCTTTTCTCTTTGTGTAGTGCACTGTATGTTGTTGATTTGGATCGATTCAGGCGCCTTGCTGCTGGTGACAGGCTCAGAGGTCAATACCAGGTAAGGGGCAGACTGATTATACTGATATGCTTAAAGAATGTCCACCTCCTGTTTTCTAAGGGAAATGCCCTGGGAACAAGGTTTTCCTTTTCGCTTATGTTTTGACAGCAGGATTCCCGATCACCTCCGAAGACATGCACGATTTTCTGGATTAGAGTTTTGAAAGTAACGCTAGGATTCTATTATCGATATACGATGCCGATGGCTCGTTATTGTGTTTTTTTTTTCAGGGCTTAAGTCAAGATCCAAACAGTCTTTCAAACCTTGATCAGGTGAGATTTTTCTTTTTTCTAAGTGGTGTCATTACTGTTGTAATTAATAGCGAACAGTGCAGAATATCCCGCTTAAAAGTTAACTAGAAGCGCGATACTGCGGCCCAGTTTGAGCTCAACTGAAAGAAAAAACAACAATCATCGTCAAAAGTGTTGTTTTTACCCCTTCTTTTCCTTCCTCCCCCCGCCCCTCGCCCAATGTTGATCAAAAGGTTAATGTTTGTGCGCGTAATTGTTCTGTTATATCCCAGCATTGAATAGGGGGGACGGGGGATATTTAGCAAAAGAGAAAAGTCTCCTTTTTCAGGGTTAAAATGGACTACTGTTGAGTTGCACAACCTTCCCAACTACTTTTGTCTGTGATTGTAGTTCTGGCGTGGAGAAATTCTAAGGTGCTATTAGCCAGTTTAGTCGTTTGTTACCTCAGTTTTGCCGTTTTAACTTTTAACCTCGTGTACTCTTTCAGGATTTGCCCAACAACATGATTCATCAAGTTCCCATCAGGTCCCTTCCTCAGGAGTGGCTTTGGTGTGAAACATGGTGTGATGATGAATCCAAAAGCAGAGCTAAAGCTATTGACCTGGTACAGATAAACTGATCTCTTAAATGTTAAGTTACATGATATTGTACAGTATATTGAACAAAATTTGCGGATGAGAGCGTAGAGCAAAGTATGTAGCCTGAGCCATCTTTACCAAACGTCCGGGAATCTTTGTCGTTTGCAAGAATTATCTTCTATTTCAAACTGTGGATAATTTGAAGTCTCAGTCAGGACTCCACGTGAGGTATCGATTTGAGATCGATGTAGTAAACCACGCCCATTGACACATGTACACAAACTCGAATGTATAAAATATTATAGACATGCTGAGATATACTCACCAAAAAGCTGTCGTAAATTTTCATACGTAAATGAGTTCTAGCCAATCAGAAGGACGAACAATGTTTTGCGCACGTGAAAAAATGATGCGTCCAATCAGAAGCCACAGGTGTGTGAGTTTCCGACCAAAATTCCTGCCTTTCATAGGCGTTTGCAGCTTGCAGCGCCCTCGCTTAACGGGTTGCTTCGCAGATATTCAACGAGCCGACAGTTTTTCTCGAAGACTTTTTCTTGTAAAAAAAGGGAAAGCATTTCGGAAATTGGAGTGGAATAGTTTCGTGTTTTACTGTCGATGAAGAAAATTGTAGAGATCCGGCAAAAAAACAGCGGAAAAACAGAACGAAACGTAAGCTGAAGTAGTGCTTTTTATCGGAGCTACTTTGTCTTCTATTTAGACTTGAGCTTATATCTAAACCAGCCATTTTCAATTGTGCATTCAGAAAAAAAAGTTAATTTTACAGTGCTTGTAATTCTTAGATTACCTCATATCCTTACCCTCATTACATTTTTAACAAACGTTTTTACTACAGTAATCATAACTATAACAACATTCTCAAATCTGATTGGCTATCAACTGTCCTGATTTCATCACCAATAGGACAGTGTAATAGGACGGTACGAGTCATGCCTGTAATTGGACAGTACGCACCATCGCACGGGGGCGTGTGTCAAATACCCATGCAGAGAGCAATAATTTACCGCCCTCCATAATCTATTTGCCGTTGTTTTCTCCCTTTTTTCAACATTACCATATTTTGTAAAGATTTCAGAGGGCAACCAGGCACGGTAAATTCTCGCCTGCTGCATGGGAATTTGATGTTGTACTAAACTCGAGAAAATAGGAAATCCCAAAGCAAAAACTTAGCCTGGTCTATGACATCGCTTCAGTATTTACTTGATTTCGCGCCTACGTTAGACAAATTAAAAAGTTTTCAGTGGATACGAAATTCGGGGATTTTATAGTACACTGATCAACTGCAGCACAGAAACTTTTTACAGAAAATCTATCGACATGTTTTAGTTTAATCACTGTTTTCGTGAAAGTAGCCTAAGGCCTGGGGCAAACGTCAAATCTTAGTCGAACTTAATTCGTCGAATCTATAAATTTTGAAATAGGCGCACGAATGGTGCGACGTTTGCCGCAAATAAGTTCGACTCAAATTAATTGGTTCGACTCCAGCATAAGTTCGACTTGCCAAGTCTGATAATATGACAGTGGTTCGCCGTTTCAGCAAATGCCGTTCTAAACACGCGCTCAACTCAATCGATAAATCATGCAAATTACAAAAAAAAAATTGATTCAAATATGGTTTTCCGATTTAGCGGAAGTTCGAGCCATTTTTCCGAGATGTGAAATTGATTCCATTATACTGTAAAAAGTCATCTCGATTTAGGGCCTGTTTACATGGAGGTGGGGGACCCCAGGTAGGTGAGGTAACCCGCTTAGGAGGGGTGACCCGCCTGTCCTTATAATCTCTCATTTTAATGTGATCACGTTTACATGATAGGTGGGGTGACCCGCCACATATTACCTCACCTACCTGGGGTCCCCCACCTTGATGTAAACAGGCCCTTATTTCGTCATAGGTAAATCTTTGCATGATGTCATTGTTTATGCAAATTATCTGGCTCGTAAAAGGATAAATGAGCACAAACATGTTTGGTAATTATTTTTTAAAAACAAAGAGGACTCATTTGTAGTATTTGCGTCTAGCAGTCGCATTTGGCCGATACGCATAAGCTGTAAATAAATTTACCCTTGGTGCTAACGGTTTTTAAAAGTCGTTTAAAAAAGATAAAGCATATACGTCTTACAAGGAAAAAAGTAAGCAATTCTGCTTTTGTTTACTCGATAATATCCTGGGTAGGGAGGGAATATCTCACGATATCTGATTTTCCCATTTTCTTAGAGAGGCCTGATCGCAGGTTATTTCTAAATTTGCTACGTCAAACGTAAATACGAATCGTTTTCGTTGTCTGATCGAGTGCCATATAAATACGATAATTTATAAACAGAAAAGGAACACATTGTATATCTTCTCTCCTACAAATTGGGAAAGCCGACGGTGGGAAGTCTCCGTGTATCGTATCTGGCAATTTCGTCTACTTGTGGATATCTATTCGACTCTGTGTATTTTGTGGGTTAGGGTGAGGGTTGAAAACTGTGGCAAAAGCTCAATAAATTTATACAAACGGCAGAATGTGCAATCATAGTTATTGGTGCAATCCAACTAACTAAGCGAATGCAAATATTTTTTGATACTGGCGCGAAATTCCATGAGCTCCCACTAAGGTGCGGGATTGCAGAAAAAAACCTCATATATGACAAACAACAAAAGAATAACAAAGGAGCACATATGTTACATGCTTCAGTATTCTTTGGAAAAACCCACATTTTAAGCTATTTCAGGCCGAGTGCCTGCTTAGTTTTGATGGTACTGAGAAAGAGTTGGTTCAAAACCTTCTTCCTCACTCCGTATAAAAACCCAGCATTAGAAACATTATCGCTTTCCATACTTCAACACCTTTTTTCTGAGAGTGCAAAGCCCGAAATTTGATTTGTTGGGGGCTAAAGAGGAATATTCCATTTTTTTTCTCGTCTTCTTCAGCCTCGGACTCTAAAGAGTTAGCCATGGAAATTACTTCCTTGAATCTTGATCTTTCTTGGTGAACCGAATTATATGAAACTTTGCAAGAATAATATAAAGTTTAGCGCTGCAGTTGGTCTCGTGAAGTGCAAGTTATAAACAACTTAGCAATTTACTTACAGTAGTCGGCGTTCAACGAATTTCATGTATAGATGGGCTAGAAATTGAACTCATTTGAATGTGGTTAGTTCCACTTCCGCAGAACTTCTGCTAAATAGGAAACCCTAATGTGTTTCATGAACAGTAAATATAAATGCTTGTTGCAATAAGTGCTCTTTAGGGATGGATAGCTGGTAAAAGAAAGAAAGACCCGACAGGCACTGTATTTCGGCATTTAGCTAGCAAGTCCCAGCAGTAACTAGCCGCACATCGAGCAAATGAAGTGCAACGTGTGAAATTGGATCAACGCAGGTTCGACGTTTGTTCCCACGCTGGAATTAAGTCGACTCTTTTTCGAACCTATTTTTAATTGATTCGACGCGACTTAGATTCGACGTTTGCCCTAGGCTTAGAAATTACAAAAAGAGCTCAGCATTGCGTTTGACTGATTGACATGTTTTCATGTTATTTTTTTTCGAAATTGCTAAGGTCTACTTGCGTTCAGCCTGTTGTAGAGTGTATAAAGGTCATTTGCAAACCGAATGAGTAATAAAAATTAACTTTTCGGAAACCTCCAAAAGGTAGCAAATTTGTCTGCATTAAGTCTAGCCTACGGTTCATGCATAATTTATACCCTTTTTGTTCAAAGATATCTCGAAATTCTTGTTATAGACTTTTGTTAAACTTAGCACAACAGAAGACAAGCACCCAATGTATACTTAGCGTAAAGCTTTTCCAAAGAAAATGTCGTTAAGGGCAGAAATTCAATTTAGAGCTGAAACTATTGTGACGTCTTTGTCACGTGATATTTATTCCGATCGCTCTAAAAATAATATCATAATAAAGTTAAGTCTATGTGTTATACTTGTGTTAGAATGCTTTTACAATAAAGATCAATCTTTATAAGTATAGGAGGAGATTCAAAGATGGAAGGTGTACACGGACGCAACATGTAGCATCCAGCAATGTTGCGTCCGTTTGCACGAGGCTGTACACGATTTTACATTTTTGTTTCAGTAAACTATAAATATTAACGTTGAGGTTCGCTTTTAGCCCTGGCTAAGTCTATATATTTTTTATTATTTTATTTGTTGTTTCCCTAGTGTAATAATCCAATGACTAAGGAACCAAAACTTGACAGTGCTGTACGCATAGTGAAGGAATGGCCCGATTACGACAATGAAATCAGAAAACTGCAAGAATCTCTGGCCGCTAAGATGGCTTCGGCAAAATCACAAACAGCTACTCCAAGCGGTTAGTGACCATTTAAACTTCATTCGAAAAAATTTTCTGGTGTTTTAGTGATAGTCTGGAAAGGAACGGAAAGGCGATATTGGTAAATTTACTGTACTAGTTCAGGTAATGGTTTGAAGCAATGAAAGTGAAAACACAATGCCTTATTAACAGCTTCAAAGTTCACCAACAGTTGTGGCTACATTGAAGAGGTGCTTTCGGGTCCTCTGTTTTTTATACCAGAACTACTCTTTAGTGATTTGCGTTATTTTATTACTTGAAAAAAGCTCTTTCCAACTCTTTGAAAAAAGGGGAAAAATTTTAATTTTTTTAAGTTTCCGGACGACGACTCGAAAAGTTTGTGATGATTGTGAGTAACTAGGTGGGTGTTTACATGACACCGGGGCGACTTTCGCCTCGGAGCGAGTTCACTCCGGTTCCCTCTCAAGGCTCTGTATTTGTTTACACGATACCACCACAAAATGTCATGCCGGTGCGAGTCACCCCGGTTGTTGTACCGGGGCGAGAATTTCACTGCGGTACGAAATCCCGCGACGGTATCATGTAAACTCGAAACGACCACTCGTTTCGGTGTCAAATCGGTCTGCCGGTAGACTGGAACGGGTAGCGCATGCGTAATGTTAGCGATTTTGAATCACACGTGTGTTTTATCAACATGAAGTGTACCTTCAAATAGCGAGATATGAAATGGCCCAGTTATCATGAGAACGCGATACGAAATCAAAAAGTCATCCTGGTATGAAACTCGCGCCGGTACGAGTTTTCTTATGTAAACACCCCCTAAGATACACTAGGTTACTGTCGACTCCACCGCAAGAAGAGTCTCTGTGGATATCTTAGGTTAGTGATTGGAATACATTCTATTCGTTGATAATGAAGTGCATGGAAGGGAAAAAAAAAGTTGCACGAAAAAAATAGAGGAAAGTTGCCGAAATCGTCTAGTGACGCTGTTTTCCCATCAAAGCTTCTTCATTAGGTCTTCTTATTTTTCTTGACCAACTCAAAAAATCAGTCAACTCAATTGCCAGTGGTAAGGTCTTTGCCCATCTCCCAAGGGTAACCGCTCAAGATCTGTGCGGCAGGTTTGATTGTATTTCGATGCTTTTTTCCCACAGATTCTTCAAATCAAGCAAAGGATGAGCTTTAGTTTTTCTAATTCTCTACAACTTCAGCATTCACTTCGCAGACCTGAGAAACATTTAGTAATATCAAGATGATGTCTACTTGGTGTTCCAGCGACTCTTTACTCTTTCTCTGCTGTAACCGAACAACATCACGGAACATTTTCCACAACGGCCAAAAATATCTCATATTTTGATAAAAAGGTATATGAGTATAAAGTATTTCATGCAGATTTTTGTCATTGTAATAGAAACTATTATTTTCTAGGATATTCTATCGTTGTAGAAATGTTAATGAATTTTATTGAAAATCTTTTGTAGTGTCGTCAAAATCATAACCCCAGTGACCCACCCAATGTTTCCCTGCAGAGGTCAGGATTCGGGGGGATCCCGCACCTATTTGAAAGATTGTTTTTGATTAGCTGGGAAAACAATAGGGATTGTCACATAACAATGCCCCTATCCCTGAAAACAATGGAAGTGGTTTAGAACGGTGCGGGTCTACTGAGGATTCGAACCCCGGCAAGCCTGAATTTTCATGCTTTCTTTTCGCAACGGCATTAGTTGCGTCTTTACTGTGATGATATTCCTTGCTGGCCCTGTTGCATATTGAAGTTTTAAGGTAACTTGCGAAGGATAGTTTTCTAAAGTAATGATCCGGGTAACACGGAAAGCAATTCCTTTTGTTATGGCGCAATAAGCGTTCCTCACATAGGATTATTTTTCACTTTCACCCAGAGAATGCATAAGCCTACAAAAAGGCAGTTTACGAAATAAAATGTATTTAAAGACAATTTTTAAATGGTGTTTTTTTGTGTTAAAAGATGTCGACAAATCATAAGATTTGCAAACAATAGCCAAGAAAAGTTTACAATTTTACATGTTCCTCACACAGGATTTCTGTATTAGATAAACTCAGACGAGATTAATATACATGCTGCTTTGCGAAGATTTGGTAAAATTTGATGGTTAAACCACTCAGAAATTTAGTAGAGACAGCAGTAAAGTTAGCACCTTTATACATCCCAACGTGTTCATTGCGTTTGCTTCTTTCCTTCTTGTCTGGACCATTACGTAAAGTATACTGATTTGTTGGCAAAGCCAGAATTGCTCACTAGTGTTGGCTAAGGCAATGTTCACACTTAGACTACGAGTAGTCCCCATTTTTCCTCAGGGATGGTAGAGCGATCGAAACGCGAGCGCGCGTGAAAATCACCCCACGCGAGCAAAGCGAGACACTATACCTGATAGCTTTTGCGCTGGCACGAAAGTCATACCGGATAGGGCTACTGTTCACACACAAGAACGGTGATTTCTTCTGCGCGATTTCTGTACCGGAGCGAAGCTGTGCTTTGCAGATCTCGAAGTTGGTGCGTCACATATCGGATAGGTTCTGTGCTACACTTAAGTGTGAACAGGACCGTAGTGGAAGTAAATAAGTAGGAGCGAGAACTGGCACCCACTGAGACGGAAGTTAAGTTTTAGGAGTGAAGACTCGATGTGTGTGAACCACTTGTTGCAGTTCTGTGCCGTTGCTGTTCATGCTGTACCGGATACCTTTTTGTGCCTGCATTAAAATCATCCGGTTTAGCCCGTGAACATGGCCTAAAGTTTTCAGCGTGTAACAGGGGTATTTCAGTCTAAACAGGTTCCGCGGAATGGTAACACACAGAAGCAATAATAAGAGCCGAAGGAACAACGACAGGAACGCCGACGATAAGAATTTTAAGAGTTGTTGTTGTCCTGTTCAGATAGTCGAGACGGCGCAGCGAGGAGGGTGGGGAGAGAATACGTGAGTTCTCTTCCCACCCCCTCGCTCTCTCATCTTTTTTTTCTCTTCGCCTTCCATTTCGCGTCACTTTCCACTATCTGAACGCTTAGGACAGGCTAATCACGGACATACTCATCTAAAGAATCGATAAATTTCCCTGTTATGAAAATTGTCTATCATAAGCGTCGTTAATTGCCATCAGGTTTTTCAATGTTCCAACTTAAAATAAACGCGACATAACGTTGCTTATGGTTATTATTACGGTCATTATTGCGCCATTGAGAATCGAACCCGACAAAAACAGTAACCTCTGCTCGTGGTCTCCCTTATGAATTCATTTACACCGTTACATAAATTCAAGCGAACCTGTTTTGGAAAAGAACGATTTGAACTGTTATTTTTGTGTTATTGTCACTTATGTCCTTCATTCAGCGGTGTCTTTGTGAAGAGAACTTATAGCTAAAATATTGTTATTGTTATCAAAACAGTCAGTCTTTACATTTTCTTTTCCTCTCTACATAAAATTTGTATTATTTAAGCTGTAATCCTGAAGATTGGTGAATTTATAGAGTGGAATAAACATGTTAAATTTTTTTACTGTATATGTGATCCGACTAAATAACCCTTTTCCTGTCTGGAATTTCTAAGGACCTGTGTACAAGGAGAGAAGGTTACCCTTATGCTAGGGTTACCCTAGCAAGCGGGTTAAAGTTAGCTCTGGTTTACAAGCAAATTTCACAGGTAGGGTTACCCTATCACCTGGGTCAGCTTAACCAGCTTTGCCGAGGTGTTTCGTCATGCGTGACATTCTTTTGTAGCAGTCCAAAATTTGAAATAATCTTGAAATTTTCTATGGAAAACACGTTAAATTTCGCGTAAAAAAGGGAAAATATTATCATTGTAGACAAAAAATATAAAACTTTTTATTTTTCAGATGTTTATAATTAAGCTCAGAAATTGGATAATACCGTTCAAATTGGCACGATAACTGGTCACGCATTACGGCGGAAAGTTGACCCAGGTAAGCGAGTTATCCCTAGCTGAGCATTTACAAGGTTGCTAGGGTAACCCTAGCACTCAGGTAGGGTTACCCTAGCGTTAGGGTAACCCTACCTGCCTTGTAAACACGTCATGTGAAAAAAGGAGAAATATGCGAGTGTTAGGGTAACCCTCTTGCTAGGGTATCCCTAGCAATAGGGTTACCCTCCCTCCTTGTAAACAGGGCCTAAGAAACTGTGGTGCCTCGTCGTCAAGAATTCGAACGCAAACAATTTACTTTAACCCTGGAGTTGCAATCCCTCCTCTCCCTTCACCCTCCCCCTCCCCCAATTAGTCCCTAGTTTATTTGAATGCCTGCGAAGGTAAATAGATAAAACAAAAATAAAACAAACTAAAATGAATAACGATCAGGTCAAAATTCGGACAATAAACAAGCTATGTAAATAGAAATTTAACCCCGTTTCAAACGTCGTGCTACTGCCGTGCCGAACTCAATTGATCGAATTAAATTAGACTTTAGCACGGTAGTAGCGTGACATTTGAAACTAAGTCGTTCTACTGCCGTGTAGCACGGCAGGCCCTACACGGCAGTAGCTCGACTTGGTTTCAAACGTCGTGCTACCGCCGGTCCGAACTCAATTCATAAATTATACACACATTAGTAAGGAACACATTTAAAAGTTTGCTAAACCGTTTCTTTATTCAGTTTTGTGTTTTGTTTTCGGCAACAGCCGATCTATTCAGGCTGAATTAAATTCGGCGTCTGAAACCAAGTCGTGCTAGTGTCGTGCTGCAGTCGAGCTACAGTCGAGCCAGCTTAGCACGGCAGGAGCACGACGTGTGAAACAGGCCTTAGGGAGCGCTCCTTAAACATAGAGAAGATATAGAGTGGTATATAGAATGAGTAGTATTGCCTGATAAACTTTGTTTTCCATTGATAAGGGAATGATAACTAAAACAATATCCCGCTCGTCATATAGCCTGTGCACTGGGGCCCCGGCCTTCCCTCATTTTGAGGGGTTGGGTGACTGTACAGAGGCTACACGTCACCCTTTTATAACATAACTTTTTATTGCTTGTCATTAGTTCACCTAATATCTACAGTACGTAACTGTCCTTTGATCTGCACTGAAATATTTCAAATGTATCGCTTTCTTGCTGCCTCAGTCCAATCATAAACCGAAACTTCACGTATCGTGATTGACGTATCTATGGTGACTAATTTCACTATTTTGAAACTGATAGCATAAACAGCTTTTCCTCGAAGCACTTGGGGAAATGGATGTATCCTCTTGTGTCCAATAGTACTTCCATATTCGGGATAATTAACCCATCCATGTGAAGTGTTGAATCTTAGCTGGTACTCACTCACTAACTGACCAAACTTTGCCACATCCTCCATTACAACCACTGATCCGTTTTCCACATTGAGAATTCTGGGTATTCTCCACACTTTCTCGACACCTATTTTTAGTGTCGTATTTTTCTGAGTTATGATCAGATCTTTGTAGAGCAGACCAATAGCTTCACCAAACCCCTTATAGGCATGAAGATCCTCGTCTTCGATCAAGCCGAAAGGATCCGGGTTCAAGTTAAGTATCAGGTGACAGCCCCGTCCCACGCTTGTTAAGTATTCACTAATGAGTGTACTCACATTTTTGACTCTGTTCCTTGTGCGTGGGATCCAAAACCATTTATGTTCACGTATAACAGTATCACAGAACGGAGGACGGAAATGATCACCTAAAGGATCCCCTGAAAAGACCATTAGTATAATAACGTTAATGTTGTCCTGCTTTTAATATATCAGTTGAACCTATTATAATTGTTGTCGAGGCAGCCATAAGAAACCATTTCGCCACAAAATTCCACCCCATGAATTCACCTTAAAGGGGACTGATCTCTTAGAAAGGTTGTCATTTGGATGAACAAAAGCTAAAAATAATAGTTCTATTAAGGAAATGGGTGTCCTTAGACATGTGTTGCACGGAAAAATTGCTCACTACCTTGTTACAATACATACCTGGCCTTATTAAATTGCCTGTAAATACAGCTTTAAGGCTCTTGGGAAAGAGCGTTCTTTATTCCCCTGATGTAAGGAGGACCTTGTAACATTCCCAGTAATCACAGCGCCAACAAAAGGAGGCGACTTTATGATTAATTTTACTAACCATCATATCCTCCATCGCGCACTGCATACCAAAGAGGCAACGACGCCACAGCTCTCTCGTTACCAATCCATCGCGCTCCTGCAATCCCTGAAGAAGCTGGACACTTCAAACAAATTATGTTTTCGGCTAGAGAGCGAAATATTGGCACAACATTGGGGCTGATTCCGCTAACAATACCAGCATCGAACCAAAATAAAAAAGGGTTCGCATACTTCGAACTTGGATTTAACAATTCTCGTATTTGTTGTTCAACAACACGATTATAAAATGTCTGCGCTGCTGGACTGGGTGTCCTGTGGTTACTGACATTCATATACCAGTTTTTATTCACACTGTAGTAAAAAGCATGTTTAATGCCATATTTTGCACAAGACTGAATGAAATCTAGAGCTACATCCCCGGTATTGTTTCTCCAGTTACTGCTCTTTATGGAATAACTGTAATTTGTTTTCGTAGGCCAGAGTAGGAAGCCACTGAAGTGATCAAGTGTGAGCACAGCATATTTCGCACCAAAACTTTTCGCGGCCCGGAGCCATTGATCCGTGGACAGTTTAGTTGGGTTAAAAGCATCTGGGGAAACTACATGTCCTGTTCAATGTAAATAATATCAGAAGGCATTGTTAAAAAAGTTAATGGATCTGTAATCTCACGTATCGACCTTAATTATGAAGACTAAACGCCGTCGTATGAAATTCAAGGTATTTCAGTCCTTAAAAAAATGTCGCCGCGATTGTTAGTTCTAACCCTGTCCGGCTTTTTGAAAGCAGTCAGACAGATGGCCCTGCCGGTGTAGCAGGTTGCTAGAGAAAAAAAGCGAGAGTGAAGAGATGTGAAGGGCCTTGCATACGCTTTCAAGTCTCTGCGTTCATTTTGGCAAAGTAAATTAACTCACTCACCCGACTTCATAGTTCCATTAAACGTCTGCATGTTGAAGTGAATACTTGCTCCGATCTCATAATCAAGGTATTTGGCTTGTGATACACTTGGCTTAGCCACTGACAATGCTCTTGAATAAGGGAAAATCGACATCACTTTCGACACGGTTAACCACAGCGTTGGCCATTGCATTGTTTCCCGGGATTTTGGCTTTTATAAATGTTTCGCGGCAACCAGCAATTTTCTGTGACAGCGAAACTACACATATGATGGCCTGCTGTCAGAAAGAAAAAACAAAAATTTGATCGGCAAAGCAATAAAGAGTTAAAGACCCACCAAATCAAAACATTAAAGTGTTTTGCCGGCTGAAATTCTCCCAATCGATACATAATTAAGGAGTGTTTTTTCAGTACCTGTTTTCAAGGTCAGTACCTGTTTTCAAGGCCAGTCATGCTGTGGGTACAAGAGATATACTATTTGGATTTCGAGTTAAGATTCTAGTTAGATTTTAGAGTTGAATTTTCGAGTTAGGATTCGAGTTAGATTTTAGAGTTGAATTTTCGAGTTCGGATTCGAGTTACATTTTAGAATTAGGATTCGATTTGGAAACTTGATTGTGTTGACAGGCTAAAGACCAGGGGCGTAGCTACCAGTATGACGTGCGAACCTGAAAAAGGGGAGGGTGAAAAAAATATAATAATAATAAAATAAGATTCGAAAGTGAATGATGAAAACAACAAAAACAAAAGCAAATTTAAAGCAAAGGATAAGATAGGTAAAATATAATTATTTTACGTTATTGGCTCAATTCATTTAACAACGGACTGTTTAATTTTTTGTCAAGTTACACCCGAATGTCGGTCGAATCTTTAATGATATGTTTAGAGAAATAGCAAGTTTAGAGAGGCGAAAATAGCTAGACTGGATGGTATAAAGTGTAAGCGCATTGTTTTCACTTCGGCCTGTCTTCGCACTATAGACGAAGATTACATCAACATAGGGTGCTTGCCCTCGTCGGTGAAAAATAATAGGGCCATTTATACGACAAAAAATAAGACGCGGCTTACATAAGACGCGTCTTAAATAAGACGTCAACTTTCCGTATAAACGGCACTTTAGTCTAAAATAAGACGCGACTTAGCTAAGTCGCGTCTTATTTTAGGCGAAATGTGCCGTTTATACGGAAAGTTGACGTCTTATTTAAGACGCGTCTTATGTAAGCCGCGTCTTATTTTTTCTCGTATAAATGGCCCTAATGTGACAAATAGCGGTAAAAGAATCACTCGTCTAAGATACCGCATTTGTTGGCGTAAGCGCCACGGTTAGACTAGAGAATTCATAAATGTTTCGGGTTCAGAATTCTGGATATATTACATTGAGGGTATTGGGATCATTTCGCAAGCATTCATTCTACTAAACACGCATTCGGATTCCCAACAGTTTACACACATCGTAACGACGACGGAGGTGGCAACGAGAACAACATCAAAAAGCAGAAAGTTTTAAAAATTTAAACAACAAATTTTGCATGTCTAGCACGCTTGTTGGTACATTCCCAGCTTCCGGCCGTCCCTGCATGACCATGACGTGAAATTTTCTTATCCGGCGTTGTTTGGAGGAGGTGAAAATAAACACACGATGATGAATTATTCTTTCTCAGTTCAAGTTTGGGTGCGATTCCCAAGGATTAAACTCTAGTGAAATGCATTTACATTTGCCAAGTTCAAATAAACGCGGAAAGTTAAAAAAAACGTGAATTCGTTTTAATAGTGACGTATTTGATACCCCCGCCATCGTTATTTTTAAAGCACCCTATACTCATGAACAGGACACTTTGGTTTTACCGGAAACTTTTATGATCGAAGGAGGAATTTCAAAGTACCATGATTCGTTGGAAGAATTGTTTATTCTACAAAACATTGCTGATGTAAAAGTAATTAGATACAAAGAATTAATTTTCGATTTCGGATTCAAATGTCCAGAGACTTCACCAAACCGAGACGTTTTATATTAATTTTTGGATTCACGCATCTGCGCTTGTTGAACGAAGCCGTAAGTTATGAAAAGCGATTGACGTGCTTCAGTCAATGAATCCAAAAGGACGATAAAGAATTTTTCAGATTACCAAGTTACGTCATTTCATACACAGGGAAACGCTCAGGTTATCCCCCCTTTGGGACATTAAGCGGGGAGGGGGAGGGGGGCAGCGGCATTTGGGAACTTGTGCATACCTCTGAAAAAATTCTGGCTACGTCACTGAAGTCGACTCATGAGCTCGTGATAGAGTGAGACGTGAACTTATATAGTAGTTAGCTTGGATGGCGGGGCATGTTGTCTGATGATTACTCAGCTTAACCTTTTCGTGCAAACTAAGTTGTATTTCCAATAATTCCCAAAATAGCGAAGTTAAACATCAGCATTTTTCACTTCTTAACATTTCTTCGTTTAATTTTACGATGGTAGCTCTGTCTTTATGACACTTTTGCGTACAGTCATTTGTTGTACGGTATTAGTCTTCTTACCGCCTTTCCGTTCTACAACCAGTTCTCTTGTAAATTGTCGTGCATAACGTTACCGCTTGGCAATTAGCCTGTTCCAGGCTCCGAGATAGTCGGGTCCGCGAAATTTAAAAAGCGCGAGCACGAAAATATTTAATGTTCTGGAACAGGCTAGGCCATGTATAATTTAGTTTCGCCGTATTAGTAGTGATTTTCCGTCGGTAGGTTCATATTTACATTTTTTCTTAAATATTAGTGTTGTTTGTTTGTGACATTCCTAGTCTCTTTGTACCAACAATAAAGTCTTACTTTGTCAGAGCATGATTCATTCTTCAGTACATTTAAAGTCAACTTGTACTGCAAGCCGTGTTATTCTGTTCTTACTTGGTGGTTTTTTATTTGAAAGAGCACGTTAGTTCATTCGCAATTTGTAAAGATTTAGTCTGCGAATATAGCCGTCTCTTATCACTCTTCGCCGCTAGGGAATTTTCTCAATGGAGACTTTCCTGCGAAAAGTCCCTAGCGGCGAAAACCGATGAGAAACAACTGTTTCCCAGGTTCTTAAAGATTGTCCTTTCAACGCGACTGTATGTTCATTACGCATCACTTTAAAGCTATCTATTTATTCTTGATATTTGACCGGTCGAAAATGGGTCTTGTCTGAGCAAAAATGCGGACAACGCAAAAATCGACATCGGAAATCAATAGATATGATCGATATTAATAGATATAATGCGCCTATTGTTATCAATTGATGTCGGAAATCAATAGAAATCGAAGTCACTGAAAAAATATTTTATCGATTATAAACGATAAAAAAATCGATGACAATCGATAGTAATCAATAACAAGCAATAACCTTGAGGAGTACATGGTTCACATATTCTGAAAACATAGCCTGTTCCAGGTTCTCAAATAGTAGCTCAGACCACATTTTCAATAGTTTTTACAACCTGTACAACAAGTGCTGCTAGAAGTACTACTGACTCTTTAGTCTCGCTTGCTTAAGCAGCGAGACTCATAATCTGCAAGCCCTTTTTCTTCGTATTAAGGACACAATAAGAGATCATGGTGCCAGGCGTTCCTAGCGGGGACCGTGGAAGCTGGGAATAAGAATCGTTGCATGACCAAAGCCACGCATGTTGTTTGAAGAAAGCTTAGGAAAGAGTAAATTTAGAGCTTTTCCAAAATGTGTCGGTCCACGAATTCTATCGCTTAAAAGCGTTGATTACTTTGGAACAAGTGAACACTATATGCAAATGAGTTTTGTGATGAGCGTGCGGTTTATTTTCGACGATGATTGAAATGACACGCAATGATGCAATTTCTCTCGAATCGAGGGCCTTGAATTTTCGTGTAATTATACAAGCGTATAGCCTGCGACCGCATACGTATTTTCGGTCGTTGCTAACATGCGTACTAAATCAATTCAAAATACGATATAAAAAGTAAATATCCTGAAGAATACTCGACCGTCGATAAATTAAAGTAGGAAGTAAAAAACCTTTAGCGAGTAAGTCCTGTTTCGTGTAGAATTAATCGCCTCCTCATTTCGTATCTATTCTCCAAGCAAGCGAGATAAAACGTCGATTTTAAGAGCGTTCTTGTTGACTTTAGTTTATATCCTTATGAAATATGGACTGTGCATGATATAAGGATATAAATGGATGTGGAAAAATATTCTTGCTGACGATTATGTTGCGGAAAAAAACATGATAATGCTTTTTGGCAAACAACAACGATGAGATGGGCTTCAGCCAACTACTTCAGGCGTAGTCTTCATCGCGTTCATTTTTGGTTCTGTTGATCCCCGTTGACTACAATCAGGAGTTTAGCAGGAGGATTAGAAAAGCGTTACATATTCTACTTCCATTAGCCTGATGGTTTCGATCACAAAAGAAGAGACTAAATCCTGTGCTTCCTCAAGTTCGACTAACGTAACACAACGTAACATTTAACCAATAGAAAACGTTTTCCGCCCGTGTTTGCATAGCCCGATACAAACTCTCGAGGGGTTTGGAGAATTCTCGACAGTTACGTAAACCCTCGACTTCTTCTCCCAACCCCTCTAAATCGTTGCCTTCCACACAGGTTTTATTACGGCAAGGCCGTTTTAGACAACCTATGAGGAGCTGTATAAGATGAGATGATTACCTTAGTTTATGCTTGTACTGGGGACCAACGACGTCATTTTACAAAGCCCTAGCATTTACTCAACTGAGGTAGAAACTTTTAATCTCTCGTGCGTAAATATGTTATTCAGTTTTAACACTGCTGCTTTTCGAACTGTTTTATACATTTGCTTTTTTTTTTGCTTTGGCTAAAAAGGGCTTCATCAAAGTTAGTTGCCATAGCAACCGTCTGTCGTCTATTTTCAATCCCAGTCCTTCCGTTCTCTCAACCCTTAACATTCCATGCGTTTAATGATCAATCACAGTTGGTTATATTCCACTGATAAAGTCAAGGCTAATACTTAGCCTGAATTTCATTCGATTACTTCGAGTCGTTATTACTCCTCAGTAACGTCTGCATCGACCGGCAGTTAATGCCTTCCAGTGACGTCACTACTCCTTGACCTTTGCTTTAATTCATTCAAAAAGTTAAACACGATTTTCAGGTGGCAAACCAAGAAATATCGTTTGAAAATGTCTGCATGATACAGAATGGCTTTACTTTTTTCGATCGTCATTCATGTTTAACGTTCAAACTATCAACTGCATGCCGTACTCTGAACTGGTCGTAATTCCATAATCAAACTAGGTTTCAACCACGCAATGAAATAAATACACACACGGAACACTTTCGTACTTAGTTAAAAAATACACGATTTGCTTTGATTGAAAAGAAGCTATTTTAACGAAGAAAATAGATAACAAGGAAACAAGAAAGGGAAGCTAACAGAATCATTACATTTGACGGTGAAAATAGCTAGAAGGTCGAATTACAGCTAATTACAACATTGGTCTCAGAAACTTCGCATAAACAAAATCACTGCCGAAACCAGAAAGCGGCTCTAACTGAAAAACCTACCGACTCTCCGCAATGATTCTTCGTTCGCAGTTCAGTTTAGCATTTCAGTTTCGAAGACCAAGACAATTTTGCTGTTTACGATAACGATTATCGAATTGTTTGAACTTTTAGTCCGAGACGAAGGCGAGTAAAATGTCTTCCTTCCGGGTCTGGTTGCTAAAAGACCGATTAGCGCTAACTCAGGATAAAAATTTTGTTCCACTTTTTTGCATTTACGTACCTTCCTAGCCTGGGCATGGTTTGTGTTATCATAACTGTATCTCAATGTAAAGACTCAACAGTATTCTGTCAGCTTGAGTTACAAGCTCGTACTGACAAGAAAAACTGTGCTTACAGTTTGGCTTAAACTTGGGTTATACTTAACCATCTTTCGAGGAACAGGGCCCAGAACCTTGTCAAAGACGATTATTGTTGGTCGTCTTGCGCACGGCAGGTGCCTGGTGGGACACTGGCCGTTGTGCTCGATATAGATACGACGAGATTCAAAACTGCCGCGAAATCACATGGCAGGCTCGGTTTGCGCATGGATACTAGCTGGTGAGGAAGGGTGAATCTTAACCTGATACACCACACCAAATTCGTGTTGACGCAAATTAAGTATGCGGTCTATTTCAGCGTATCCGAAATTGTGTGGACGTGAACTGAAATCGTCAAAGCCACCTGTACGCTATTAATGCGAGCGCGGATGGATGACTGTCACTAAAGACTCCACTCAATCATTACAACAAAAAATTACAACCACGACTTCACTTACTTATATTGACTACATTACTTACGACATTACAGAGTATTGCTGAGAAACGTGGTAATAAGGCCGCTGAACAGCACCGCGCGAAAAAAACAGAAACTAGCTACCAGACCCCAAAACGCTAAACGGCGCAAAACCGGACGCTGAGTCAGCAATTTTCCTTCCCGTCCCTTAAGGTGGCTCGACTGGATTTTTTGGGGGGGATACCTCCCAAGATTGAGCATTAACTACGTCGCTATGAGTAAAGATAAGGGAAAAAGGTTACCACAACTGTATTATATAAAGATGAAAATTCCCTATAATCTGGGTTTTTTTGGCAATCGGAGTCGCCAATGCAATGTAAAGACGCCATTACGTTTTTTGTTTATCTTTGTGTTTCTCTGTACCAGGAGTTTTTTTAAGAAATCGCTTAAGGGACTTAAATTTTCAAACAAAGTTTTAAGCATCATAAAAACAGTGAAATAGCATGCTAGTAAATATACTCCGCAAGTTTCAAGAACATTGAAAACAGAGAAGGCATTTAAATAGCGCCTCAAATATAACCAATTTTTCCCCCAGTGTTTACAAGTGAGTGTCCTCATTATTCACTGGCGTTGTTTCTAAGTTTCAACGTGCACATTTAGCAAAAAGAATAACTTTGCATCAAGAAGAACTCTAGATTACTTTCGGAAGAAATATCCGGAATATGCTAGTAATTGGCTTGTGCCACAGATAGCAGCAGTAAGAGCCGAGACGGTGAACGTCACGGCTCATCGTGTAGGATGCAATACTAATAAATTATCTTACTCGGGTTATAACATCACAGAAACTCTTACATGTACGAAGAGTTGCTGTGATGTTCTAATATATCACTGCTTTCTTTTCCCGTTTATTAGCATATTCGGGAGATTTAACCGAGGGTCCTTTTTGATGTAAATTCTATCTCTATCTCTATTTAACGCCCTAATGGCGCTGTTCGATTACAGAAGACATATATGAAACTATTTTACCAAAGATTTTCAAATCCCTTGGCTTGGTAGTATCTACAGTGTACTTATGTCCTTATACTTTTTTTACTTTTGACCTCAGCCGCCACTAGAACTCTTAATTTAAACAAGCCAAATACAGACAGTACAATAAGCTAAAGTAATTATAAGAGGGTTATAATTATAAGGGCAAGACATCGAAAAAAAAAGTTGAAGACAAGGACTCACAAAACACAAAAAGGTCGACGAAGGTGGCAAAGGAGCTGTTTGCAAATTACGTGAAAGAGAAAAAACTGACAGAACCCGGAGGAATAGAAAGAGTTGGCACAAACTTCAAAAACATTTTATGTCGAAGCGAGAAAGAAAGAATTCGTTCAATGTACAATAAAACAGTTATTAGATTCGGTTTTTGTGATATTCAGAATAATCAAGATCTTGGTAAGGGTTATCAGCCGAAGCCTTCGGCTTCGGCTGATAACCTCTACCTCGACCTTGATTATTCTGCATATCACAAAATCCTCATCCAATAATTGTTTATAAACACATGGTACGCCCCACCGTTATGCTAAAACTCGCTGAGCAAATAAAGTGACCTTACAAACTAAAAAAAGAAAAACAAAAATCACTTCCAAATTAGGTGCCTGAGTTAGTTGAAAGGTTCTTCGGGAATTGGCCGCGTGCAATACTTTTTTGTCCTGTAAGGACTGTTGGTCAGGATGGTTAGGAGTAGGTCTGAGCGCTTAGCATTCCTTTCTTGCTTCTAACTTGGCCAAGGGCACCCCATCAGATTTCCTGTAAAAGCGCGGTAGTAGGACGGACAGTACCTTATAAAGCCATGAAAGCACGCCTTTCTCAAGAAGTTTTCTAAGCAATAAAAAAAGCATTGGAAAATACTCTTTTGAGCAACTGACTCGGTGCGATGTATCAGCCAGTTTGAAAATGTGAAGAGCGGGAGAATAGTATTAGTGGCAAATGGCTTTTAAGTCTCATACTAAATTCTTAGTACCGAGTACTGTACCAAAAAAGGGGGAGCCAATTTCGGCTAACTAATTGCGAAATTTCGTTTCAGACAATAAGGCGGCGAAATTTCGGTGCATCTCAACTGTTCTAATGCCGGTGAAATTTCGTTCGGGTAGTCACTTGTTTCCATCCGCCAAACTGACATTTTCCTCTCAGTGGCTCTCACAAGACATTTCCCTTTTCTTACATGAAATTTCTCTATCTCTTGAAATTTCTGTTCATAAAAGTCTAAGGGCCGGTTATTTAACGAAGTCTAAGTTAACCAGTGTTTAGGGCTGAGCCGCGGTTTAGACGTTGTCTCGATAAACAACGGCTAAACGATGCTTAAAATACATTATTAAAACACGACTGAACCGTGTTCTTGCAAGTCAAGTCTTCGGAGTTATTTCGTATTCACATTTCCAGATAGTGGTTGTGTCTCTACAATATGCTCCTAAACCAAGTCCCACAACAAATTTCAGCGAACAAGAAAACCTTTTATTGGCCGAATTGGGTAGAGACTTTCCAGAAGTGGAAAGTAAAGGCTATGACAGTAAAACGTTGGAAAAAAAGACAAAGGCATAGAAGGAAATTTTAACTATGTTTAACTCCCAAAATCTTAACGGTATCAAAAACGACCTCAGTCAGCTTCAAGGATGCTGGAGGCGGCTGAAACTCCAATCGAAAAAGGAACACGACTTACATCGTCGTGAAGCAAGAAAAACGGGTGGAGGAAAAGCTCGTGGCTCCCCAAGTGAAGTAAGCAAATTAGTAGCAGACGTAATCCCAGCCTCAGTTAATCCGCCAGAGCAGGAATTTGATGATACTGCAGGAGAAAAACTTGATTTAAAGCGAGACAAAGACGAGATGGAAGTTATTACGTGCGAAGTGGGGCCACGTCTACTTGCTGAAGTTGAAGCTATTAGCAGGAAAGGAGCGGCAAAAGACACAAAAAAGGAGACAAGTCAGAAGGACAATAACTTTTAATCGCTTCTAAATTTTTTTAATAATTCATCGCATAATTTACAGGTATTGATCATCAGATGACATTACATTGACAGGTGCAAACGCAGAAGACCAGATTACTCTGAGCAGGAGCTCGAGGACCCATTCTTGTCCATGGCGAGGGCAGAACACAAATTGAAAAAGAAGGTCCTCAAGCTTAAAGAATGGAAGCTAATGCACCAATGCGATAAAATGGGAATTGGTTTGCCACCTGCATACGACACTGACAAGGACAATTCTTAAACCAACCTGTAGCTCCTTGAACGTTTGTAAACTTTCAAATATCATGATATATAACCATTATAAATTTCAAAACAAAAGAAGTAAAAGATTATTAATAATTAATTGCGGTGAATACTCTTTTTGTTTCCTATTTTGTTGGCAATGAATCGAACGTGGAGTTTTATCAATACATTAATCTTATTAAGCAAAGTATCGTGAAATAATGAGCTGGTGTTTGGCATTCCCACTGGTGTCTGCTGCAGCAACAACGTCAAGTGGGACATCTTCGTTTTCAATGTCTTCATCAAAGTCTTGCTGTCGATGCATAAGGGCAAAATTATGCAACACTGCAGTAGCCACAATAATGACGAGGGTATACGTCAAAGCGGTGTGCAGTCCCAAACGAAGACACGGAAAACGTCGCTTTAGCAGTCCAAAGCATCTCTCAATAACACACCTAGTACGCCTATGTGCAGTATTAGAGCGCACTTCTCCTGCATTCTTTGGCTCGAGGATTGGTGTCATTAAATATGCTCTATAAGCGTATCCACTGTCACCCACAAGAATGCCATCAATAGCACCATCCCTTAATATGTCTGCGATATTGCTGTTATCAAAAATGCTTGAGTCGTGGGTCGATCCAGGCCAGCGAGGTACGATGTTGGTAATAAAAGCATCGTTCTCACAAACGGCTTGGACGTTGATGGAGTAAAACTGCTTTCTGTTAACAAATGTCATAGCATTTTCTTTGTTTGGACATATGATCCTGATGTGGGTACAATCGATGGCCCCGATCACACCTGGAAAGTGCGCAACATCGTAAAACTTTCTCTTTGTATCAGCCAGGTTTTCTGGGAATGACAGGAATTGTGCTCTTTGTTTCGCAACAGCCTTTGAAACCGTGTGATTAATTTTGCAGTACATGCAGCAAATGCACTAACTCCAAATAAATCGCCAATAACCCTTTGAAAAGTTCCTGTGGCATAGAATCTCAAAGCAATAAGCACTTGCTGCATTGGTGTTAGCGGCAGTCCTCTCCTTGTTTGATGTTGAAGATCTTTCTCCAAAATTTTTTGCGAGGTCAATGACCGAATCCTTTCGAAGGCGAAAACGCAATCGAAAGTCTTCGTTGTAGTATTCCTCTAAAGGGTTAAATCTATCCCTAAGGTGTCGAATACGTATATTTCGTCAATTAGCGCAGTTTCTTAACTGTCTGTAGCGCAGTAGTCCCTCCATTTCAAAATAGCTGACCATGAAAATATCGTTAAACAGTGTTTAAACCTACCTTCGAGCAGGTCTAACTTGCTATTGTTCTTTAGTCGGTGTTTGGACATTGTCTAAACACTGTTATGGAAAAACGTTTAAATAATCGGTATTCGGAGCTTAAACATCGGTTAGACGATGACTTTCATAAACGCTGTCTAAACTTGGTTTAAATAACCGGCCCAAAGTCTCTTCAATTTGTAAGGAAAAAAAATTCAGGATGGCACGAGTAGGATTTGAATTCGGTCTGCAGCACTTAAACACTCTCACCCCTACACCACCGAGGATTTGCTTACAATGAGTGGTTTGATTTGAATATATATAATAACAACCCTAGCCCTAACCCTAATCCTAACCCTAATCCTTACTTTGTGTACGAATCATTAATCTGTCAACGTCAGTTTGGCGGATGGAAATAAGTGCTGACCTTTCGTAAGCTACGTGCTGAATTGAAAAGAATTTTCGCGGCATCTTACAAGAGGACTGGTTAAACGAAATGCTTTTGTCAACGATTAAGAACTTTCATCGGTAAGGGGAATGGGGTGCGTCACTGGTATCTAGTTAATTTTGTCCTTATTCGGTATGGAAATCCACGATTTAGCGAAGGAGTTAGTTTTAAATAACAAAAGCAGAGCTTCGTGTCGAAAGTTCGTACTTCTCCCAAACGTTACATATCCAACGTTTAACAATAACAAGAATGAACTTGGAAAAACTGTTAATTAAATCTAACAGATTCCAAAACCACCATTGCGATTTGTTTTCTTTTTCGTCCCTCAAATGGGAAATGGTGCGTTTTTATTTTAAATTTCTTTTAAAGTTAATTTACAACTAAGGATAACTACGCAGTTTGTTTTAATTCACAACTTCTTGATTTGAAATATAAAGAACAACTGACATTTCCTCTTTGGTTTAATGACTGGATAGAGGCTCAATGCACTAACATTATGCATTATGGTTAGTTACCTTTAATTGAATCACAGGGTAAGTTTTACTTGATGTAACCAATATGTCAGTTTGAGATGCTGAGAGAAGAGTTGATATAATTTCACAGGCAGACTGGAGGACAATGGAGAAAATGTTGACTTTGATGTGAGTGAATGTTAAAGCTTTCAAACATGTAGCAAGAAAAACGAGGCAAAATAGGGCACAACTGCTGTTGAGTTAAGAAGCGACAAGAAACAGAGATAAACATAATTATCATTTTATTTCCAAAAAACAATTTGTTTTAGATTGCGTTTTTTTCCTTACATATCTAAAGAGAATTTAGTACTATGGGATGAAAAGTTTCACATTAAAGTCCATATTTATTTAACGACATTATAGTAGAATGTCGTATACTAAAAAAATTTTAAGGTCCTACACAAATCGATGCAAAAGCGATGAAATATAATAAGCAAGTTTTCCTAACAATTTAAAGGAAAATACAAAAATATCTTACTTTATCTTATACATATCTTTGCTTTTTAACTACAGTGCTTTAGGGTCTGTTTACATGGAGGTGGGGGACCCCAGGTAGGTGAGGTAACCCGCTTAGGTGGGGTAAAAAAATAACCCTCCTTTACATGCAATCTTACAACCCCTCCATCCCGGGGTGCACTTTCTCAAGATTATTGAATGGTCGCTTAGTACGTTAACAAGAAAAATGCTGGCAAACCACGTGTTTTGGCGATCAATTCTCTTCTACACTCACTTGCTGCTCTTGCTGCAACCTTCAGTGCTGGGCTTTCTATTGTTACCGTTAATAATGATACAAAGCCACCGCCAAAGTGAATTTTGGGCGAAATTCATGGATCACGAATCCATCCGACACCGGGTAGGCGGGTTACCCACCTTTCATATACTTCACACCCTTAAAACGTTTACTTGGCAAAATTTGACCCCGGTTGAGAAAGTCACCCGGTCTGGCAGACCAGGCAACCCGCCTTGGCGGGTCACCCACCTATCGTGTAAACGTGATCACATTAAAATGAGAGATTCTATGGACAGGCGGGTCACTCCTCCTAAGCAGGTTGCCTCACCTACCTTAGGTCCCCCACTTCCATGTAAACAGGCCCTTACAGTGTTACGGCAAAACCACAATTTTTTCTCATTGAAAAAATTTCACACCTGAAAGTGAAATATTTAACCACCACTGTCAGACCATGTCAAAATGCTATTCCCAGGAACAACCTTGCAATAATTTTCAAAGACGTTTGAAAATCATAGTTACCATTATATTCATCAATATCTAGAATCAAATATTGTTTATAAAAATGTTACATTACACTAACTATAGCTCTCGAAATATTTCATTTTTTTTCTTTTTCAAAAATAGATATATCTTTACTATAAAAGAATGATGATAATAATAAAAAAAAAACTAACAAAAAAAAAACGAAAATAATACAACACACAAGTACAAAAATATCGTAACAAAATTCTTTGAATTCAATTATACACTGTAAGTTCCAAATTAAAGATATATCACTAACAACACCTTTGTAGACAAAACAAAAACAGTCCCTTTTCCTAAAGGTGAAAGCGAGTAAGATTAATCACGATAAACCTCACTGGACGTAATATCAGGGGAAGACAGTGAATTTTGGGCTCTTTACAAGGCCCACCGTACGCACGGCTTTCGCAGAGAGAAAACAATATAATTAAAAGTAATATTGTTTTAAATCTTGGCTGTCCTTTCAAGGTTTCTAGTTAGATAAAATCACCTTTTTCTTAGAAAACGAAATTTAGTACCAGTCTCTGTCTTTACTATTTCTCTCTCGTTAATAATACCAAGAGTAGTGATATCATGAAAATATTCATGCCATAGAAACGTTCATGGAAAGTTTTTTTAGGATGTATTGTCACGGAAATTCTTGTCTCATAATTCCGATCAATTTTCTTGTCGCTTACAGGGACTGCTCCTTTAACACCAACAAGTGTAGGTAAACAAAAACTTTTTTCAAGCTTTCCATGCCTTTTGCTCTGCCCAGGGACATAGATAGATTCACTGCATTTACAAATACTTCTTAATAGAAATAGAAAATTTTGTTGCGTTTTCATTCTTGTAAATACACCTTAACAACACTGCCTTTTAAGGAATATTAATTTTCTATAATAATAAGATAAACCCCAAATTAGCCGAAAGAAACAATATTTGTATACACACCCCTGCTACAGTTAAGAGATAAAATCCTAAACATAGCTGAGTCGAAGGCTGGTGTTCTGTTCCCCTTTTTGATGAAAAACTCTTGGTCACATTTTTTATTGGTGAATTCCACGTCCGCTCTTTACCGACCTCCTAAAGACAAACAAAATCTGTGATTGAAGGCTCTTGTGACTTAAACACTGCCTTCAAAGGCAGTCTTAATTCAAAACTACCTTCCGCTTTTCTTGAATATGGAGTTTTAAACTATAAAGTTATACTTTATAAGTATCCAGTGGTAATAAAATTCTTAAACCTAAGTACAGAATTATATGCTTTAAACATTTTTATTTTAAATTCACTGGATAAAAATAGTCTTACTGAAAAAAATAAATCTTTAATTTAAGTTCTATAAGTGGTCTAGGCTGTTATATAAGTTTAACTATATGCTTTAAACCTTTTACTAAATTTCACTTGACCAAATTGTACTAGTACTAGAACCAAGCAAAAAGAAAAGTGATATTAAAATAAAACAACACAGAACAAAAACAGTAACGACATCAAGCCACAAAAGAATAGTTTTCCACAAAGTTCATTAGTGAAATACATCAAGACAGAATCGAGTCTGAGGACAAACCAAATTTTCAGTCCCAACTCTGTTCGATTTTCCGTCGCTAACAAAGCTTGGATGCAAGCTTGGATGCAAGCTTTTTAAAACTTCCTGTCATGCTTTGTTATTTATCTTAAGAGAGTTTATATACCCTGTACGTTGGAGTACACCACATCCTTCTTTGGTACGTTACCATACGTTGGTTCAGGTTGAGGTACACCAAACTGTGTAATAGCTGCGTACTCAGTCCCCTCATAAACTGGTCGACGGATCAAGGGCCGAGCAGGTGCAGCTTCGGCGGCAGCAGCTTCAGCAGCAGCAGGCTGGACAGTTGGTCTAAAGTCATCAAGTTCAGCGTAGTTCAGCTCACCGGGTTGCTGAAAAAAAGAGCTTCGGTATTCAGCACAATTCTCTCTCCCTTCATATCTACAGACTCTTACAAAAAGTTTTAAACAATATGTTTTTAACTTTGCCCAGTGCAAACTGTAAAACGGACCCACAAACGAAACACCTTTAACATACTTGGCTTCAAAAAAATCTATTAGCTGACAAAATGAAAATTTGGCTGTTGGGACATTATAATACAGAGAAATATTCTTCACCACAAACAAATTCTTGAAAGACACGCAGAGCTTTTAAAACCCACTCGGGTCCCATCATCAGTGCCTATAGTTTTTAGAGGCTGCAAAATTGTTTCATTGATCGCAAGCCTGTGATCTCAAATCTGCTGTGCATGTCGCCTCCATCGACTGGGCTGTTGTAGAAATTCTTGGCCGTGGAATTTACCACCTGGAAAATTGAGCTGCCCAATGCCCTACTGGATGTTTTGAAAACCCGAAGATTGAAAATAGCTCATTTAAACATTAGAAGTCTGCCCAAAAAATTGACGAATGGAGGTTATTTTTGCAGCGATGTCGAAACATCGGGATCTCGACCCTCAATGAAACTTGGCTTAACGAGCGTTTGCCAACTGATGTTGCGATCCCCGGCTTTAATTTGTTTAGGCGCGATCGCCCCTCGGGTCGTAGCCTGTTCCAGGTGTTCATATAGTGGGGAGCGGTGCGAAGTAAAAAGGAGCGCGAAAAAATAAAGGCGAGGGAGGAGGAGAGGTGAGAGAGGGAACGCCTGTTTAAATAGACTCTTCCGCAACAGCAAGTGGTAACGTTGCGAGTATGCGCGAGCCGCTGGACGGAAGTTTGTGGTGGTATTGGATCACAGCGAATGCAGCAAAGAAAAATGGCGCCTGTTTTAAAAATTATCATCGTCTTAGTCATCTATTCTATCTTTGTGGAGTGCAGATAAGGCAAAGTCTTCTGTGTAATATGCGAGATTGGTCTCAAGGCTAACAAGTCGCAGATCATTCAAAATTTTGCGCGGTTTGTGGTCCACGAGTGATAATTGTTTCGTGTTTTGGCTTGCGCGCGGACACGTCAAGCTTCGATGGGGTTCTGTGTAACAGCTACCAAACCCCTCTATTAAAACACTGGATAACTGGGAAAAAATCTCTTCATGTAAGTTGTGACCGAGTACAAAACGTCCCATGCTTAAGATTTGAATAAAACGCTGAGAAAAAAATCTAAATGCTAGTCTGTTTATATAGTCATAAATGCAGTTCTTGCCAATCGCCTTGCAATAATACGATTTCACGTCAGTTATGGTTCAGGAACGCCCTGTTGCTAAGAGATTGTGCAACCTTACTGCAGTGATTCTGCCAGTCATTACTTTTCAGAGACACCCCATCCTCACCACCAGTGTCCAGACCAGGTGCACGCAGTGCCCTAATTCTGCGACTGATAAAATTTCAAAGATATCCCGCCCAGAGCTATGAAATTGTGTTTCCATAGAAATAACATCTATTAAATGTATGTGATGCCTTAACTTATTCAGGGGTGTAGGCAGAATTTTGTAATATGGAGGCTCTTGACTCCAAGATGCCCCTTATACTTCTAAAATAAATCCGAATTTATATTCAAGAAGGAAAGACATTTTTTGGATAGAAAAGGAATAATAACATTTATGATTTTTGTAAGCATACAAATACATTGTATGTGACGAAGCTAATTCTTACGTGGATGCCAATGCAAGGAATCAAATTCAGGGATTTTATGTCCAGTGTTGTCTGCACTTCAAACAGGAATGGCAGTCCAGCAAGTGCAAAGCTGAACAAGGGCAAGAATTGTCTTGCGCTTAAACTTGTGCTAGTGTCAAAGTGGGAGTAATATCGCAATGGTCATATGAAAATGCATTACCAGTAAATCACAATTATCATATTTTATAGTAGGGCAGGGAAAAGAACGCACATATTTGTACTTTCATATTTTATATTGATTTCAGTTATGTTTCAAGACATTATGTAAACATTTTAAGCATAACATTAAAATTCTTTTTCGCGCCAATTTTGTATGCATAAACAAATCATCATAGAATAATTATCAGAATAGAATCATCTTCCAAATGGTGAGGGTTCTTGTCAATGAGTCTAAGAGCTTACAGTTCATGATTATTAAAACGCAAATTCATCAGTGTTCCCCCACTTGGATGCAAAATCAAACATTCAAGAATGAAAGGGCGTTCCGAAACAATGCTCTTACAAAAAGGTTTTGTTGGGATAAACTTTTACATGTTCACGAAAAATCTGAAAACAAGGTTGAAAAAAGGACAAGAAAAATTTGTCTATCTTTAAAGAAGTTTTAGCAAATAATATTTCACAATCCACCGCCTCGATCTCTAAAAATCTGAGAATAAGTAATCGCCATAGAGCACCAATGTAAACCAGAAAAGCAATTTTCGAAAATGGAAGGAAACATCCGACTACGGCCTTACTTGTAAGAGCAGGAAATTTGCTTGTTGATTTCATGCCGCTAAATAGTATCAAAATATTCGAACTTCCTCCCTTTGAATTAACCATTAAAAGTGAAAATACGGAGTGACCGAAAGAGAAGTTTTACCTGTTGCTTGTGTGGGATATATCACTGGATCTCGCTGTACGGACAGGGTCAAATACTACAGAAATACGGGGGTCACATAAATTACGTTGAATTCAGGCTGCTATAATTTTAACACATAACATGCGATGGTGCTGCTCCACGTTTGACAAAGTAAATCAAGGGGTATATCTTACCTAAATGCTACGCAGCTCTGCAGATCATGGACGATAACCCAGAAATCCGTGACCGCTTAAATATCAACAAATCAACATATCACAACAATCGACCTCGTGAACGCTTTACCTGCTTCATCAGAGGAGACAAATGGATGAAAATTAACCGGCTAAATGGTCCTTCTCTCATACATGACACTTCAACATGGCTTAACCAAAGTATCCAAGGTATGTCTGCTGTTGACTGGGTATGCAAAAAAATCTCCCTTGAAAGTGCTTCAGAACATCTTTCGGCCATTACGATTTCCCGTCAACAAGTGCTTCCCAGCAAGCCTGACGCATGCGCAAACGTTACCACTTGCTGTTACTCTTTCGCCCACTCAGACCACATCAGCCATAGGTGGTCTTCACCTGTCAATCAAGACTGGTGTTACAGCCCCATACACTTATTATTTTTTGCGAACAAATCAAAATTTCTCAGATCAAAAATTAATATTAGTATACATAATCTTAACAAAAACCTAATGTAAGACTTTCAGACAATAGAGAGCGCGAGAAGTATTCATGTACAATGAATTCATTTACGGCATGATTTTAGCGTGTACGTGACAAAAAAATAATGAATCAAGTGACAAACAAAATATCGCTCATTTCAATAGAAAGCCGTTTCAATACAGATCGTTAACTCCAACAATGAAAATGCACAACAATTGTTGGTTTTCACATGACGTCACCAAAATTCAAACTACAAAACTATCGATCCCCCTGAGATTTTACTTTCATGGTGTATTAGAGCAGCTGAAAACTAATTTTCAAACACATTTTCGCTTCAGAAGGGTTCTTGGTTTTGTGATAGAGTACGCTTGAATTTCTAAGCTTTTGCGTGACGCAGCATTTACATGACGGCCGAGAGAGCTGTCATTTAGGTCAAAAAAGAGACTTTTTTCGCGGAATTGTGCTATCTAAGCAGCTCAAGTATTAGAAAAAAGTATTACTTTAATGTTTATCAGTTTCTCTAGGAGTAAATTCACGCTTTTGCAGCAAAACTCGGTAACAGATGTTTCTGTTAGTTTCCGTCCGCCATGTTGGAGCTCATCCGGATGAGCTCCAGCATGGCGTCTCCATACAAAGTTCTATAAATTTGGGTAAAACATTTCCCCGGATATCTCGTATTCGAATTATTCCTTCGACCCAAATCTTGGCGAGGGTCTTTGCATATTTACCTCCTTTCATTTCCAAGATTCTGGACTTTATCAGTCGAATGGTTTTGATTTTTATTTTGACCTATTTTGAATGGCGTGACACTGAAAACCAGCAATTGAAGGGAAAATTTACCATTCGGTGATTGAGTGGACCTCGTCAATAGCGATAGCTGCAACTTACTTTCCAAGCTTTCCTTCTTGAAGTTCTTTTGTCCATTCCTTAGACAACCACGATTTGGGACTTCAGTATACAATTTCAAAGCTTTCACTTTTAACGGCTTCATTCACATCTTTTCCCATCATTGCCGCCGCTACTCCGATTTTGTACAAATGTTCCACTTGGTCTTTCATGATGGCAATCAACGGAGTTACCACAACAATTGTAAATGACATTCTACCATGGCTTCATTCCAACGCACGCTTTGTTCGACGAAAAAGCTAGAAAATAAGACTTTTTCCAAAGCCACTCGGTAAAATTACGCCATCTATCCTGCAGAGTAGCTGTTTTAAAAGGTTTCTTTGCTCTTCGCGTTTAGCCTCCACGTCTGGAAAGTCATTCAGCGCTGCGTTTGTTGCGAGTTCGAATTCTGCGTGACGGTAAGTCACCGCCATATCGCATTTCTCTCTGTGTTCGGAGACGCTCCACTGTTGACAAAAACTTTCAAAATCAACCAATCAGAGGGTATACTAGGATGTGGCAGTACCGGAACGTACTTTTGTTAAAAATTCTTACATGCGTTGCCGCACCTCTCTGCCCAGTCCCCCTCTACTTTTCATCATTTTCTATACTTCGCACCGCTCTCCACTATCTGAACGCTTGGAACAGGCTACTCGGGTCGTAACAGTGGTGGCATTGCAATTTATGTCTCCGAGAAAATACCAGCTGGGCGAAGATGCGATTTAGAAGATACTGCGCTAGAGAACCTTTGGCTCGTGGAAACCTGTTTCCGCCGACCGGATGACTCTCAGTTTTTGGCAATCTTTAAACTGGGCTAGGAGAGATCGTCGGGAGGGGATAAAAAACGTAACTGACTGGTGATTTTAATTACGATCTTAAAGCACCAACGCTTTAAAGATCCTTAAAGGCATTTTTCGCCTTCATGATTTCAAGCAACTGATTAAGTGTCCTACAAGGATAACAAACCTCAGTGCTACTCTTATTGACTTGATTGTGACAAACGTAAGAATCCGCGCAATATAGTCAAGCAGTTGCCCCCTTTAGTTTACGTGACCATGATGTTGTTTTGTGTGTTAGGAAAATAAACCCTTTGAAATATGCACCAAAATAATTGAATGCAGAGACTATAGAAATTATTCACCAGAGGAATTTTGTAAAAGCTTGAGTCAAATCAACTGGGAATCCAGTCAGAAACGCTTCCGACGATGCCTTGAATATTTTTTTTCATGTCAATGATAAAGTACAGTGTGATCGGCACGCCCCTATGATCCAAAAGAAAGTCAAGGGTGTTAACTACCCAGCAAGGCAGCAAAGAGATTGTTTCCTAAAGAAGTGGGGACGGACATACAAGGAAATGGACTGGAATACCTTGAGGAGATTAAGAAACGCCGTGAACAAGTGCTCTTCGCGAAAACCAATTACAACCGGAACTTTATTCAAGAAAACATTGATGACTCAAAATCTTTCTGGAGAGCTGTGAAAAGAGTGCTTCCTAATGACAGGAAATTAAAACAATCTGTGTCTTCCATCAAAATCGATGGCAATCTCAAGACCGACAAAAAATGCCATAGCGGAAAGTTTTAATCTCTTCTTCGCATCAATTGTCAAGACCTATAGTGACAAACCATCTTAAAAATCGTCAGCAGTCACCTTTGCAAAATACTGAAGCTCCTTTTACAAACGAAACCTTCGAGCTTAGTCTAGTTAGACCTAATGTTGTTTAAAATTTGTAAAGAAAGCTAAAAATGAACAAAACTACTGGTCTCGACAATATTCCTGCACGTGTACTCAAGCACGGAGCCTCGGCTATTTCGTAGTGCTTGACTCACATAACTAACCCTTCCTTTTCATCTGGAGTGGTGCCGGATGATTGGAAGACTTCAAGAGGCGTTCCGTTATTCAAGTCCGGTAACAGCTGAGAAATGGACAACTATCATCCCATCCCATCTTTATTCTACCAGTGATTTCCGAAATGGCGGAAAAAGTCGTATATCATCAATTGTTTAGCTATTTAAACGCTAGCAATCTTCTGTCTTCCATTCAATCTGGCTTCTGGAAGAATTTCTCCACTGAAATCCGAAAAATAAGGATAACAGTTATTTCACTCACTACAGAGATGTGGAGTATGTGACAGGACCCTTCTCTGATTTTCTAGTTATTTGCAAGGCCGTTTCCAACGTGTAGAGGTCCACAGAGTTCTCTCTTCGTCCCTGGTTATAGCTTCTCGCGTCCCTTAAGGATCAATTTTGGGCACCCTGCTCTTTATATTGTAAATAAATGACATTCCCATTGGTATTTGTTTCTCACAGTGTTGTTTTTTTTTCCGCTAAAACTGGTATTGAGTTAGAAGCATCTTCGTGGATGCAAGAAAACAAGCTATTTTTGAATATGAGCAAGACTGAAAATGTCATTTATAGCTCACACAAACGGCTCAAGTGGGAAGATAGTATAAGCTTATCCTGCAATGAATCTTCTTTGACGGAATCCGAGTCCTTCAAATATCTTGGCGTCGTGATTGATCAGCAACTTAGTTTTAACAGCCACATTGAGCACGTAGTCAACAATCTTTCGAGAAAATTGGGTGTTCTTAGGCTTTTCAGAATCTCTATTCCCATGGCTGAATGCCTCTCGGCAAGACGATGATTTTACCTTTTTTTGACTCCTGTAATGTGGCCTGGCATGGCTGTGGAAAAGTTAACTCTGATGCTTAACAAGAGTATGTATCGAAGGTTCAGTACCACCCTATTTAAATAATTATTTCAATTTAAATGCGTCCGTACGCTCCGTAACAACTAGACGCTATAATGATATTCATATATCACGAAAGTGAACCTGGGTGTCGCAAAGAGATCGTTTTATATCACAGGTGCGACGGAATTTAACAGCCTTCCTACTTTTATCAAATCAAAGAAATCCTTCCTTGATTTTTCAAGGGAAACTAAAGATATTTTTCTTAATTAGCTAATAATATTTTTTATCTGTTTGATCTATATATATTTTGCACAAGTTTCTTAGTTTTTACCTTTCAGACTGTAATTTTAATAACAGGACCCCCTTAGGCCTTTGATAACAGTGTTTATTACACTGACGGGGTTATCCTGTATAAATATTATTTTTATTATCATTGAACGCTAGGCCATAAACATTCATACTCGGCGACCGACAATGAACAGTGATCAGGGCTACCACCTTCCCCCAATTGATGGAACAATTTTGCGGCCTTATCAAAAGGAGGAATAACAGCAAACGTCACTGATGAAGGGATCCTGATGGGGTCCGAAAGCTCTGAGAAAGTTTCAAGAAATAGTTGGTGTTGAAGAATATTTCTTTGCACTCTGTTAGCTGCTCTAACGAGAAAAATGGTGCGAGGAAAGTTCATCTGTATTGAAGCTGGATTGTTTACTCTCTGTATTCTATTCTGATCTAGTGGGAGCCAAAGACATAAGAAACCACCATCTTCAAACCCCGGAAAGAAAGCTACCAGCAAAAAAATAGAAATGAAATCCTCAACACACACATTCCTTCCTATCTTATAGTTAACTGCAAAAGATTTTACTCGAGCGAAGACTAACACATTACAAAGTCTAATAAGTAAAAAAGGTCCTACTGGAATGTAGTACAGGGGAAAGAGACCAAACTGCGTTATATACCCAGTCTCCTTCTCGATATTGGCGTCGCCGTTGCCGTCGCCGTTAGGGACCTTACGAAACCACGACGACGACGGCAACGTGAACGTGAACGTCAAAAAACAGTAGGTTTAATGAGTAAGACAACAACTCTACATTTTTTTTGCCTTCACTGCACAACTACGACGTGAAATAGTTTAGTTTACTTAGGAACGGGAACGGCAAGGCGATAAATTCTACCATCTCTGTCCTAACTTGAGCGCGCTCCCCTCTCTTCAGCTCCAGCCAAAATTCCCTTCTGTTTTCATGGACGTCGCCGTTGTCGGATTGTAAGGTCCCTATTGTTATTGCTTAAAGTCCCTCCCTGAAAGCCTCCAAATGAGAGGTCAAATATATATATGTTATTCACCGGCCTAGGTCGGTCCGTATTGGGAAAAACTGTGCCCGAGGTCTTGAGTACGGCCGGGGGCGGTACTCAGACCGAGGGCACAGTTTCTCCCAATACGGACCGACCTAGGCCGGTGAATAACAATTTCATTTTTTTCCAACTGAGATTTAAAAGTTTCAGGAAAATTTTCCTTCACTCTCCAACCTATGTGTGTTGTAGTAGGACGCGTTCGTGTTGATGAAGCGCGCGATCGATTGCAAACCAAAACAAAACATTAAAACTTGATTTTCAGCTCGGTGATTTATATTATGGCACTTACTGCTCTCTTTTAGAATAAGAAAGTGTCTTGCTAGACAATTCATAATCTGAGTGTCAAACAAGGATAAAAGAATTGACGAGCTTGATATTAAAAGCTCCAGGAAAAAATACAGCAAGGATTTTCTTCGGCTTGATAATCCAAAAATTGCTTTAAGATTAGTTCAATCGAGCGGGATGAAAACTGCACAAAGGCTTTGTAAAAAGAGCTAATTACACATACCAATTTGAAGGTTTTGAATTTAATTTGAATAAAAGAAGGCGATGAGAGTAACAAGTTATAAACAAAGACATGAAAACGGCGATAATCGACTGCGGGAAAAATGGTTCGTGTTGTTTATTTAAGATTAAAAGCTAAATGCAATGATAAAAATTAACTGTTTTCTGATAAGCAGAAAATTAGCGAGGCAAAATTCAATAAAAAACGGCGGAATCTAGACTCTTTTAGCAAAAATGGAAAACAAAACTACAAACAGGGGAAAACTGTCCCATAAACGGTGTATAAAAGCAAGATTGCAGTGCTTAAAGCGCGGTTATAAAGCTTAGTGAAGCGACATCACAAGCCACCTGTTTTGCTTTAACGGTTTTCCTGGCTGTCTTGCTTGATTCGCCCTTCACATTTTTTGTCTAAGTAATAAAATTCACTTTTCCCAGGTAATGCTAATAAGAGCGCAAGTTTTAAAAGAAAAATGGTTTGAAAATGACGGTTTTTGCTCATTCACAAAAAACAAACAAAATTGTGAATGAAGCTGCCAACTATTCCGCCCGGGTTAGCGGGCAAGATCGTAAAATACCGCCCAGATCAATCAGATTGCAGGATTTGGAGGATTGCGCCCGCTCGCAAGCTTGGAAAAAAGAAATAAACATATTTTCAAATATCTTACATATGTACCTTTCTGGGTTTCTTTGACTTTTTAGACTTGTCAACCTGAGCATACTCATCAGTCACTGGTCGCCTGTTTCTCTTCTTTTTAGAGATATCTACTTGTGCATAGTCTGGTTCCGCTACAGGTCCAGCTTCCGCTTGCAGCCCCCGAGCAGCAGCAGCGGATGCACTGACATCCTGGTAACCATCATCGAGCTCGTAGGGATTGTCACCTCGCCTATATGTAACAGATCTGAGTGACTACTACAAAGAAAAGGCGATGCAACCCCCGTACTATATATCGCTTGGAAATTCCCATCTTGAGGAAACGCGCAAGCCAAAAACATAAACCGTTTTTTTTTTTTACGAAAGGATATTGGTTTGTGACTTCCCTGAGCATGGAGTTAACAAGACAACCCTTGTTTTGAAGAAAAAAAAAACGTAACCGGAAAGCGTCAATTTGCTTTTCTCGACGAAAAAAAAGGAAGTATTTCAAAAAAATAAAATAAACTACTAGATGCTTCTTGTTCGCAGCTAAAAACAAAAGTAATACTTACAAAGCGGCTCCGGATGAGGATGCATCTGAAAAAGACATACTCAGTTTAATCATTGGTAAAGGCATACACGCACTAAACATTTCTCTATTCAAATAAATTTCCAAAATTCGAGGAGTCTTATTTTACTGCTATTACAACTCACCATCGGAGGAACTTTTCCTCAGCTTCCAAAAAATGCCAAAAATTATAACGCCAGTGATTAAAAGAACTCCCGCCGCTGCTGCTACAGCAACAAAAACTATATTTATACCTCCCGTCTGGGCCTCTGTGGTTGGCGTCAAATCTAATAAAAATAATACTTTAAAATAAGACAGGTATTTAAAACTTCATCTATACATATATATTTGATTAACATTTTAATATAAACTGACCTTCTAATAATGCACGCACGCATGCATGCATTCATTCACTTACTGCACAGAATCATTCAGCTAAACCCAGCCTGATTAGCAGGCGGAAACTAACTTACAACGAATCCTTCCTTTCGCCTAAACGAAATCACCAGGCTAGGTTTTCACATAAACGTAAGGTCCAAAAAAAGGAAAAGAAGGAAAGGGGAAAAACAAACAAACTGCATTCACTTCAAGACTTGCTAATAAAAATACGGTCTGAGAGGAAAAGAAAAGAAGAGAAATGAAGTAGAGACTGAAAAAGTGACATTTCTACAAAACTTCACATTGAGTATATTCGCGATATGATTCCTTTTTGCGTAATATGTCAGGCACTTTGGGGGAGTACATATTGTGCCTATGGTGGTAGCTAATGTGATTTGCGGTCGACCAACGGCCGCCGCTCATAGAATGCCACGACACTTCCAGGACCAGCGCCAAATTTGAAAAGCTTCCTTTTGGCAAAGGAGCCAAAAATATACAAAGCGGAAGGGGGAAAATGGCGAAAGAATTACGTTTTACTCTATCACAAAAACGCTGAGTGTTTTGGCGGTTAGGTTCGCCCTGGCTTTTTCAAAGGAGGTGTAGAGAAATCATTTAAGATTATTTGCATTTCCCTGGGACTTGGATAAGTACTATCGAATCGGGTTGTAAAACTCAGTTTTTTTTTCCTCATTCCAGTAATGGGAAAACACTTCATTGACATCCAAGAGAGGTTTTGTCTTTTAGAAATGACTCGATAAAAAAAGGTTCACGCTGGAAAAGTTAGCCTGATGTCTGAACTAAATATTGGCTGGCTAAATAAAGTCTGGATTAAATACGACGGGTGCAAGTCTAATCGAAAAGATATTTTCCAGAAGATGTTCAGTAACTATACGTCTTCAGAACGCAAACAATAGAACACGCCTGTTTGACTTACTTTGATCCCGTAAGTATGAGTATTTCAACTTAAATTTAATAGAAGCAATGTATAAAGCTGCTTTTTGCACTATACCGTGCGCATTGTTTTTTAACGGATTAATACGCAATTATAAGCTATATTAAAATGCTAGAAATTCAATTTTATCGAAAGATACGGAAGAAGACATAAAGTATAAAGACTGGGAATGGAATGAACTTTCTGTGAAGTTCATAGAAAAAGCACACAAAAATATCTTTACCAGCTACGAAAGAAGACGAGCGTCGGTTCTTCCTGATCGCAAAGCCACTCGCCGAAATGTTCATGCGGCAGAAGAAAATATACCATAAGAAACTAGATGCAAATACTGGCTATGGACCATTCCATTCAATCCAGGTATCAGTATAGCTTCTGTCCTCGTTTATCAAAACCAGCCTGCGGCTTCAATGCAACTTCATGAACAAGTTTTCACGAGATTTCTGGATCGTTGCAAAGAAGAAAAGTTGACGAAAATGGCGAATCTGAGGAAAATATTAAATTTGACCAAAAGATACGGCAAAAATTTGTTATCGGGTTGGCAAATATTGAAATTGGATGCCAAAAGTGGCCCCTTGGACAGTGGCGATTTTGACAAAAAAAGGCGAATATGGCGAAAATTTGTCAAAGCCTTAACTTAAGTACAATAAGATAGCAAAAGGGCCCCTTGGAAAATGGCGAATATGGCGAGATGCAACGAACCTTGCAATGAATTGTTGGAAGTGGCCCCTTCATTGGTGATAAATCTGGAACGTTTTGCCAATATCCAAACTAGATAGCTAACGGGGTCCCTAGGAGAGGGTCGATTTTGACGAAAATGGCGAATCTGGCACAACATACGGGGGATTTGCAAACTTTCAAATGACATGTACAAAAGAATCTCAGGAAATTACCATTAAATGACAAAATCAGAGCTTCTTGTCAAACAAATGTCTCTCAAGCAACACATAGAACGTTCCAAACAACAAAATGAACCTTGAAACACTGTAAGGCTAACAAGTTTTCAAACCCACAATTGTAATCCGTTTTAATCTTCTTCCAATTTTTCCGTCCACGCCTTCTTTGAATATGCAGTGTTAGTATAATTACATTGATGATTAGCGCTGTGATTGGCTAGGAGCTTCGCTTTATCCCGCTATATACACCGCGCGGTGATTATAGCATTGAAGGCTAGCAGTTTTCAAAATGGCAGCCAGATTATTTGATGTTTCGGGGTCGGAATTGATCAATAATTTTATTTTCTCGAATAATCATCACTGTGATTATACTAAAACAATTAGTCGCCTCAGGCGACGTGAATATTGGCGAATAGTCACCTCAACTTCGTCTCGGTGACTATTAGCCGATATTCACGTCGCCTTCGGCGACTAATTGTTAATTATTAACACCTACCTTTAATATTCGGAGCAGTTAATTTCATGCTTCACTCAATTTGGTGGCAGTTCTCACCGTTTGAATTTCACCGGCAATAAATATCGGCGCCACACGGCTCCTTTAAGCTTATCAGCAAATTGAAAAAAACGATCACCAACAATCTCTGTGCTGACATACTCCTTGTTCACAGAGGAAAGCAAAGCATTGTCTTACTTGCCGCTTTAGTTTAAAAAAAATAATGAAAGCTTTAATTCTAAGTTTTGCTTTCCAGCTCTTTAAATGAACCGGTATATAAAACGTTTAATGGAAAAAAAGATCACTTCCAATGAAATCTTTTATTATTCATTCAAAATATTTCCCCGATTCCGATTGGCTAAAAGCACAAGTTTAATTCACCATAACCAGTTACTGATGACCAAATTTGGAAGAATTTTGACTTTAACGAGGAAATGACGTCAAAAATGCAGCGTTTTCGCAGGTTAAGGCACCGTTAACCGAGAAGACCTGGGGACGAGGTTGAGTTGTTTTGGTTGTGAACTTGAAAAAATGGCGGACATATCACTCGTTTCAAGAGTAAGAACTAGCCGAAAAAATAACTAAAAATATGGCAAGAACAGCAAGAAGACAAATCGAGGGGCGACATCTGTTATTTGGAGAATATTTGCGGAGCTGGATCGATGGAGGTACGCATGTTTTAGCTATGTTTTTAAACTAGGAATCATTTTGAATGACTAATAAAACAGTTATTGAATTCGGCGTTCGTGTCATATGAAGAATTATGGAGATCTCGGAGGGTGTTATCCGCCTCGGCCTACGGCCTCGACGGATAACACCCTCCTCGATCTCCATAATTCTTCATAAGATACTCAGCCTCATTCATTAACTGTTAATTAATGTAGTTCTATAAACAAATTCGAAACTGAAAGTGGTTTGATCAAAGCTGCGTAAATCGACCTGATTCAGTGCATGGAATCTTGCGTTTCCTCATTTTAAGCTCACCAATTTTATGAAATATGTGTGAAAATCTTCAATCGGTATATTTCAAAGAGCTACACAAAGACCAAGGATAGATACAGAGCGGAGACAGCTGTAGTTTCAGCTATTACTAGTAATGAACAAGGAATATGAGACGGGGCGTCTGTTTTTAGGTCCTTATCCAAGAAGACTACAAACTCTGACAGTTTTCGGATGACATCACAAAGGCAGCACTTTCTTCTTGATTATTTAAAGGCCTGAGTTTGGCTCCTGCCAGGGTTTCAACACGGGGACTCCCGGTCGAGAGACCAGCGCTAACCCTCCTGCATTTTTTGCATACTCTGGTCTCCAAACCAGCTACTACGCAGGTGCCTGTATAAGTTGTCAATGGTAAAATGACAGAAAAAGAATCCCACATCTTCCAGCTGGTATAGCTGGAGGATTTAAGCCAATCAGAAAGGGAGAAATATTTTGAAGGAGTGATATAGCGCCATCTAAAAAGAAGTTAGGCAAGTTTTTTGTCTATGTATAACGCCCTTTCAAAGACCACAATATTGCTTAATGTAACGTTGTACGTACCTTCGGGCACTTTCACGCCTTTGCAGTTGCCATTCTTTAAACTTTCCCCATACTTGTTTGAAGCTGTAACCAGAAAAACATACACTTCGTCTTTCTCCAGGTTCCTGACAACATATTTATGGGTGGAGTTATTTTCTGTGGTTGCGATCTTCATCCAGTTCTTTTCGCTTCCTTTCTTCTGGTAGATCTTGTATCGTGTGATAGCGGCTCCATTCCGATTAGGTTGTTTCCATGTTAAGGTCACTGTACCATCTGTTACGTTGCATGTAGTTTTTACCATGGATGGAACATCTGTACAGATGAAGCAATGACCACCGTTGGTTTATAAAGGGATTTCATTAATTAATGCAGTGTCAAGTGACTTGAAATGCAGGCTTTTATATTCGCTTCATTATACACATTCTCAACAACTAAAAACGTCTTCGGATTTTAAGCCGTTTACGCACATTGGTAAATCTGGGTACATTCATGCGTGACAATTACTTCAAAAGTAGGTTGAGTTTGATCGTCCGGGTGAACGTAGTCCTGAATAGGACTGTTGTTGTTGACAGTGACTGACGTTTCGACAACCTGTGCGGTAGTCATCTTCAGAGTCAAAGTGAGTTGTATCACGTCAGTAGATGGTATTATATACTCTGGTTATTGATCTGATTGGTCAATAAAGTCAAGATGTTATTGGTCGTCTGTCAGTTAAGCCGTGGTGAAAAACTGGAGAGCCCATAGCTGTACAGTGTTTGTAGTATTTCCCGTTGTACTGAAAATACGTCGAGGTTAAACAGAGGTTTAGTAGGTCCATGATGTCGTCTGTAGGTAGTGTCGTCTGTAGGTCTGTATAATACGTAACTATTGCACGTATATTACAACCTTACAATATACGTGTTGCACACAAACCCATAACCACTTTACGACGCCTGCTTACTAATGTCAAGGACAAAGACAAACCGGAGGACAGACAGGGAGCAGTATACAAGATCAAATGCTGCGACTGCAAGGCTTCTTACATTGGTGAAACCGGCAGAAACCTTAGCACGCGACTGACCGAACACAAACGAGCAACGAGGAATGGTGACGTCAACAATCACATTGCTGAGCATCATTTACAGACGAAACATCAAATTGACTGGGACTCTGCGACATGTATAACGTATTCTACAGACTACCATCAACGCCTTACTTTGGAAAGCTGCTTCACTAACTTAGAACAAACGCCACTGAATCGTAGCCAACAGTTACCAGCGCCGTACAAACGACTTAATGACGAGATGAAGCGAAACTAACTACGAGAGATCGACTGGAGAACTGACAATTTGACTAACAATAGACGACTGCTTAACTGTGACAATAGACGGATCGAAACGCACCAATTACTGATTACGAGTCTTCATAGCCAATAACACCACGGCTTAACTGACAGACGACCAATAACATCTTGACTTTATTGACCAATCAGATCAATAACCAGAGTATATAATACCATCTACTGACGTGATACAACTCACTCTGACTCTGAAGATGACTATCGCACAGGTTGTCGAAACGTCAGTCACTGTCAACAACAACAGTCCTATTCAGGACTACGTTCACCCGGACGATCAAACTCAACCTACTTTTGAAATGACTCCTGGGTTCAAACCTTTCACAGTTTTACAATTACTTCAGTTATTTTGGTTTAACCCCCAGACTCTCAGGATTACAGGTGCAAAATTATCTGGATTTGCAGGAATTTTTTTTTTGGAATTACAGAACTGACGCATTGAACAGTAATGGGATACAAAGTCTTTACTTGAGATTTCACATTCAAAATCTTCGGACATGCGCCAAACTGGGAGGTTTTTGTTTTTGGACTGACGCATTTGTGTGTAGACGTTTAAGGTGGCTCGATAGGGTTTAACCTACGTCGCCATTAACAAAGACTTGAAAAAATTACAACCACAGCTGTATTAGATAAAAATGAAATTTGTTATGATCAGCGCGTTACAATGACATCAGAGTTGCCGTCATGGGAACGAAATGACACCATTACCAATTTTACTTGCAGCCGTATTTCTCGGCCCTGGGAACTCTTCTTCCATAATCGTTCACAGGAGCTTTTTCTCCCAATAGCCGACTCGATGTCCGTGAAGTTAAGGCAAAAGCGATGAGAGAGTTATCGAGATATTTTGGCATGAAGTTTTAATGGTCAGAAATACTGTTAAAAATGAACAATCGTGATGTTCAGCCGTAATCTGTATAATACGAAGCACTTTTGAAATGCAACGTCAACTCATAGTAGTTTCAATCTTTTTAAAAACGTGTGTGAAAGTTATGTGTGTATGTTTTGAGGCGCTCTTAAACCGGTTTTGTAAACATTTTGATCTACTTAACCAAATAAGCGAATAATTTTGAGACCGCTGGATAGAATTTTTTCAAAAATTCAAAATTCTCTAGGTTAACCGTCACCGTCTCTGTTTCCGTTCTGCTTGTGTCCCATTGTAAACCAAAACGATTATAAGAGTAGTCAGAGACAAAGTTTGAACCAGACAAAAAGACGTTTCCCATTCGCTTACGTCTACCATTTGCATAAGTACGTGAGTATTGCTTAATTGGCCATTGCCTAGATTAGATCATTTTTCATCGCTCTTTGCACTGTTGACTTGCAATACGAGAACAGCAAGTTTACACCCTGAGAACAGCGCACAAAAGGTGTGTAAACAAATCGAATTATTTCGTCAAAGTGGCATGTTCCCCTGTGGCTGGACTCGATGAGACACTTCCCTGCATACCAATGCCTCGGCCTTATTTGCTACTCTTGGAGGACACACTAGAGCCCAATCTACGTTGACCTGTGTCATCGACAACGTGGTTTATGTCACCAAATGCCGTAACAAGAACAACAACAATTCCAGTAACAAGGTATACATTGGCGAAGGTGGGGGCACCTGGCTGAAATATTTAGGGAAATCTTACGCTCCACAAGGCTACTTGACACAGATCTCACCGTTGGCCGCCACGAAGCTTCCCCAGGTCGAGGTCCTTTTTGTTCTGCTCTTTGCTTGCATGTCTGTTTTCGTTGACGGCTTTGCTTAGCCTTCGGTTTTCCCGGTTTAACAAAACCAAGTTTAGTAATGTGATACTCACGAGCCAATCGTGTAAAACATTGGCCCATTTTCAGGCTGCGCATGGGGTCTTTAGCGTAGCCTGCTTCACACGTTCGGGTGCACAACCATTCACAGGGAAATGAGTTTTAGTGCGTGTGAATGAAAAATGTTTCACCAGACAGGATGAGCACCGAGACTCGTTTTGGAGGAAAGGCTTGCCTTATTATCTACTCAAACGTCAAAGAGTCTTTCATCCGACGTCTAAGACACCGAGAAGAGGGTCAAGAAAACAAAGCAAATTTTTTCAACGTAGACTTACACGTCATAACAAATAAAAGAAGTTGTCTCTAATGCTCAAAGTAGTTTCCCAAATGATGACTAACTTGTTTAGACATTAAAAGCAAAAGTTCGCAAACTATTACGTTAGTAAGGAGTAGTGATTTCCTTTGCTTTTCCTCAAAAAGTCTTGATAAGTTTGCAAATTTAAGTTGAAGATACGCTGTACCTACCTCCCGGCACTTGAACTCGTGCGCAGCTGCCTTTCTTTAAACTTTCTCCGTATTTGTTGGTAGCCGTTACCAGGAATTTATACCATTCGCCCTTCTCCAAGTTACTGATTACATATTTATGAGTGGAGTTGTCTTGTATTGTTTTAATCTCCTCCCATTCCTTTTCGTTTCCTTTCCTCTGGTAGACCTTGAAGGTTGAGATCTCTCCTCCATTGCTGTCCGGTTGTTTCCACGTTATGGACATGTTACCATATTCCATTTTACATGTCGTAGAAACGGCCGTGGGAGCACCTGCGTACACGAAGCAATGCGACCCAAAATGGTGTTAGTCTATAGAGTTGTCATTAACAACTGTCCAGACCAAGCCTGACCTGGACATGTAAGGTTGCCAAAGGGTCGTTTCACCGACAAGACTTCAGTCAGTATTAGTCATAAAAGACGTGAGAGTAGTCATAGAGGGATGAAATTAACCCCGGTTGGTGCAAACTCATTCCCTAGAAAGTGCTTAGTCATTGCCTAATCCTACATACTAATTAAGTGCCTAGTCAGTGTCTTCCTGCATACTAATTCGGTATAGGTAGGACTAGGCAATGACTAGGCACTTGCTAGGCACTGACTTTGCACCAACGGGGGTTAATTTCATCCCTCTATGACTACTCGTGAGGGTTTGATACTCTAAGGACTTACGCAAGAGGTCACATGACAACCGCAAAATTAAAGGTCAAATTACACTAATCACATTTAGTTTCCTTACTTAGGTGATTATAGAGGTTCTTGGCCTCTGATTGGTTGGGGATTGCGTCATATGCCGCTTGAATAACCTTGTGCGGGGTTATTATAGCGATCGCTGCTGATTCCGTCCGTACTAGAGTGAGCGCAAACTGTAAGAAAAACCTACTACAAATTGATTTTGAAAACCTCTGATAAAGGTCTCTTATGTTGGGGATAAACCACGACAAAAACAAAGTTAGCTGAAGTTTTTCCTTTTTCATGTTTAACAGACTAGTTTGACCAACAGAACCAATTTACAGAAAAAATGAAAGCATAGATATACGTAAAAAAGGCAGTAGATCTTTTGCAGTTCATCGTAGAAAAACAACATTTTAAGAAATATTGTTGCATTTTTTTCGGTGTTCGTTTGACATGAATGAAAATGACAGCTTGTGTCGACACAGAAAGATCAAACAACAAACAAATACGCAAAACTTAAAGATTAATAAGTTTTTATAACATTATTGGTTAACCCAAGATCACCAAATAAAACAGTTAAAAGTACTGAATAGATTTTATATCTCTGAAGTTCACAAAAGCACAGTTTGTTTTCCCTGTTGAATGCGTGAACAATATATTGTAAACAATCAAGATTTGAACTGTAGGTTTCCCTTTTTTCTCTGATAATCACCTGATTAATTATACTTAAACAATTATTTACCTTAGGCTCAGTTAATACAGTTAAATAATCCCTTCGAAAATCATATTCGGGAATATTTAGCAATTACTGAATGAAGCTGAGTACGATGTGACGAATTATGCAGATCGAGGAGAGTGTTATCCACTGAGGCTGAAGGCCGAAGTGGATAACATCCTCCTCGATCTGCATAATTCTTCACATCATACGAAAGCCGAATTTAATAATTGTTTTATTACTCATTCAAAATATTTCTAAGTTCTTAAGAAGCTTACCTTCTCGTAAACATTCTTCAAAACTTTGGTCTAGTAAGTGGCTGTCCACCTAAGAGCGGTCCGGCGAGTTTGGGATCGCCAGTAAACCTTCCCTTTGTTTTTTGTGGGTGAAAAGGACTTAATGAGGAATGATTAAAATCGAACTAATTTTATTCAAAATCCTTTTCTGGGCTTCGCTACAGCACAAAACTTCTTTCCTGTCTGAGAGCGCTTTTTCAACCTTATTCGATGGCCAAAATTCGGTGATTTTAAAAGCCGCGCTTCTTCGTAACGGATAAATATCGCTAAATTCTACATAGTACAATGAATTTAGCTGCAGTTGGCTTGCCCTATGACGGAATATGGAATAATTTGACGCAAAATTAAATTAAATTAATAAAATCAAACACAAGCCCCTTTGCGTTTTTTTTTTCCCTCTTGACAAATTCTTCCAAAGCAAAAGCTAAAATCTCCAAAGCGGTACAAAAATCACAGGTAAAATGCACTTCACAGCAAAGATCTTACTTTATTCTGTCGGAAAATAAAGTCAAAGGTGCGGGTATCGTTCTGGGTTGGACGTGATCAAACGTTTTTAAGAGCCTCTTTTCGGCATTATTTGCATAGATTTGCCTGCTTAACGGTTCATACACAACGACTTTAATTTAGTAGATATTTTCTCAGTAGCTGAGAATGTTGTTGTGTATCCTCAAAATAAGGAACATCTGTTTTCTTTTCACTAGCCTTTTTAAGTTTGTATAAATGAAAGCCGAAAAAAATGCCCTAAACTGACATTCTTGATCAACCCGTCGGATATGCAAATCGTGCTTGCTTACAGACAGGTTGTCCATTTCAGCTATGTTGAAATCTCAAACTACGTATGGTTATTAACCTCTTATCAAATGTAATCAATCTTCAGCTTGGAAACTCAGCGACTGGATACCCTTTTTAAAATAGAAATTTATCTCATATTCCATTTGAGTTTCTTTTTCCGTTTCGAGCATTTGACACGATTTGAATTTGAATTTATCCCTCATTTAATGTCGGATTCTCTCACCTCGGGTGACTTTTCTCGTGTAGCTCTTGAGAAATTATTATGAATCACTTTAAGTCTGGTGAAGGGTATGTCTGTTGTAATATATCATAGGTGACGAATTACTCCTTAACTTTTGCGCGAAATTTCAGCAATATAATTTGCAATTTCACATGGCAACCTTCTGTACGTCTCCGTGTCAAGATGGCGACGAAGGTTTAAAATGTCATGACTGAAGATGCCAGGGCATAAAAAGATACTTACTTTAGAAAACCTGAACACACGAAAGAGCACATCAAGAAGGATTCTAACAGGTATTTTGTCGAAAAACTCTGAACTTAAGCCAAATTTAAGCTCTAAACGTTTGAGAGAGTGCTGGAGTCTGAGGAGTTCTCGATCGATACGATCCAGGATAAGCATGATTGCTAACGTAATTCGTCTACATATGAAATTAGGGAATAATTTCACGCGCGTTTTGTCCAAATCCTTATAATTTCCCGAGCCTTTTTCACTCGTCACCATTTGATTACACATACTAATATTTTTCCGAGTAATATTGAACGTTTGTCCTACACCCCTTCAGTCATATGCTAATTCGCATTCTTGTCACGCAATATACCTCCTGTATCGATCCTTTCTTTGCATAAACAAATAAAGGGTGAACCATTACCTTATTGATAGGGGGTGGGGGGAGGACAAGGACACCGAGATTAAAAAAGAATTTTACAGGGCTGGAAGGATAATATATATTAATTTATACATACAACGAAGTGCCAGAATGGTGTCCTCATCGATAGTGCTCAAAAACTTACAAGGCGATTTCAAAAACTTGTAAGGCGCAGATATCTATATATTAAATATATTCAAGAGCTCAATAGTTAACCTAGAGCAGAATAGAAGTAGGTTGATGAAACTGGATTAAATCTTGAATATTTGTTGCTACCCAGAGTTTCTGTTCAGTCACAGTTTGCGAGGCAATCATCAAGCAACTGCCAAAATTAACGGTTACAATCAAAGATATAGGTAAAACAGAACAGTAAATACTAGGCGTGGTGCGTGGCACGTGGCTCGTCGCGCTGTTTATAATTTGTAAACCTGTAATGTCTACCCTGGACAATAGAAATGAACCAATCTCAGGTTGCAGGCACTCAAAGAAATTTCTACTAAACACTGTCCTAACTTGGTCAGTTCTTGTCGCAAATTTGACATGTTGTAAGCATCACTTAAGTACAACGCACCACGCACCTACGCCACGCCTGACATTTATTGTTTTGTTTTACCTGATTCGCCTCGCAAGAGGCATGACTCTCTGAATAGCAATAAATGTTCAAGATATAATCCAGTCCCATCAGTCTACTTCTATTATATACATACATATATATAGCTTTATCAAGAAGCTAAAATTAATGCAGCCCCCACCCCCATCAATAATCGAACGGTCCACGCCCAAGAACACGTCAAGTGCCACATTACTTGTAATTAAATTGATTCATTACCAGAAAAAATTCCTAACTCCTATTACATGCCATAGGCACCCAACGACGGTTTCCTCCTAAATGCATTAAGAACACTTTTTAGGCTCTGATCCAGAGTACTTTTAGATCTCTAGAAATGTATTCCAAGTGGCGCTAAAAATAACTTTTATCTTTTGGGTCATACTAGGGCAACCGTGAGTCTTTTTTCCCGACAATTTTAGCTGCAATTTAAAATTTTACGAAAGTGAGGATTTTTCTGATTCCTTTCTGTATCGCATTTTCGGTTCCGAGAATTTTAGGTTTCCTTTCTCTACGAAAAACAGCTTAACCTGGGGTGTGAAACAGGAAAACTTAAACTTCAGAAAATCGTAGGGAATTTATTAGATTAGCTTCAAAAATTGTACATGCATGGAACGGTCATCTAATAAATTTTTAGTCTTCCTCAAGCTACGGGCCCCTGCTCTTTTACTAGTATTGTAAATAAAGTACTGAACGAAAAAGCAGGTCACAAACTTTTAAGGGTTGATGTCAAGTTATAAGTTACTTGAGATTTATCGTCTTATACAAACATACAACATACCTTGAAATTTAAGAGAAACACTTCCACGAACTCGGCCTAGAAACAATAGGAATTTTCTAGGCAACTCGGCCCACTCCAATGCAATGGGGCAATTTGCCAGTCCCTGGCCATTTACGGGGTGGTGCGGCAGTAACTGCATTCTTTCACCATGTCTGCGATTGTCTTTGTATCTCAAGATTTGAACGACAGTTCAAAATATTCGCAGATGTTTTCAACATTCTCGGCTTTGGTCAGCCCTTTTTTTTCCTGCTGATTGCAGACAGTCTGGAAAAGAATGATTGAACTTGTCCCTTTGTAAGCCATTCGTCTCTGGAAAGTTCTTGAACTACCTGTGTTTCTGGTCGTTCTCATGTCCGTTGCGACCTCAGAAAGATCTGGTTACCTGCCTGTTTGTGTATCAGCATCAAATCGTGCGGTGAGGTAAGACTTGACTTTCTCGCTAAACCTTGTTCCGCCTCCCCTTAACTTCCGCAGCCGCCCATCCACTAGCCTCGAATTTGCAGACACCACTAGGAGATTTGTTGGAAGTTTCTCGGTTGGCGGCAATTTTTACAGTCTGACCCCGACACTCTGTCACGTTTCAGCACAAGTGTGTTTTCCCTTATGGTCTGGATATCGGCATTCTGTGCGGCCAGTTGGATTACCCCGTTCCTTCCCTGGGTTCGCACGATGTATCGGACATACCAACATTTTTTCACCTTGTTGGGCAGTTTTACCAAAATAACCAGCCAGCTGCAAAGTAAGTTAGCTCTCTGTAATATCATCTTTCGTTAAGTGACATCGCCTCGAATGAGCCGTAATAACACTCACCTGTTACATTGACTAAGAGGCACCAACTTGCTTTCTCCTTTAAACTCTCCAAATCCGCTTTCATTGCGTGACAACAATCCTAATTAGCATATGACCATGAAGAAAACCCAAACGGAAATTGAGCTGAATTCAGTCTTTATTAAAGAGCCTTTTAGTTGCTGAGACTTTAAACTCAAAGCGGGCTTCGTTTGACCAGAAGTGAATTGTATTCTTTACGATTTTGAAAATTGCTGAAATTGACAACCGCGCTGAAAAGGGGCTTTTAAATTTGCATAATATACGACTAGATGAAGAAATCCTACATGTATTTTATGACATTTTATGCCGGTTTACTGGCCTAAGATGGCTTACAAAACATCAAATGTACGTTATTTTGATGAAGCATACCAAGATTCTGCCCCGTGGGAAAAATATCAGCCTTATCATATGAGTTTAAGTAGGCGCCAAACGTGCAATTTTAGGTAAATATTGACAAAAGGAGCTCTCAAAAACGCTTGTTCGCGTCCGACACAGAATGATACCCGCACCTTTGACTTTATTTTCTAACAGAATAAGATAAGATCTTTGCTGTGAAGTGCATTTTGCCTGTGATTTTTGTACCGCTTTGGAGATTTTAGCTTTTACTTTGGAGGAATTTGTCAAGGGAGAAAAAAAACCGTTAAGTGGCTCGTCTTTGATCTTATTAATTTAATTTAATTTTGCGTCAAATTATCCAAGATTCCGTTATAGGACAAGTCAAATGCAGCTAAATCCATTGTACTATGTAGAATTTCGCGATATTTATCCGTTACGAAGAAGCGTGGCTTTTAAAATTACTGAATTTTGGCCATTGGATAAAGTTGAAAAAGCGCTCTCAGACAGGAAAGAGGTTTTGTGCTGTAGCGAAGCACAGAAAAAGATTTTGAAAAAAATTATCTCGATTTTAATCATTCCTCATTGAGTCCTTTTCACCCACGAAAAATAAAGGGAAGGTTTACTGGCGATCCCAAACTCGCCGGACCGCTCTTAGGTGGACAGCCACTTAATTAGCACGGTTTCAGGGTATAAGCGGACGTTTCCGAAAAATGTAGATAACATCAATGGAGCGATATGTTTTGCGTATTCTTGCATTTCTTCCGTTCAATCACTGTAAACTAGGTTGACCTATGGTATATCATAATTTATACCATCAAATTGATGGTATATTGTTCGCATCCTTCAAATATAGTAAGCGCCAGTTGGTTATGAAGAATTAGTCGGGGATTGGAGTCAATCAGAAACGGCGAAATATTTTGAATTAATAATAATCAACAATATTGACTGAGGCTTAGGTGAGTGATTATTAAGTAACAGCGCTACAAAGAAAAGCACCCAAAGCAAAGAATCCCATCACTTTTTGCAGGCCAGCGATCAGAGCACTGTACTTCATTGCAAAAAGTAAATCAAACTGTACCGTAAACAGTGAAGCAATCTAACACTCAAACAGACCACTACGAATTGACTACACATACACACCGTAAATGTAAGTGAAATGACAATATCACAGTTATACCAACCAACAAATTTTGTTTTAGTGAAGATTTCCGCAGCTTTTCCATAAGACACTACATTTCTGGCCTTAACTCTCACGGTATAGTTTGTGTCTTTCTGCAGCTTTACAATCTTCACCTCTCTTTTTGGAGAGGCAGTGGTGGAATTCATTATTAAAATGTCAAAGGTGCCATTAATGATCTCCACAAGGTATCCTGTAACAGTACTGCCACCGTCATAAGCTGGGGGATCCCACTTTACTATCAGTGAAGTTGCTCCAGTTGTAACTGAGATCTTGGGTGAGCCCGGTGCCTCTATTTTCATGAAAAAATCATTTATTATTGTCAGTGCTGGCCCACGGTGTAAAATGAGTCAGTACATAAAATGCAAAACCATGCATTCACTTTCTCGTAGGATTCCCACAGTCCGTCCGTTATGAATGCATCTAATGCATGTAGTTCTAATGCACATATCAATGTAAGCCACAAAAAGGGGAGTGTAGGCTCAGTACTAAATGATGGAAAAGTAAAGTAATTCACTTTTCATAATACCTTTAATGAGTAACGTTAGAGAGCTTTTAAAACACCTCGTTGATTAAACAGACAACATAATACAGTGCAATATAAATCATCATGACTATGAAAGTAGCTATGCGAACAAATTTAACGTAAAGTGATTCTTGATCTCTATTCTACTTAAAAAGGGCTTTGGACTCTCACAACCTTTGGTTAAACTACGACTAGATGGCCCATAATCTAGCGGATAGACGTCGATGAAAACTCACCTTAATGTTGAACAACATGCCTTATCGGGTAACAAAACGCTAGTTGGGCCCAGCCTCCTTGTTGAAAAAAAAATCATATGACCCATCCTCAAGCAAGGTAGTCAATGAAACCTACCATCGAGGGGATGGATTTCGCCCTAAACTCTTTACCTATTGCACGTTATCCCTCTCTCTCCCTCATAACTTTAGGGTTTTACATTGATAGGTGCATAGCATCTTAGTCAATCAAGGGAATATCATGTTGGAACCGTGGCAAATAAAACCTCTCGGCAACTGAGTTAGAGAATATATATATTTTAGCTATAAACAGACTCAAAAGCTAACGTTATAAGTTCTTTGCTAAAGCAAATCAGAAACGTGTGGGATGAAGTGCAGTTTAAATACACAATATGACAAAATGAAAAAAAATATTGAAAAGTGTTCGTTAATTGCATGAGATAGATAGATAGATAGATAGTTTATTCACCTTAAAAACTTGCAGCCAAGAACTCAATTGCTATAAGGTTTACAAATGCAATAGTTTACAACTGTACTAAATTACAACTAGTTAAAGCACTTTACAGATAATAAAAGAAAGATGATCCAACATAATTTACGATTTTGAAACTGTTTTAAAATCACAAATTCAAACGCATGCGTCAAGTTCCTACATACAATAAGAAACAAAATTATATCTAGTTCTCAACTACTGACAACATAACTTAAAAGAAAACTATTCTTGCATCTTTCAGTTTTACACTTTGGACGAATGAATGTTCTTTGTTCTCTCAGAGAGTAGCTTGGCTGGTATTTAATTGAAATTAGTATAATTACATTGATGACTATCGAACATAGAGGGCTGTGATTGGCTAGGAGCTTCGCTCTATCCCGCTACAATCACCGCGCGGTGATTATAGCATTGAAGGCAAGCAGTTTTCAAAATGGCAGCCAGATTTTTTGATGTTTCGGGGTCGGAAATTAATCAATAATTTTATTTTCTCGAATAATCATCAATGTAATTATACTAAAACAATTAGTCGCCGAAGGCGACGTGAATATTGGCGAATAGTCATCTCGACTTCGTCAAGGGTGACTATTCGCCGATATTCACGTCGCCTTCGGCGACTAATTGTTAAGAGGCTGTCTCTGTAAAAACCGCCCACTCAATTTCGCGTGAAAAATAATTTCGCTTGAAACTCTGGCAAGTGAAAGGCTTTATCGAGACTATAACTAAAATAGGTTTGCCTTGATTCACAATAATTTTCTGGCCGCGCTGGGGGACGCCGAGTATTTTGTCCCGCCACGGCCATTTTGCACGTCTTCAAAACTAAAAATTTGGCATTTTTTGAGGCGCTGTAAAATGTTTGATTTGCACCATCTACCAATGAATTTTATACCTATTTATAGGTAAACATCTCTAGTTTTACCAGAAAGTAATAGTTATCCGCTAACTTTAGCTAGAAAGACAAAATCAAGCAAAATATGACCCCCACTAATTGCCTTGGAGCGAAAGGCCAAAAATGACCCTGTTTTAAAAGCTTATTTCTCATTTTTGGGACAGAGTTGAAAGCTCTAGACTAAATAGACGCAAAGATAGGCCATCTGTTATTAATAATATACAAAACCCCATGTACGATTTCAGTAATTTAAAAGTTATGACCGTTTGTATCAACGCGTATGCGAGCTAATACGACATTTTCAGATTTAGCGTAACGGATCTATCTCAAGCAGATTTTGTCAAAAGTACGGCTTACCTAATTCATTACTGGCACTGATTCACAAATTGAGCCATATTCCAATCCCTGAGATGCCGGACTCCATAAAATTTCAGTAAATGTGCTTTAGAAACTGCTGGTATGCGGTCATTTTTGAATCCCATGCTAACAATCCGAAGCTCAAAACAGGTGAAACTGTGTCACGTTTCGAGCTAGATAGCTCGGTAAAACAACCTTTCAGCGGTCAAAGTTTGCAAGAGAATCAGAAACTCAACTAGGCAGGTTTCATTTTGGATCGGAAAATTGAGATTTCAGAGCTACAACCTCGACTAAACCTTCTATTCAACCGGTTCTGCAAGGTCAAATGCAGGTTGACACGTACACCGGAAATGTTGAAACGCGGAAATACGGAAAACCGGAAATGCGGAAATCCGGATCATCCGAAAATCGGCAAATCTGAAATCAATCAGAAGCCGAAGGCAATTCCAACGATCAGAGACAGCTGCATTCGTTTAGGGCTTCTTTGAGACACGTAAGAGATAAAACCTTCCAAACCGGCGTAGCTGTTTGATTTTCACTGAACTGAAACGCAGTTCGTTTGCGTTTGGCAAATAGGCTCCATAAGAAACAGCAAATATCATTAACCGAACATGCTATGTGCGCTAACATATTACACTTGTGACTAATACTTTACAGAAGTTGGCTATATATCGAAACTGAATGTATCGAGATCTAGGAAACCGAACCAGCTCGGTTGTCTGGGCTTATTAGTATAGAGGCACTTGAAAGCAGATAAATAGTCCCGGCCGGTGAGTAAGTTTATAAGAAACCGATCATTACTTAGAGGGGGAAGGGGAAGGAAATGGGAGGAAAACCTTCTTCAAATTTTACTGATCCTCTTTCTGAATCTTCTCCCGTCCCTTTGACTATTTTTACAACAGGAACTAGATTTTCGTCCTCCGTGGCCTCCCAAAGTTTCCCTAATTCATTACTGGCACTGACTCAAAAATTCTTTCAAAATTCTAGTAAATGCGCATTTGAAACTACTGGTATGCGGCCATATTTGAATCCCATGCTGAAACTACCGTAAAATTCCGAAAATAAGCCCCTCCATGTATAAGCCCCCCAAACTCGTAACACAAAAAACCCTCCGTGAAATCGCCCCCCCCCCCCCCGAATATAAGCCCCCCACCCCGGGGCTTGTACTTGGAAAATTGCCCTCAGATACAAAGTAAAACAAAGCAAAAACGGTAAATTTCCTTCCAGCTATAAGCTAGCCTAATCGATTTTGAAACGCAAACTTCCCTCCGTACACAAGCCCCTCCGAATATAAGCAACTCCAAAACTAAGCCCCTCAAAAAGGGCCTTTGAAAAATACAAGCCCTGGGGCTTATTATTGCAATTTTACGGCATGTCACGTTTCGAGATAAATAGATGGGTTATTAAAGAAAATAAAATAAATGTCCAGAGGTAAGAGTTTGCCCGAGAATCAAAACATCAGGTAAGCAAATTTCATTTTGGGTCAGAAAACTCAAATTTATCCTACAAATGTAGGATTATTTTTTCGACCATTTTACTGTGTTTTGTAGCTAATCTTAAAACAAAGTGTCTAAGCGTCTTTCTTGGCCGTATTGCATCGGATTTTTGGGCTACAAAATGGGTCGTCCTTAGGACTTGCCACTAGTGTCACCATTCGGTGTAAATATTGCAATTGGTCTTAAGGTCTAAACACGCGTACGCGTACAAAATTGATTCCTTTCTTAAAGCTACTCTGGATTAAATGGGAGTTTCTTGCAACCATATCCTGTAATCCAAATGACTTTCCTCTGTTCTCATCGCGTTATCCGCTATCCAAGTTATCCGTGATACCGAAGGAAAGATGTCCCCTTTGGAATAAGTAGCTGTTTTAATAATAATGTTATTATTATTATGTCCATTTCTTGTAGACTCAGGCAAGATGTTCAGCCTGGCTTATAGTCCTTAGGAGCGGGTTACAACAAGTCACAACGGGTCCCAGGTCTCTCTTTTCCTTCCTCTTACAGGGACAGTACTTTCCTTAGTATCTTTGCTGTCCCCAACAATGCTGTTTTCTGGATAGCTTCCAACTTCACATTCACGCCGATTCGCTTCATGTACTCCTTAAAGTTAACTGAGACGGCTCCAAGGGCTCCAATAACAACAGGAATTACAATGACTTTTCGCATGCGCCAAACCTTTGCAATTTCATCCTTCAATAATTGGTATTTCTCTACCTTCTGGGATGGCAACATCAATTATGACAACCTCTCTTTCCTTCTTAATTATTATTATCATTATTATTATCATTATTATTATCATTATTATTATCATTATTATTATTATTATAGTGATAAAGATAATGATAATGATAATGATAATGGTATTGATAACCCTTTGCGCCCTGGGCAGCTTATTAACTTTTTAGCAACCAGTTGAACCCAGATAACCGAGCTGGTTCGGTTTCCTAGATCTCAATACATTCAGTTTCGATATATAGCCAACTTCTGTAAAGTATTAGTCACAAGTGTAATATGTTAGCGCACATAGCATGTTCGGTTAATGATATTTGCTGTTTCTTATGGAGCCTATTTGCCAAACGCAAACGAACTGCGTTTCAGTTCAGTGAAAATCAAACAGCTACGCCGGTTTGGAAGGTTTTATCTCTTACGTGTCTCAAAGAAGCCCTAAACGAATGCAGCTGTCTCTGATCGTTGGAATTGCCTTCGGCTTCTGATTGATTTCAGATTTGCCGATTTTCGGATGATCCGGATTTCCGCATTTCCGGTTTTCCGTATTTCCGCGTTTCAACATTTCCGGTGTACGTGTCAACCTGCATTTGACCTTGCAGAACCGGTTGAATAGAAGGTTTAGTCGAGGTTGTAGCTCTGAAATCTCAATTTTCCGATCCAAAATGAAACCTGCCTAGTTGAGTTTCTGATTCTCTTGCAAACTTTGACCGCTGAAAGGTTGTTTTACCGAGCTATCTAGCTCGAAACGTGACACAGTTTCACCTGTTTTGAGCTTCGGATTGTTAGCATGGGATTCAAAAATGACCGCATACCAGCAGTTTCTAAAGCACATTTACTGAAATTTTATGGAGTCCGGCATCTCAGGGATTGGAATATGGCTCAATTTGTGAATCAGTGCCAGTAATGAATTAGGTAAGCCGTACTTTTGACAAAATCTGCTTGAGATAGATCCGTTACGCTAAATCTGAAAATGTCGTATTAGCTCGCATACGCGTTGATACAAACGGTCATAACTTTTAAATTACTGAAATCGTACATGGGGTTTTGTATATTATTAATAACAGATGGCCTATCTTTGCGTCTATTTAGTCTAGAGCTTTCAACTCTGTCCCAAAAATGAGAAATAAGCTTTTAAAACAGGGTCATTTTTGGCCTTTCGCTCCAAGGCAATTAGTGGGGGTCATATTTTGCTTGATTTTGTCTTTCTAGCTAAAGTTAGCGGATAACTATTACTTTCTGGTAAAACTAGAGATGTTTACCTATAAATAGGTATAAAATTCATTGGTAGATGGTGCAAATCAAACATTTTACAGCGCCTCAAAAAATGCCAAATTTTTAGTTTTGAAGACGTGCAAAATGGCCGTGGCGGGACAAAATACTCGGCGTCCCCCAGCGCGGCCAGAAAATTATTGTGAATCAAGGCAAACCTATTTTAGTTATAGTCTCGATAAAGCCTTTCACTTGCCAGAGTTTCAGGCGAAATTATTTTTCACGCGAAATTGAGTGGGCGGTTTTTACAGAGACAGCCTCTTAAATAGTTTGCGGAGACTGTGAGATTGATTAGCACATATTTCATCGAACAACTTTACCGCGATTGCCTCTCTTCTATCATACAGTGTTAAAAGTCCGGCCAGCTCTTGAGCCTTAGCATATGATAGCTCAGGGTAAATAATCTTCATAGCGCGTTTTTGCAGTCTTTCTAGGTCTTCGCTTGGATAACTTGGTAGAGCGCAATGAAAAACTGGGCTGCCGCACTCCAGAATAGAGCGAATGCGGTTCTCGTTTTCATTAATGTACAGCAATACCCAATTTCGCACAAAACATAGCCTTAATTTAGGATTAAAGCAGTAGATTGCCGATCACTGAAGCATCAAAATAGCTCATGCTCATATAACGTGCCTATGTTTGACTGAATAGCCAGAAGACCACAAAAATTCATGCATGAGCTCTAGCACAAACAGTGTAGGCCTTCATTTTCATGAAGGAGTAGAGAAACTTAAAGACAACGATAAAAATACCAAAATAGAAAACCTACAGAATGGGCAGAGAAAGTATGGCGGGAAAAACCTCGCGTACGTGAACAGTAGTTGGGGCAAAAATAAAAAAATATATATTATTTCTTCAAATTTAAGTTTGAAATTGCTTTGAACGGTTATTTAGATAAATTTCTTACCTGAATCAGTTCACATTTGCCTAAAGAAGCATTAAATGCTTTGCGCAAAATACAATTTACAATCGGAACAAACTTTTGAAACACCCTGTAGTATAAAAAACCGGGGAACCTGACGAATTACAACTCAGCTGAGTAAATTTTTATGACGCAATAGTTTTTACTGACATGAAATGAAATTTCTTTCTCCTTGAAAGGTATAAGACTTATAGTCTCTCCACTTCACACATGGTTTCCCTTGGAATCCAGCCCAGTTGTTTGTTTTCACTTCCTGAAATGATTGCCTTTTCGTTTCTTCAGGATAATCCATTTTAATTTCTTGCAAATTAAGGTTGATGCGTTTTCGCGCAGACAACAGTTCCTGTATTTAAGAAACTCCCTCCTTAAACTTGGACAATGCTGGGAGAGACACCTTGATTTGTACAAAAGAAAGGAGGATCAAGTTAACTTGATAGTAAACTCTTTCTCATTCTCAGCCTAGGAAAACAGAAAAAAATTAAATGACCACATTTTCTGTTAAGGCTCACCTATTTTTACAAAGTGTTCACAGTTGTGCAGAGAGCTACACCTCATTTAAGTTGATTAACAAGAAAATACTGTCCATTATCAACGTTGTCTGGCAAACTCTTAAGAGTTGTCAGTGATGTATCTTTCCTGCTTCGCATTTTTACAAAAATGACCACCGGCTCAGCCATGTAGTGGGTGTTTTCATGTCATGTACGCCACATTGAAGCTTCCTACCTAAAACTTGCCAGTAAACTGGGATCAACAAGTCTTTTTGGAGTTAACTGTTTTACCTTATTTCAACACAGAAAAGGTTGCAAAGTTAAAAGGGATCGACTCTGTTATATACATGCACACCCCGCCGTGTACAGCATCTCCCCTGTCCCTTCTAATGAGGTTGTACCTATTTATTGCCACTACAGAGTCGGGAATATGACCTTGTAGCCAGGTTTCCGTTATACAAACCACATCGAAATTTGCATTAGTAATAACATTGTTCACTTCGTCAATCTTCGGAGCCAAGGACATGACATTCGAAAGGAAAAGCGAAGGAACAAACTGCGAGAACGCAGCTGGTTTAGCCGCAGTTGTTTTAGAAATCGTAGTTTGGCTTTCAATAGTGATCAAATTAATGCTAGGCTTCCTGGCCAGTAGAGCACAACAAGATGTTTAGGTTGCAGTTTCGCCTCTTGTAAATACTGTCTTCGCTTCGGAACAAAAAAGCCACTAATTGGTCATTAACAACATTTAAAGGTAAGATTTCCGTATTTATTGTTGTTTTTAAATTTGTTCAACCTGGGGAATGAAGTATACAGTTATTAATTGGGAATTTACCAAACAATCAAGGCCGCAAAAAATCTAAATGCGACAAATATTTTCGCAACAAAACAACTAATTATAGTCACGCTTTGTATCAAAATCAAATGTTATTACCTCTTTTCTCTTGGAATTTGGCTTGGTGTAAGGAGAACAAAATCCAGACACAGCTGGAACATATATGTAGCCGGGCCAACTGGGTGTGATTTTACAAAGGTTTTCACAGAGGCCAGAAGCAAATCGGGGGATGACTACAGTAAATCTACGCTCTTGGATTTCGCCACTCAATTGAAAGATACTTGAATGCACCGCCACTAAACAAAGGCCTGAAGCTATCTTCCGACCCAAGGTTTAAAAGGTCAAACAAGATGCTAAATGCCAAAGTTGTAAGCTTAAAGCGAAAAGAAAATGTAAAACACAAACCGGTGATTGAAACCGAAGATTTGGTGCGGTTGAAATCCTCGCAAGTTTTGTCACCCAGCAACCCTCCTGGCTTACTTCGAAATGTTTGCTTCCATGTGATTCTCTTCTTTTGCAGAAGGGGTAGAGAGGGACAGAGGAACCTCAAAAAAACCAGCTTCAAGTTTGAAGTAGATCCAATGCGCCGAACCTACGCAACAATGGTGCATGAGGCATCAAAAAATCACCCTGGTGGAGTTGGCGACATTCCGAGCATGGAAAAGTACGCCAGAATGTACGAAACAGAAGATACGAAAAACGGCTATAAATCCTTGAAGCTCTACCTCACCAAGTTGAACCCAAAGTGCGAAGCATTTTCTAATATCCTCGCAAGAATTGGAGCGTCGAAAGCAATGTCTGGTACGAAGCGCGTCCCGTTGGGGTAAACTCGCTGGACTCCATGATGAAAAATATCAGTGAAGCAGCATCCCTACACAAACCACAGTCTCAGAGCGACGGCAATAACTTTGTGGTCCAATGCTGGAATTCCCAACAGGCAAATCATGGCTATCTCTGGTCACAGAAACGAGCAAAGCCTTGCACATTACGATACCCGACCATCCACTACACAGCTACTGCAGTGATGTCCTATCAAGAAGCTTCAACAGTGGCAATGTTGGCAGCCAACCTGAGTCTTCTGCTGCACCCATAACTGTTCATCAAAATAACAGTGTGGTGGTTGCCCAGGAGAAAACTGCAAGTTTCCTACAGTCTGTCTTCTCCAATTGTACCGTGCACGGCAGCGTAAACATTATTTTGAACAATCAAAACCCTTGATAACTAATTGGGTCTTTGACTTTTAAAACGCTTTTTAGTGACACTTGAGTTTATTTGGCTTTGACTTTCTCCATTTTCCCCTTAAATTTTGAGCTTTTCATTCACAGTTATCGGTTAACATGGTTAACTGGATCAAATGTTCTCGCTCAAACCAAAGTATAAAAATGTGGTGTGTTTTTGACCAGCCAATAGGCACATTTGTTTGCTTTGTCCGTTGTGAAAATTTTGCTCTCTATCACAATAAAAAAGCTTCTTCGCGCAGATTTTTGATGTCGCTCTGTTATAACAGAATTTGCTCATGCTTTTAGCTGTGCGTATATCGAGTTATGGATGCACTTGGGAAGTTTTGGAGAGCACTCAAGAAGCTAGAGTTGTACTCGGCTATCACCTTGTGCAACTCTTACGCGTCTTTCATGCTCTCCAAACTTCCCGCGTGCATCCATAACTCGATATACACACGCTATGCATGAAAAAGTTCTTAAATTTCCTTTGTTTCAAAAGCGGGGGGAGGGAGAACGACTGACAAATTTATCACTGAAAATTGTGGAATTTGGAAAAATCTTTTGCCTGGGGATCTGATTTTGGCAGATCGTGGCTTCACAATCCAACAAAGCGTGATGTTTCAGCAAGCCCAAATGGCCATCCCTGCCTTTACCAAAGGAAAAGATCAGCTTGATCCTGTTGATGTTGAGAAAACAAGAGGCATTGCTAACGTACGCATTCATGTAGAGAGAGTGATTGGCCTACTTCGCAGGAAATTCACTATTATCATTCGATGCGTTTGTTTCTTCCTTTTCATTGGCCAAGAGCCCACCACGTGACCTGCAAATAACTGCCTACAAATAATAGTGTGCTCATGCGCAATGTTGTTCAACTTTTTTTAGCTGCAAATACTATCTGCTCATGCGTAAATGAAACTACGCTTGCTCCTTCTTGCGATCATGGCAGATCGCTTCGCCGACTTGGCAGAGAGCGATTTGGCATGTTTACTCGATCAAAAGAACAGTGAAAATACTAAAAAAGCCACTAAAGTTGCTTATAACGTATTTCGAGAATATCTAAAAGAAAAAAAAATTGACGAAGGGTCACTCACTTCATCAAAAGAAAAGTTGGCATCTGTTTTGAGAAAATTCTACGCTGAAGCGAAGAAAAAGAATGGCAAGCTTTACACCAAAGCTTCACTTGTTGGGATACGCTTTGGCCTTCAACGGTTCTTCGGCTCACACAAGATTGATATCATCAAAGACCTTGAGTTTTCTGAAGCCAAAGCAGTTTATCAAGCGGAAATTTCAGAGCTTAAACGGGAAGGAAAAGCTCACACACTACACAAAGCACCGATAAACAAAGATGACATCAAGAAACTGTATGAAAGTGGACTGTTTAGTTTAACTCAGCCGGAGACACTCCAAAACAAAGTTTTTTTTGAAATTATGCTTTTCTTCTGTAGAAGAGAACGCCAGAACTTGAGAGAATTAAAGAAGGAAGATTTCTCTACCTGTACCGACTCGTCTGGCGTAAGATATGTGTGCAAAGTGAAAGATGAATTGACAAAAAACCGGCGGGAAAACGACGAAGCCCAGGAATCACAAACAATGTTTGAAACTGGAGGGCCTTTTTGCCCAGTTCTGTCGTTTGTAAAATACGTCACTCGCCTTAACCCGAAGAACGAGTTCCTTTTTCAGAGGCCCAAAAAAGGAGTAGATGAAAGCGATGAAGTCTGGTACGACAACATGGTCGTTGGCCAACGCACGCTTGGTGAGAAGATGAAGAAGTTGTCTATCGAAGCAAAGCTCTCTTGTGTGTATACGAATCATTCAATCAGAGCAACTACGATCACGATACTCGACGAGTCAGGATACGAAGCCCGGCATATAATGGCAGTGTCAGGTCACAGGAATGAAAGTAGTATTAGGAGTTATTCTTCCCAAACAAGCTTGAGCACGAAGAGGAAAATGTCGGAGACATTATCCGAATCGCTGAGCAATAAGAAGACCGTAAACCAAAGCGAGATTCCTGCCGCAGAGAGTGCACTGCAACCACTTCTCACAGCCTCTCAAGAAGAGCACATTCTTAACGAGCTAAGTATCGAACAATCTAACACACAGCAGACAGTTAACAATTTTTACAACTGCACTTTTAACTTTTAGTCTTAAAAGTAAATTTTCAACCGGCGTGTTGATGCTACTCATTATTGAATGAATACATTTTACCTTTTTGTCAGATTTCAAGTTCTTGAAGACTGTAAACTTGTTCTTAAAATTTTTCATGAGTTTAATTGCTGGATACATTTTGTTATGGAACGGTTAACTGTATTTACAAGTTAAAGTCGAAAGAATAAATTATTGAAATGAGAAGGAAACCATTTGATCTCTGTCATTACTCCTGGAAGGCAGCGCGCGCTAACCACTTTCCGAAGATATGTATTAAAAAACAAACTCGATGATCGAATGATAAAACAATTATTGAACTCGGTTGTCGCAAAATATCGTGATTTGTCAGTGTCTCGCAGATCAATTATTTGCCTCAGCCTTCGGCTTCGGCAAATAATTGATCTGCTCGCCACTGACAAATCACGATATTTTGCTCAACCTCGTCCAATAATTGCTAATTGTCTGGAGTTTTGCACTTTTGCAATTTTTAACTTGCAAGCCAGGTGGACCTGATAATGAATCAGTACCTATGATTGACAGAATTATCACTGTATGTGCAGCACTTATTAATGTATGTCCATGCATTGTGCCTTTTCACTGAACTTTTTACTTGTGAAGTTATACCACTAAGGAGAAGCTACATTTTAACTACCAGTCATCTTAATAAAACATATATATATAAACACAGGAAATATTTACACCTCTTCCACACCCCAACCTGCCCCCCCAACCCCCTCCCCCCAAAAAAAAAATTCACTGGAGATGGGTAGGTAGCCCTAGAGCTATATAGCTGGATGTTTATGGAAAGTGTGTTTTTAAAATATGACTTGAAATATTGAAGATACAGGGTTAAAGTATGGATATTATCTGTTACACATTGAGACACTAGTTTCATTATCAGTACCAATGCTTGAAAATACCCAGGACAATTTTTGTTTTAGCCCTGGAATACAGCATATGTTAATATTTGTACATCACACCGTTACAAAAGTATTTTTTAAAATCAATTTAAGATATAATCCATCGGGAAATTGAGTAATTTTCTTTTTCAGAGGACAAAAATCTTGTAAAGGAGTAATTCAAAGAATGAAGGGCTAAAGATCTAATAAATCATTATCTGTAGTAACACCAAAGACAATTCTCAAGGGAGGCCAAGAAAATGAACATCGAATTTCACAAGAATTGTAAAAGCAAAGGTAATTTCCTGATGGATTCTGTCTATAATTCCTTCATATAAAGTTTAAATCAAACAACAATATGATTTACAAGCAAAATACAAGATTATACATAAGGAGAATATGAAATTTTATCAGAGGCCACTTTTTTCCATACATCCCTTCATTTATCGTAGGAGTAGGATGGCGTGATAATTGAATTGAATAGAAAAATAAATTCTCCTAAAAGGATATTCTCATTTGAAAAGTGGTAGGGAAAAGGTTAATGCAACCATTTTTGAGACACTGGATCAAATGTTGAAGCATTTTAGGCACATCAGAAGTCACATTGCATGGAGTTTGCTCATACACAAGACATCTTGCAAATGCGGCTGCAAATACGCCACAATCACTGTCATTGGTTTGTTGCTGAACTTGCATGTTTGTAATTCTGTTTAAGTTAGGACCATACAAATTTTGTGCAAGTTCCTGCAGTTCTTGAGATATCACTGGTTTTGTGACACTGTCCCGTAACTTTACTTCACCGGCAGGGCATCCAATAAAGGTCATGCACACCAAGTGATTACTGCCTACATACAATAGTTGAATAACTTCTCATGTCATGGTGTCAAATTGTTTGACAGGACAGAGTGTAGGTCTCTGAAAACCTTCAACATTTGGATTAATCTTTCGCAACAGTAGCTGTCCTTCATAGATGATTGTGCAGTCTAGCCATCCAGTTGGTGACCCAATGAGGTCAAAAGACTTCCAAGTGACATGTGTTTATTGCTTGACGTTACATTTTTCACTGTTTTTACAAAACTCACATCGTTTGAGGAAGTTGAGGGAAATTTTCTTTGTTTTGAGTTTCTTCCCTTGCAAATTGAACAAAGCCATGTTGTTTTACTGTTGTTTGGCATACGTTTTAGGTTGATGCACGCCAAATGAAAAAAACTTGCCATTTTGGCAACTGGAGTTGTGGCACTCTAAGAGCTTGTCAGTTATGTTTGGTTTCTGTTTGCACAAACAAATAGAATCTAATCGCAGAGTATCGGCCTGCGCTGTAATTTTCTGTCCTCTGTTTGCCTTTTTAAATTCTGGATTTGTTCTACAGTTTGGGCAGTACCACAATCGGGGAACGTTCTCCATGCTGTTGATGCTCACACATGAGAGATGAAACTGGCTAATTTGACATTTTAGGTTGCAGCAGCTTATAGTGTGTTCAGTTATTTCTGTTCTGCAATAACAAACTGAGTCAGTTATTACTGGTTTATCATTGTGACACCTAATGTACCACCTTCCAAATACCTCAGATAAAAAGCAATCTCGCCAAAAATTAGTTAATTTCGGTACTACAACCTTCCACTGATCTGCATCAGGGAAAATTCTCTAGCTGTCGCAGTCATCACTATCAAATGCACAGACTACAAAGTCACAGTACTGTTGCTGGCACTGGTAAAAATACTGGTGAGTTTTCTTTAGTTTGAAGTTACTAGTACTGTCCTTTTCCAGACAGGAAGATGGATTCAAGACAACTCTCAAAGTCGCAGTTTTCCACACAAAGGGCATTTTACTTCGCCACACCCTTCCCCACAGCAGTCACATGAACACAGGAAGTCAGGAGAAGCATGTATCCAGGGATACTCTTCATTAATCATCAGCCCTCATTTAACTACTTTAAAGTTAACATGCTTCTTTTTCATTGCATGAAGATTTAAGATTTGATACTTTAAATGTCGTGTTTTAGTTGCCTGTCTGTTTTTTAAAGCCATTGTGGATATGTGTGCGTAAAATAGATGTGCAAAAATGAATCATACTGGCAAATATAGTTTTTGTCAATTGCCTTACTATGTTATCTAAAAATAAATAAAATAAAATAATAAAAGAGTTAGTGATTTTTCATGTATAAGCGTAAAGATAATTTAAATTGTAATTTTCGATAACTTTTGTAAATTGTAATTTTACTACTTTTTTCCAGTTTCTTTTCCAATTTTTGTAATCTTTCCTTTGTATTTAATTGTGTAATAAAGCGTTGTTGAGGGAAAAATAATAATTAAAAAAGGTGTAGGAAGACCGATTTAGAGAGTGTTGACTGTAGAAAGAATTACAGAGAGAGACAAAGGATAAACGTAATAAGGAGGAGATAGAGAAGAACACCATGAAGAATGTAGAACCTTACGAAAAAGTAAAATAAACCTTGAAAAAGTAACTAGTTGGCTGTGGTGAGTTCCTCTCGCCTCACCGTTCACCCTAAGCGACACAAAGTTCCTTTATCACAGGCGTCACGTGTCCGTTCGCCTTTTCGCCGGTTTCGCCTATGTAACAGCGTCTCGAAGTAATTTTAAGAACAAGTATTGCACTCATCTATGGGCACGTTTGAAAGATGCTTTAGATACTAAAATTAACATTCATGAGCATGCTACTTACTAAGTTGTTTAACTTCTATTGTGCGCTCATCACCACCCACGTCATTTTTGACCTCGCAGGTATAGTTTCCAAAATATGTATTGTCTTGAAGAAGTAAGTCTTTCGTGATTTCCGTGGCCTTTAGACTGTTAACGAGGAAGGAATCAGGTTTCTTTAAGGTAATAGTTGGCAAGGGTACACCGTCTGCCACGCACTGCAGTGAGATTTGTTGTCCAATCCAAGACTTGGAAGTTGAAGTCTTAACATCCTTTATGGTTGCTGCGTCTGTTTATTTAAGAACATGGAAGTAGCGAACACATTGACATCACAGAGCGAAGGTTTAAGGTAGGCACAACTTTGTTGAAAGCTTGTTTACCGTCCTAGAAGGGTGAACGAGCGAAATATGCTTCATCCCTAAAAACATTCTTTGGGGGACTTGTTTTACAGTACTGTGCGAAAGAAATGAAGGCGAAATTTGCGAATTTCGGCGAACAAATTGCGAACTTTTGTTGCGGTGCATCTATTGTTCTATTGTTCTCACGTCCGCGAAATTTCGCAAGCAAGGTGAAGAATCGAAACGAAATTTCGCAATTCGTGCCCGCAGGACAAAAGTCCGTGTAATTAAGAGCAGTTGTCTGTAAGATTCGAACTATATTGAAAAGTCGCTGCCACACTATCTCACCGAATTGGCTAAAAATTGGCATGTAGACTTGATTTGGGGTCTTTAATAAGGAATAGGTAACTTTAGGTTCTAATTCCTCCTATTTCGGAAATTACCGACACGGCCAGTTTTGGGGTGCTTCGGACCGGCGCCATATTGGGTAATAGAAGATGTTTTTGAGCCTTCGACTACAACCCTGTCTTCAAAGCTTATCTTCCTTTGCCGATACACATTGAAAGAACTATCCCTCTTTATTGTATTTTTAGAAACTACTTCGAAATTGACAACATTTTCGCAACGATCGATTAAACTTTTGGTGGGTATACTTTTTGAATTTTTTACACCCGTAAAATTAACAGAAATTCAAAGGCGTATATCTCTCTTGCCACATCGCTTTGAAGGTTGCCACTCAACCTGAATACTCATCGTTTGTAGTTAAATCTAGTTCGTTAATAAAAAAACTGGGCAAATTTAATGGAGCAGAAACAAAAGTAATGAATGGAAGAGTATTCTAGCGACTTTGTCAATGAGCTTTACACCGATTACTCGCCAGATGTTGCCAAAATTACAATCGATCATAGAAATTCTGTCACTAAATCTGAGTGGTCTATACCACAAAATTAGCCTCTGTAATATAAGCGATAGCTCTTCTGCGAAAAACAGCATAAAAAGGCAGATTGTATGAGGAAAAGGAAAATGAATTTGTTATATTTATGCTACGACGCGTAAGTAAAATGCAGCCATCACAGTCAAACTGGAATTTTCCTGATTTTCCTCCAGTTCCTTTATCGAAAACAGAGCTTTTAAAATTAACCATAATAATGAAAATTGAAATGTATTACCTTACTCGACGACAAAGATGCCAATTTCCACCTTGATCGAAAAACAGCAATATTTTCCCACGCATATCGCGGGTCGATCGTCACGTTCCTTGCATGGCGTTACAACTCAAGTGAAACCGCCTGGTTTCAAACAACTGAACTGAAGAATCCGTGAAAATCGTAGCCAGGCAATAAATAATGGCATTGATATAAGTTATCATTATTAGTGAGCGAGGATGCGATGATAGTTCCAGCTACATGTATTTACAGCGTTTGAAGATTCAGTCAAAACTCATGAGACATGAGCCCTAGCTTGAAATAAACATCATTACTTCCGGTTTTGCAAATTGGACGTAGCAAAGTAATAAATAGACTCATTCTGTCTTGTACACCATTAACAACAGTTTCAGTTATTTTTTTTCAATCACGCAACTCGTTTTGAGGAGATTCTTGGTCTTTCCATAAAGTGTTTTGTGATAAACAGGAAAATTGGTTTGGAAGAGGTTAAGAAGAATGAGGGATGATCACAGGAGATAAGAAAAGTCCCCAGTCACCCCACCCAGGGGCTTCAAAACTGTGCGCAAATGCCCCACCCTAGGGACAATTCCAGACTTTAGTTTTCTTGAAAAAGCTTAAAATCGCTAGTCCATGTATGGATAACTCAAGAGAGTCCTAATTCTAAATAAAGGAAACAGCAAAGAAAATTCAGTTAGCGACCAGAGTGTTTATCCGATATCGCGAATAGTAAGGGTATTCTTTCACGGAGTGACTGAAGATGTGTCTGCAGTTTAATGTAAAATAATTCACCATGCTCACGGACCTTTCGACAATATAAGTGTACCGATTGGTAATATCAGTGGTAAAAAACGAACGCTTTTTACCGTAGGACGATGACGTCATCATACAAAAGGCATCCTCATTTTCGAACGGTCAAAACCTAATTTTCTCTGCTCGTAAACTCAAAGCGCCTCTGAAGACAAGTAGTAGTAATGTGCTTGTTAGTAAGACGTCCACCAAGCTGTGCCCATCGTACATAACCTATTGCATTTTCCATGTTAAAGGTGCGGCGCTTATTAGGGAGCGGCGCTTATTTCAACTACAGGTAAAAACACTAAGGGGAATATGGAGAGAACTCAGACTTCGGCAAGAAAAAGGACAAATATGCACACCTCGAACTGCTATATGAACTTGGTTTCGAAAGTTCCCGTACATTAAAACTTTAGGACTCACTAGTAGGTCGTGGTCTTGTTTGTCAAGCGATATGGTTTTGGTATCTTTTTATATCAAGCGCCATAACAAAGGTAGGACGTTTATTTGTAAATGAAATTAGCGCTGCGGCGCCTATTCCGTAGCGGCGTTTATTCGAGAAGCGGCGCTTAATCGATCATTTACGGTAACTGCTTGGAAAAAAAAGGAAAAATGAAAGATATGTTCTGTCACTTGGGAAGATAACCTTGATTTCATAGGTTCGTGGGTGTCAAACAGGTAACGTAGTGCTTTCGTCATTTGAAAAATTGGAAATTTTTGCTTCATTTTCCCTTGGCTTGGTGCCTTAGTGGTATATGCTTCTTTGGTCTTTATGTGAGCTCGGCTGAATTCATTATAGCTTTTCTTTCAAATATGTAGAAAAAAAAAACGTTGCTCAGTTTCTATTTTTAGAGCGCTGTCCAGTCAATTAAGTTTTTTTTAGTCAGGGAGAAGATCGTTTTTTGTTAACCTTTATAGATTTTTTTACGTATGTACGGGCCTGAGGAAATGTTACCTGAAAAGAAGCTACGATCCTAACTTTCTACCTTCGAGTCTTTTCCCTAGCCATAAGTTTTTCCCTCAAGGAATTTTTCTTTGTTTTACATAATGATTGATCTTGCATGCTTATCCTGCGATTTTTGAGGCTTAGTCCTGTCCCGTATTCTGATGTGATCTACTTTATGTCGCCTTCCCCGATCTAACAGCTCCTTACTGAACAAAAACGGTTTTAATTGTGTCTATTCAGGGAACTAGCTAATATTTTTCCAGCGGTACGCACGTTGTTCCCAATTCCCCATAGTCCCTGTCTTAAGCGCTTTCATGTGCATTGGTTAAATTTTCTATTCATAAGCCTACTATGCTTGTAATCGCGCGCGCATTCTGGCGTCATTTATCCTTAAAAAATTAGTTTATTGAAGAAAGGCTGAAGTAAAGGTGTCATGAGGCGTTTGTGTTTTTATGAACCATTTGACGCGGTCCTCTTTTTACGGCTTATGTCCGTTGGTGAAATTGCTACTTGGGTTTTCTTGGATTGAAAAGGGCGGGCTCTTTCTAAACGCTGCCGTTGTTTATGGGACCTTAGTATTCGGAACAGAATCAGTCGATGGCAAACAACGAAAGTACTTTTATGTGGTAAGTTACAGTGATGAACTTTGCCTTGAGACGGTCATTTTTTGTTTGTAACTTCAGTGTTGATCCGAAAATTTTTTGTTATGGATGGGGGAGGGGGGGGCAGAGATCAGAACGTGCACCACGTGTTGTTTACGAGACATTAAAGATATGGAAACTGTTAAACAGTCTTCTATATACAAATCAGAATAGTTGCAAATGCTTAAGGGAGGCCCTAACAATACAATGATTAGAAGAGCAATATTTGGAAAGGTGCATGGTCATGGAGTTTAGGAGATTCGACTAAGCAGCCAATTTCCTTCCAAACATACTGGCGTGGAGTGGCGCCAAAATTGTGTTCGCTCGCCCCGGGCTGGCTCGACTTTTGGGATACGGTCATAGAGTTTAATATAAACAATGAGTTCATTTTGCTTTTCAGAGACCCATCAGTTACTTTTTGACCCTCTCCGGAATCAGAATTTATGTCCGTGGTGTAATACTGGTGGTGAGGTCACTCTACAAGCCGAGTCGTGAAAAACACCGACACTTTAGCCTTTACGTTCAAAACATTTCTCACTATCAGGAAAAAAAAAGAAGGAGCTTAATATAGCAAAATAAAATTTCATTTCAAATTTCACTTTGTGACCGTTCGAAAATTATTGTGAATCAGACTGAGTGAAAGTTCACTCAAATAGGGGGGCGAGGGGGTGGGGGAAGGAATTCTTAACAGTTCTAGTTTGCTAGAAAATTAAAAGGTACGAGAAAAAACTGGGCGAAATGCAGAATACACGCAAGAAGGAGAAAGAGAATAAAAAAACACTTTCTGTTCACAGTCGGGTGAAACGTTTAATAGCGTCAAGAAGACTGAATTGGATTAAGGTTGTTCATTTCACTTCGTTCCAGCGTGCAGTTACGCTTGACCTCCTAAAAATAGCTTCGTTTCCCACCGATCATTCCATGTCATATTTTTCCGACTTTTATTCAGTAATGACGGTACGATCACGTAATTTGACTTGATGAGTTCTTTAACTTCATTTCATGTACTAGTTTTATATCTTACGCCGGAAAGATCTGCCAAATGTGCATAGAAGCAAAGGTAGGTTCCTGTTTACACGTGTAATATCGAATACCATATAATTCGTGTAAAGCCGTGCACGGTTTGTTTTTCTAGCCTTTTGATAAAAATTGACAAAGTTTGCGTTATCTTTGCCTGAGAAAATATGTAAGTTGTAGCTTTATACAGCGAAATACTACAGAGAAAATTGTAACTGTGCACACGAGCGGCTCCCGATTGGTCTGGCATATCGAAGAGCGAACTAATGAGCTAGTACTGTGTGTAACAAAATGTGTAATTTTCATTTTAGCGCATATTTCAAGCTCTTCGCAAGATCAGAAACAAAAGATCATTTTTTACATTACAAGTGAAGGTTTTTTAAGCGATAGATAGGCTTTAAGAGGCACGATCAATTTTTAAGAATTTTCTTTTCAAATATTCTCCGAATTTCGTTTGGACGTTTTAGCGGCCAAATGGCTGAACCATTGCGCATTCATGCAATTATAGTTCTGCTACATTACATTTGCCCAATTATTTTATTCAGCAGTCTAACTTATCTATAAACAAACTATGTTTAGTTAAAATGGCTTAGTCTAAATCGATGTGGCATGGGTGATATTGACCTTCCAATTTCTACCAAATTTGTGTACCTTTTAAGTACCGAAAAAGTGCCGTGAGAAGTTATAGCCGTTCGTAGCTCAGGCTTAACCATTTTCAGATAAGAGTAGGTAAATGAAAGGAGGAAGGATAGTTCTTTGTGACTGTATGAGTCACGATTAAGTTATTTCAATGATAAGGGTAGAATTAATTATAGCAAACCTCTTTCAGTTCACTAACATGGCGGCCCCTCGAGGCCTCGTCAAAACTGTCATTCCTGTATCTTTGAAACCAAAGAGAATTCGAACCTTAGAATATGCATTCAGTATTTAGGACACCATTCTAAGACTACATGCCAAAAATCAGCCAAATCGATGAGGTACCGTGTCAGGCCGAAGTTCGAATTTTACAGACAATCACTCTTAAATGGCGAAACGAAATTTCGTATCGTCGACACGAAATTTCGTTTAGGTGAGGCGAAATTTTGTCTTCAAATTCGTGTGATTTAATGTATATGTACAGTACAAAAAAAAGATTGCTACGTCTCCACTGGAAAAACTGGACCTTTTGCAGAGATAATAAAACGTCAAAAATTTGTAAATTTATAGACTTTTTATAGAGGTTCAAATCTTCGCATCTTTCTCACAGGGAAAACGAAATGTCGGAAAAATCATTTTTCTAGACATTGAGTTCTTTTACATATTTATGTCGAGAATGGTTATGAAATTGTATAGGTCTGTTACTGGTTGTGCCGCTAGGCAGTACCATGCACTATTTTAATATCCTTTACGTTTAAACAAATGCGCCTTTTTCATGAACAGCTTTGACGCCCTGCTGTCCAGACATTTCTTAGTGAAATATCGTGACTCTGCATCTGGAATACGATCACTCATAGGAACAGTTACTTTACTTAGAACATAGTCTTGGCACACGTTATTCATTTTTGGGATATATGATATCGAAACTAAGCCAGATTTTATTCGTTCTGACGATTAAAATCTTCAAAGACAACGCAAATTTGCAGGCTAACGTAACTTTTCCATACAAACGTTCCCATACCAGCAGGGATCCGGTCTTTGAGTCGTCTGTGAGATTAAATTAATGGTCCGCGGGCTTCCCTTTGCACATGCTCTTGGTGTCAGAAGTTGGCGTCCATTTTGAAATGCCCAACGCTTTACATTTTCGCATGGCTTCTTTTTTGCGAATTTGGAAGCTGTTATGTATTGTTGTTCTGCTTCTCAATAGCATAAAGAAAGCTCGAATGGTTGTTGCAAATAATTATCGAACTACGAGCCATCGGTGATCTATTATTTTGCTCAGGAGGCTCGTCTGACGAATCGAAGGGTCACAACTTAGCCTGTCAATCCACTGAAGCATTACTTTATAAATATAGCACAGAATAAACGCATTTTTCAGCGATGATCAAGATGAGGAACACAATGATGACCAAGGCTTCGATGCGAGATTCAAGATTTCGCTGGAAAATGAAGCCGAGGTAAGCTGACCCGGTTCTACTCTGTTCTACTTTATGACCTACATGCACATGGAATGCATAGCTTGTACATGTATTAAGCTTACCGCCTTAATTTGATAAGTAATTATGAGAAACTTACCTTAAAGTGGCCTTCGAATTTCGACAAAATTTTGCTCGGGTGAAATCCTCAAAATTATTCAAGTATCTTAAAATCCGTAAAATATTCTGGTTGCAATCAATTGAAGCATATTACCACTTAAAATGCATTTTGAAATTCCTTTAATACGATGAGAAACATTGTGAATTGAATGATGTTTGAATTAGACTAAAATCGAGCTTTTTTCGTTACCCTGTCGCGCGTCCCGAAAAAGCGGCCCGGTGGAGGCCGTGAAGCGGTCAATCTTTACACTCGCTGTATTGCAAAAATATTTAACCGATGAAATTATAATTTATATTTTCATTACTAAGGTACCTAGGGTAGTCCACTGAATTTTTTTTGGATTTTTCGAAATTTTTATTTTTCCCACCCCTGGTCGATATTTACAGACAGCCGCTCTTAAATTCTTTTGAAATATGTTGTGTTTAATTTCTGCCGCACAATTAAAATTTTGATTTTAAACTGACCTGGGAAGCTAAAATTCAGCCAGTTTTTACAGGCAGGGAAGATATGCCAGTTGCTTTTGTCTTTTCTCACCAGGGTCACGCGTTGGTCACACTCTACGTCCAATTTTTATGCTCTGATTGGTCAAAAATTGACAGGTGAGTTCATGCGGAAAATTTATGCAGCATCTTGAAACTTGTTTACTTTGATAGCTGAAGCTGACAGAGTTTTGTGTCAAATTGTGATGTTTTTAACTGTCTTTTTCCACTGAATGTACAAAATGAAATTCACCTGCTATCAAGAGTCTTCTGTTATTCATAGCTAGTTTGTTTATTGGGTTTTTGGTTGAGAAATACGTCGCTTGTCAAAGTCGGAAATCTGATTTCGGATGGCATCGTTTTTGTTTTTCACCTTGCTTGATGCGTAAGAGGGTTGAAAAGTCTGAAGCGATTCTGGCCTTACTTGGTAGTTTTCAGTGCATCTCGAATGGTAAGCCTGAGTAATTATTGTATTTGATGTTTGTTTTTTTATATCTAATTTAACGAAGTTGGGCGTAGTTTATGTGGCTATTTAGTTTATGCATGTTTGTAAGACTGATTTGAGACAATGATCTGACCGAGTATCAGGTGAGGTTTGATTACAAGCTTATAGAACTTTAAAAAGCCTTAATAGACAATTTGGCTGCGGCCGAACTTGGCAAGTTAACCGGGTTAGTTTTTGAAAAACCCGGTAAAAAAATTCTTCGGAACGTAACCCGGTTAAAATAGGTTAACCAGGTTAATTTTTATCACCGGCCGGACTCAATTTAGACTTTCACAAAGTTAGTCAACGTTGCGCGGTTTGTTTTTTCACTCGCTTGGGTCCCTCATAACGCTCGCCTCAGAGTGACTGACAAAATTTGACCCCGTATCACTGATAAAAAGAGTTTGACTTCTTAAAAGTTTTAACTCAATTTTGTTTATAAGAAAGAAAAGCTGAACTTGGGGCAAAAGAAGTAATTTTCGAAACGGTTGTGCTTGCGTGCATGATAAAGCCCAAATTTGGAACATTCTCACGCGTAGGCGGAGATGATTGACTGATTGATAACGTTAACCTGCGTTAAACTACATCGCGAGGTGCTTTAAAAAAACCTAACCTGGTTAAGAAAATCTATTGTTCTTGCTTAATTTGCATAACCCGGTTAAAACTCGGTTAAGACTGAAGACAACCCGGCCGCACTCGCTGATATTTTAAACCAGTTAACTTTAATTAGTTAATTGGAAATAACTCGGTTAAGTCCCCTAGTGTTTCTCACCGCAAACTTTCCAAAGAAAAGTTAGTTTAATATAATTCTGGCTGTAAAAGAAAGCTTTGAGCGATTTTCTTGCCTCGAGTTCATCTTTGAAAAAAGCAAACGCCGGGAAGCCGGCTTACAAAATGAAAAACATAAACAAGGATTTTCTGAGACACTTTAATACTTGTCTTCGTGAATGAAAATTGTTGTCTCTGTATATGTTTCACCGAATTATTGTCCTTTTATTGATTGTTGGAAGTCTCTTTTGCAATTTTTATCACTGTGACGTTTGTTTTCAGTCGCTCATGAACATCGCTTGCATGCAGGAGTAGTCAAAATGCCGCGCGTATCAAACGCTTTTGAAGATTACACATCGTTATAAAAACATTAAATAAAAAATAAACATAATAAATTCTTTATTATGTTGAAGCGTATAACTCTATTAACTCATAATTTAAACAGTCGACTTTGGCGCTTGTCAAAAGTGAGAACTGGCTAGCCGTATAGGTGATTTTGGAAATTTTTTTTAACGGTTTCGCTAAAAGCCCACACGTGCTTCGATCGTCCTGAATATTGAGTGAGTGCAATTTGTATTGCAAAATTGTGAAATACTGCATTCTGTCCGAGGTCTGTATGATAAAAACAGCGCCTCATGGTACTGTTTCACCTCAGATGTGATGTATAAAAAGTATAAAAGGTTGGTTTACACGTCCCCGGACTTGTTGGCAAGATTTTGTAAAGTAAACTTGTCGAACGCAAAAAATTCCGCCTGATTTGTTTTCCAGGCCTAATCTACTGTGATCAAGAGCCCGCGCTCTTAAATGTGATCGAAGATGATTGCTATTTTTTGGGTGTACATATATAAGGCTATCAACTCGATGTAAGATTAAGTTCACTGTTAGCTTGGACTGTTTGCAAATTACTGTTCTCGAAAATCACTTAACCTTTCCCTCAAATTAGTCACCTGAATGTGTTCTAAAGTTAACTGAATTGTGGAATACAAGTTTATTGTTTGATTTAAATCATAAATTCGAGTTAATAGGAGCTTCGCTTTTAGCCCTGGCTAAATCTATATATTAAGTGTCTTCCTGCATACTAATTTAGTGCCTTCCTGCATAATTATGTGCGTAGTCAGTGTCTAGCTAGCTAGGTAAAAATGCGTTCCTCCATACTAATTAAGGTATTCCTGGAGGCTAAATAAACCAAATTTGGGCTATATTTGGCTGTGTATTTCAAGAGAATGAAAAACGGTAGCTAGGCCACATTACGGCCAGTTGTTGGTCAATCCTCACAGTTTCGAAAAAAATATACCGGGGGGAGTCAACTGCTAAGGAATGCATGGAATTCAGGAAGATATGGGGCGTGGTCAGGTCCCCTTCAAATCACCTCAAGGCTCAAAACTGAAACGGGATTTGTAGTGAGCGTCTCTCTACTACGATAACCACAAAATGCAATAGGCTTGCCTAGACTTTTCCGGTCTCTTTTAACCCTTATTGGCTCATGTATAATCTATTATGTGTTCAAAATAAAAGCGGACAGCTTTTGAAAGCGCCATCTTTCTTGCAATCACTTTACTTACATGTTAATCTTTATCTCCCTTCATCGAAGACTAGAAGCGAGAAGATACATTTAATAGTGGGAAAAAATGAACAGATTCAGTAACGATTTTTGGCAATTTCATCAACATTCAATAACATTTTTGGGCATCATCGTGCGTTATTCGGCATATGTAGAAGGCACGAGTGTAATAACTGGACCCAAGTGTAACAAAGGTCCCATCTCTACAAAAATTTGGGACCCAAGCGTAATAAAAGTCCTATCTGTAAACGGGTAAAAATTTAATTTTTAACAGCCGAAGATAACTTGCCCAGTATCAGTAAAGTGTCATAACGTTCTTGAAATAGATGCGAATTCTCACCACTAAAGCCGCACGTCGAAGTCCGCTTTCGGCTAAGTTGTGCTATGCTTGTCAAGATCCCAAATAGAGTTTTCCGATTTAGCGGAAAATTAACTTAAATGAAATACATTTTCCCGCTCAGTCAAAATGTTCACTAAGTTAAAACTAACTCTTTTAGTTTGACATAAATCTACGAACACATTTCACAAGGGTGAACCCACGTAAATTGCATAAGTTGTCAGAAAACAGAATGCACAAATTATCTGTGAAAATATAAAACCACTTGATCTCACGTTTCTAGTCCGGAGCGTTTCAGTCTTAAGCTTTTTGTGTATACTATACATGATTTAAATTTGCATTTGTGAAGTTTCATGTTAATTTGCCCGAAAATCAAAGACATTTATGAAGTCAGTCGGTCCACATACAAGTCATCGCGCAGAATGCCTATTGTTCTCGGGACATTTACTTCCAGTTTAAGAAAGTTAGTAGATCTGTCATATTACGCGCAATCATGCAGAGACTCTATGAAAGCGCTTTAGCCATTGGTTGCCAAGAATGCACGACGAAGCTCATTAATATGTTGTAGGTGGCAAACTAGACAATGAATGCAGCACGCTATTGTTTTCTCCTTTTAGCTCTTTTGTTTCGCAAAATCGCGAACATGCGCATATTTCACAGTGAACGTTCAAATCAAGAGAATACATACACTTTGCTTTATTTTTCGGGAATTTTGTTGAAAAGTTAAGCCACAGAAAGAAAGATAAATTTTCTGTTTATTTTAGCTCATGCGACATCTCTATTATGTCGTAAATAAACTCGCTGCGAGGTGAGTAAAATTGAGCGCGGAAGACAGAACACTCGTCGCCGATTGTAATGTTTTGCTTCTCCATTCAAAAGATGTGCTTAAACCGTAGATAATTCATTCCTTTTCAATTTTCCGTCAGTGGATTTGTAATTTTGGAGCTAACGAAGTCGCGCCAATGAGTTTTACCAACGCTGGTTGGCCAAAAAAGGCCCATTCTTCTCATAGTCGGAGCTTATTCAAAGCGCTCGTGCATTTGAATGTGCTGCTTCGGCGGTCATGAATAATTAATGATGTCCACTCATTCTGCGCGATGTTTTAAAAGGAACAAAAACTTAGTATGGCTAGTGAAAAACGTAGGGATTGTTAAAGTAGAGGAAGACAATAAACTGACGCACAAAATAAGTGCGTTGTTCACCCGTGAATTTTTTTGAGGTGGAAAGGAAAACAGCTTCACAAATTTTACCAATAAAGAAACGGAAGATATCCTGGTTTTTTTTCACTTGCCAACTTTGTATTATTTTTTTCTTAGTGGCATTGGCCATTCGCCATGAAATGGGTTTTTACAATAACGACTGAATAAACGTCGAAAATGGTGTCTATTTTCACCACGAAATCAGCCTTAATTCCATGTCGCTTTTAGAACTTACCTTACGCTCCACTTCGTTCATAGTTTCCTTGTTGTTCCAATTCAAATGATAAACAACAATTGATGAAAGCGTGTTCAATCTTCACCGTTGAATAGCAACCTGGGGCGTTTGAAAAACATGCCGAAAAATTCAGGAGGAGAGCAAGCTATATCCTGGTACAAGAACAACTATCTCTCAGCCAACCCAGAGAAGTTTCAGTTACTAACAATCAACCCGAGAAATGTTGACACAGACAATGATAATCAAGATATATCCGTAGCTGGACATGCTATTGAGAGAATGGGGGAAATTAAGCTCTTAGGAGTTCAAATCGATGAAAAACTGAGTTTTACCGGTCATATAAGTGAATTATGTACTAAGGCCAGTCAAAAAGTAGGGGTCTTAGTGCTGCTACGCAACTTGATACCTTGTAATGCAAAACTATCACTTTACAAGTCTTCAATTCTAGTCTAGTCTGGCACTTTTGCAATGCATCAGATCGGAGAAAGCTAGAGCGGATTCAGGAGCGAGCGCTGAGAGCGGTGTACAAAACCAGATCAGCGTCCTATCAAGAACTGCTAGACAGCGCCAAACTACCGACGTTGTACAATCGGCGTCTACAAGACATTGCCACTCTGATGTTTAAAGTTAAGCATAGTCTCGTACCCGTGAACATTTCTGACTTATTCAATTTAAAGAACACTCAGTATAACTTACGGAATAGTGACTTCGAACTGCCAAGATTCGAAACTGTTAGATTTGGTAGGAATTCAATAAAATACGTGGGACGTCTCCTCTGGTCGAAGTTGCCAAGATACCTAAGAATGTTAGAAACTCTGAACTCGATTAAGAGGAATATTAGGAAAGTTGACCTCTTGTAAATATTTAGAAGTGTTTTATTATTATTATTACTATTATTATGATAATTATTATTATTATTATTATTTTATCATTACTATTTCATTTTTCATAGGCTTTTTAGTAAATAATTATATAATCTACGCGCAATTTTTTTTCAAATTTTTACTTTATAGTGATATGTATCTGGTACTTAACTTATTAATCTATAGTGTCCCCCATTAGCTTATAGCTAAACACATAGACACTTAAATAAAGGTTTTCATTCATTCAAAATACATACAAAAAATAAGTTTGCATTCCACCTTGTGTATTCGTGATGCTTAAAACTAAAACTACTTTTAAACAATGAATAACTATTGCAATTGTGTGACAGGTTTGAACCCAGGAGTCATTTCAAACGTAGGTTGAGTTTGATCGTCCTTAATAGGACTGTTGTTGTTGACAGTGACTGATGTTTTGACAACCTGTGCGGTACTTATCTTCAGAGTCAAAGTGAGTTGTATCACGTCAGTTGATGGTATTATACTCTGGTTATTGATCTGATTGGTCAATTACGTCACGACGTTATTGGCCGTCTGTCAGTTAAGCCGTGATGTTATTGGCTATGAAGACTCGTAATCAGTAATTGGTGCGTTTCGATCCGTCTATTGTCAGTCAAATTGTCAGTTCTCCAGTCATTCTCTCGTAGTTAGTTTTGCTTGATCTCGTCAATAAGTCGTTTGTACGGCGCTGGTAACTGTTGGCTACGATTCAGTGGCGTTTGCTCTAAGTTAGTAAACCAGCTTTCTAAAGTAAGACGTTGATAGTAGTCTGTAAATACGTTATACATGTCGCAGAGTCCCAGTCAATTTGATGTTTCGTCTGTAAATGATGCTCAGCAATGTGATTGTTGACGTCACCATTCCTCATCACTCGTTTGTGTTCGATCAGTCGCGTGCTAAGGTTTCTGCCGGTTTCACCAACGTAAGAAGCCTGGCAGTCGCAGCATTTGATCTTGTATACTGCTCCCTGTCTGTCCTCCGGTTTTGTCTTTGTCCTTGACATTAATAAGCAGACGTCGTAAAGTAGTTATGGGTTTGTGTGCAACACGTATATTGTAAGGTTGTAATATACGTGCAATAGTTTCAGAGGTGCCTCTGATGTACGCTAAAGTCGCTGTCGTAAAAGGGCCAGAGTTGACGTTCGTCTGAGTGTTGGAATCAATGTTACTGTGGGTGACGTAATTGACCAATCAAATCAATACCCAGAGTATAATACCATCAACTGACGAGATACAACTCACTTTGACTCTGAAGATGACTACCGCACAGGTTGTCGAAACTCAACCTACTATTGCAATTGTATCGTGCAAATTGAATCAAACACCACTTTGCATCTAATTACCCATCCTCGGAGACCAATGGGCGGTCCAACCTCGTTCCCAGGTTCTCTCTCCTACCCGTCTCTCGCTCCGTAGGGACGGGTAGGAGAGAACCCTGGGAACGAGGTCAGGGGCGGTCAGTAGGGCCGGGGGAAAAGGCGCGAGGAACGTTTTCAAGCACAGGCGTGCACAGTTGTTGTTTTGCCTTGTCAAGATACCGCTTTTTTTTACTTTCTCGTCGCCGCTGCATGTTAAACTTCTTATTATTTATGATACATTGTGATCCGTCAGAAACAGAATTTTCTCATTGCAAATTGAGTTGCTCCTGCTGATAGCATCCGAAACGTTTTTCGACTCATCGTTACTTCCTTCGTTTCAGGTTAGGGGAGTAGAAAATGAAAGTTTCCCTTGCACGCACAAGCTTGGTGTACGAACTCACGAAAAGAACTCAGGAGAAACTGCTCGCCGATTGGGCACAACAATACAAAGCAATTTTTGCCCAATCAGGAGCCAGCACTCGCTTGACTGTTTGAAATGGTCCGGTGAGGGTCGGTACCCGGGGACTCTTCAGCCCGTGCTTGAAATCGTCGCGCCTTTTCTCCCGGCCCGACTGACTGCACCTGGGTTTCCGAGGATGCTAGTTACCTAAAAAGTCGGAAAAATTCTTTCCAATTCCGTTGAATCGGAAAGCTCTAATAGCACAGCGAATCTAAAAAATTAGATTCCAACATGATTTATTTTGATTCGTTGTTTTAACAAGTCTTTGACGAGGCCAGGTTTAACGATTACCAACATACTTGACCTTTCAATTTGAAAACTTCGCTTGCTTTTGCAACAAACGTAACGATCCGAACAAAGGGTCTTATTACAACCTGTCCATCTTCGCTTCCATTGACAGAGAAAATTCGCATCTGCGAAATTTCCCCAACGCGAAGTTTCGTTCTGGCAAAATTTCGCCTCTCTGGAGGCGAAATTTCACCAAGATGACAGCAAAATTTTGTTTCACCCAACATAAGGGCGCCTTAACGAAATTTCGCGAATTTCGCTTTCATTACTTTTGCACAGTACTGTATCCATAGTATTCCCGGACAACTCTAATCAGAACAATGTTTGTGATAACTTTAGCAAGTCTAGCTTAATTTATTATTCATTCACACACAGCAAACATAGTTAAATAACGTTTAAGATAGTGAGAATTCGGGGAGGCACAAGGGTCGCACTGTGGATACGTTTTTAAGAATCCAGAATCTTTGAGCACAGAATAGGCTTTCTAAGAAAAAATCACCGAAACCAAACACTCACGAAGCGTTTTTATGCTTGGCACAAAGAATTCTGGTAACATGAGCTCAACTGCACATACCTGAAACACTTTCAGTAAATCACACAATAAATGACTTTCGCGGCAATCACAACACTTCCGAAAACACTCGTAATACTTCCAAAATTAACACAGGCAAAACATCGTCAAATTACTTCGTAAAACTCTCGCTTTCTCCACATAAATCGTCACATGGAACTTTTCTCGAGTCACTGACAGTCGATTTATTCAAGATCCCGGATGTAAACCAGCGGTTGAAAAGGAGACATACAGCCCCAGTCTTTGGCCTGGTCAGAAATCAGCGTCAATTTCCATCTCGCCGAATAGATTTCATCGCTAAAACCTACCTTGTGAGGCCAAAGACTTGTTACTGCCAACAACAAAGCTCGAAATATCCAATCTTTCCATCTCAAGTCCTAGATCAGTTTTTCACCCGTGTAGCCCGAAATGAGACGAAATACGAGAAGATATTTTACACACCAGTCGTGAGAGCTGTTCCTTCTGATGCCTACCGGAAAACTTTGCTCAAGGCAGCAGTAGTGAGATATATGGCAGTATGGGGGAATTCCCATATTTCGGATTTGTTCTTGGAATTTTATACTGGACACAATTTTCAAAACTGGATTTGACCTTGGAGTTTGGATTTTAGAAATGGTACTAAGTATAATTTTCAAAACCGGATTTGACCTTGGGAATTGTATTTTAATGGAAATTGATGGTGGTAATTGGGGAATTCCTGGAATTTGACCTTCCTTCCTGGAAGTAGAATGGCTTAAACAAATGGCACTTTACTATAGTACGACCAGGAAAGCAATGATAAAGGAATTATTATACGGTCTACATGATGACGACCTGCGGACCCTGCTAGAGTATAACAAAATGCCATGGGCAGCCAGTTTGAAGCAGGATATGGCTTCTGTTGAGGCCATTGAGAGCAATAATACTGTTCAGATTGAGGCAGTGGAGCCAATAAATGTGCCCCAAATAGAGGCTCAGGAAGGCAATGATACTGTTCGGATTGAGGTGGTAGAGCCAATAAATGAGCCCCCACCAGCGTATTCTGAGGATAATAATATAGCATTAACCCTAGCCACAGAAGATATAAATGACAATCCACCGGCATATATGGTGCCTTTTATTGATCTGCCAGCCTATGAGAATAATGAAAAGATCGTAGTAGAGGCCCCAAAATAACAAGATTATCAGCCGCCTGAGGGGCTTCAGTGGTATGATGATATTATTGGGGATGGGCACCGGCTCCATCCACAATACACACAATATAAAGCCAATAGTAAGGGGGAAATAAAGAATATTGCGCATGGGACAAGAGTAAAGGACTCCCAATGGGTGGTGGGTACAATTATAATTCGGGATAAAAATGGTACTAAGTACACGTACCCCAGATCAAGGTTTGTTTGGGAATGCTATTATGGAACACGTTTGGGGGATGAACAGGAGCTGTATTGCATTGATGGTGATCAACATAATTGCGATATCTTGAACATTGATACGGAATAATTGTATAGTTTGAGGGTGAGGGGAGGGTATTTATACTCAAAATAGGGCCCACTTGGAGTAAAAATATTGGGTACTGTGAATGGGTATAGGGTATGATTGATATAGTGAATATTGATGTGGAGGAATGAAATAATTATATGTTATGGGGGCCAAAGGGAGGGTATTTATGCCTCAAATAGGGTCCACTTAGAGTATAAATATAATGGGCACTGGTAATTATTTGTGGGAGATTTGAATTCAATGCATGATCATGATATCTGGCTGGCCTTTCATGTAGCCCTTTTTCTCGAAGTTAAAGGGACAGTCAGCTATGTGACCGCGCTGACCTGGACACTACTTTTGTCAGTTTTGAAAAGAGTTTACCTCAACCCGAAATCAAATGAACGCGTCGGCTACATCTAGAAATCCGCTTCAATCCTTCCTAGTGTTTCATTTGATCCTCGATCTTTTACAGAAAACCTCTTTTAGAGCAAACTTTAACTCATCCTATGACATTATATTTATTATATTTATCATATTTGGTTAAAAACAGTATCCAAAGGAACATGAACAGAAGAGGTGAGAAACGCGTAGGCTCCGGGCGAAAGAAATCGCTTTCGTTTACCAAATTAACAAAGGAAATGAATCAATAACATTGGCGAGCAAATAAATAATCGTTATATGTATTTGGAAAATCGATGGAAAGGGTTTCATATGTTAGGAAAATCAAACTTTCTCGACCTTGAACCTTCGACAATGATTCATGCCGACTCCGTGTCATTCCTCACCTCTACTGATGATCGAGTTCAGAAGTATTCGTCGATGTTTGGCTTTCCCTGGACAAATCCATCGATGAATTCTCAATGATACATAAAAAATGTGTGCTCTGATGTGGCTTAAGGTCTATAATCACGATTTGGGCTTGTAAATTGTTCAACTCAACAAGGTTTGTTTTGAGTATTCCGGATACGCTTCTCACTTTCTGTTTCACGCTCGTGTCTTGTGACATGCAAATCAGCTAAGAAATGGTATCTAATGCGCATGTGCATCAGCTGACTGTGTCCCTTTCATTCTTTTGGAACAAGTGTCCTGTCATTCACCAAGGCCTACAACTATGATAGCCTCAGTATAGAACCTGCGGATATATTCAACTACCTTGCAGTGCAGATCGGTCTCATTTTCTATTTAAACATTTTGTTATTTCGATTGTCAAATAGTTTGTACTGCCCATATTTTCTGATGGATGGGAGCACTTGTGTGAAAACCCAATTTCAGAATTTTTTTGTTAACTCCATTTTTGATGCAAAAAGTAGCTCATAAAAGCCGGGTTCGTATATAAAAGTGGCTAAGGAGCAACCCCTCTGGTGGACGGGGTGCCTCAGAAGCTGTTTTTCTTATGTTCTTCCGATACATTCTTTCTCAGAGCTTGATCTGTATCTTGGTAACCCAGGATTTGGGCAATATCTTTTCCCTTAAACCTGATATTTTGTTTGTCATCAATATATGAAGTTAGCTCAATTTCGAAGTCATTATTAGCAAATGTCTTTTCCAATATGTACATCATTATTATATACAATGCATTATAAAAGATCACTCCTAGGCCGCCAGTTAATGTCATCTCTGCTGTTTCCAATTTTTTCACAACTAATTTTTTGTGATTTAATGTGGCAATCTTTTCTTCCAATTCTTGCATTTTAATGAATAGTGCATTAAGTTCAGTTGCTATAACCCAACCACTTCACAAGAGCTTTTTTCTTCTTGTAACCCCTCCGAATGACTTTATCAATGGGGAATTCATCTTGTTTGCCTTCAGTAATTCAGGTTCATAAAATCTCCCTTGCATCTCCTCGTTGTTGAGATCCTTTAACCTATAGGCAATTGGATTTGTGGATTGGATTTTATCTGCTATGAATATATCTTCAGTCCAATTAGGTGTGTAGCCTTTATCAAACACCTTTCTTTTGTATTTACTTATCCTAACTTTATCGCCAACTTTGAATTTGGGTTTAGACGACAATTGCTCCATATCGCCATATAGGTTAAATACAGGGTACTTTCATTCTTCTATTTACTGGCTTCTACAGGTGCCATTTTAATGGAACTGTGCTTAGTGTTATTATACTGCTTCAGTATTTTTGGTAGTATGTCAAGATATACTGTGTTACCCTGGACAGTGAAGTGCTTCCACATCTTGGTTTTGATTGTACGGTTCCATCTTTCACAAACGGAGGACTTTTCTTCATTCTCACGTTGAGTACAGTGTTATGTTACGCTTTTGCAATAGGTCTTTCATGTGTTTGTTATAATACTCTTTCCCTTTATCAGTCCATAGATATTGCGGTTTACGGCCCTCTTTGAAGATGGTTTTGAATGCTTCTGTGACAGTTTCTCCTTTTTTCTCCTTCAATGGAATAATCCAACCATATTTGGAGAACAGATCTAACACCATGAGGAGATATCTATAACCCTTGTTCTAATTGCTGAATTGTTGCATCTCATCCAGATCAGATCGATGCCGCTTGTAATAACACGCCGTCAAGTAAAGTTGCGCTAAAGATGTAATTCATCTGCTAATTGCTGTTTCCAATTTTCTTCACTCAGCGGCCTTTTCCGTTTAAACCATGTTCGAGTTTCTGTGATTTTGTCAATCAAAAATCTAGCTGTCTTACCCCATTTAGGCATTTCTCCATAAGGAATCTCATCTGGTGATTTTACCATGGCTCTCTCACAATCGCCTTTGTTTTTGCCCATGTCATAACAAATATCATGGTGAGCAGCTATTTCATCCACTTTATCGTACGGCTGAACACATCATTCTAGTACATCACCAGTGTTGGGATCATATTTCAGCTGCTTATCAAGGGGGATATAGGGCCCTATGTATTTATATTAGCCTGGAGTAAAACCAGCCTTTGGTTTTGGTAATTTTCCAATGGCTTAATGAATGTCTATTGCGCCACCAAATCCTGGAAATGTAACAGATGGTTTTTCAACCCAACCCATTTTTTAAGCATAACTGGTGTTAGAACCTTGTAACCATTAGCTTTCTTATATTGCTCTTTATAGGACTTAACTCGTTCCTTCATTGAAAGTTTTTCTTGTTTGGTTGGTGTTTTGAATAAATCTTTTGCAGTCAATAGTTCGATCCCCTTTTTTATGATCAACATGATGCGGACACCCAAATGTTAACAAACCATCAAGTAATCCAGCACCATCAAGATCTGCTCGATCAGTTTTGTACTTTTTATTTGGTCTTATTTTGGAGCTCAATTGATCAAGAGCTTCAGAACCAACATTTTGTCTTATTGGTGTGAGCTTTTTCAGTCCATAATTTATGGCTTTCCTTAGGAGATTTTTATTTCTCAGAGCTTCGAAACCATAATATCTTCCTATTTGCACACTGGTTTTAGCCACATAAATGAAGAACGTGTTCTACAAATAGATCAGTCGCAGTCTCAACAAACGGCTTGGAAAGTGAAATTTCGTAGGGTTTTGATGACCTTCATCTGATGGGGCATGAATTTTGCGTCATTTCAGGCCATGGAACCTAAAAATGAGCCTAGCTAGCTGTAAAAAGGGGCAATACGGAGGCAATACGTCGTAGCCGGCATGATCACATGCTGTTTACGGAAAATCCCCTCATCCATGTCAGCAAATTCTGTATTTTAAAGCCTCCCCTAGAGCATGACTCAGCAACTGAGGACATTTCTGCTACGTTTTCAATGTTGGTTAGCATGCAAGGAATTTTCCCATGCTTATCGTCAATGATTTGCTCACTGGTAATAGAGGGGATCGCCCCAGAGTGGTTTTGCATTGAAATTGGCATGCAACAGAATTTCGCTTGCCCTGTAAGCTTAATTTGAGGTTCCGTGACCTTCTCACCCAGGCCGCGAGAAGCCTAGGTTCTAGTAATAAGTAATTCATACCTAGCAAAAATCTCCGGCATGCCGGGCATACCAAATTTTCTGGCATGCCCGGCATGCCAAATTCTCTGGCATGCCGGGCATTCCAAAATCGGTCTCTGGCATGCCCTCAGCGCACAGGTTATAATTCCTTGAATCTACAGATATTTTAAGCCTGGCTAAAAAAAAAACTAAACAGATCACCGTGCTTATCTTTTGATGTACGGTTAGACGATGACGTCATTGCTATTCCTTTCATTTTCACAGATTTGGTTGTCCCAGCGAAGTTTAAATAACAAAAGCTCTAATTTTCACAAGAAAGTAAAACTCTGAGGGATTCTGCCGTAGTAATAAAACAGCCTCATCGTGTAGATGACCTGTTGGGGGATTGTAAAAACTCCTCACCCCCTTTAATGAGTCTTTAATAGGATTCCGATTTCACTTTCATCTATAACCGCAGTTCAAAAATGAATTATTTCATATATTTCACATCATTTCACTCCTCACGGGAGATATGAACTCAATAAATTGACCTCGCTCCCAATGTGTGGCTTCATAGCTCAGTTGCTAGAGCAACGCACCGGCAACGCGGAGGTCACGGGTTCGAATCCCGTTGAAGCCCTGGTTTTTTCAGGCTTCTTCTTTCCAATTGCTTAAATTGGAAAATTTACTGCGATGATCATTCTTCACTTTCATCTATAACCGCAGTTCAAAAATGAATTATTTCATATATTTCACAAAATGGAATTGACTGAGATCAGTAAAAAGAGAGACAGAGACTATTTTCATTGTATAATAAAATGCATCTATGTTGCAAGAAAGCTTTCAAAAATACAAGGTTATAGAATACGTATCTTTCAAAGTTCATTACAAACTGAGCTAAGCCCCAAAAAAACTGTTCATCATTCAGTAAATTGTGATGTTTGACAATGCAATGTGCTTGAATATAACGCTGCAATTACAAATCTCTCTAACGCAATTTTCTCTACATTTTGATCTTGTTTCACATTTTGATAAGGAGTCTGAGTTCCTCTTTCTTGTTTTGTAGACTTGCCAGGGATTAGTGTTCTTGTGTCATTACCAGTGTCTGTGTTCTTTGTTTTTAACTCATGAAGTAAGTCAGTAATAACTGACAGTATCATGCTCTCTAGAAAAGTAATTATCTCCTCGTCATGTCTGGAAGTTACCTGTAACAAAAAATAAATGGAATGTTAACACATGCAAGGGGAATATGAAAAAAAAAGAAATAGAACATGTAGACTCAGCTTCTCTTAACATATTTTCATACTGGCTTGTTGAGTCTGTTAAAGGTCGCAACTAATTGTCTGAGGCTGATTTCACAAGAGTGTGCAATTGAGATAAATGCATGGTAAATAAAGTGAAAGAAACGTGTTTTCACATTAGCCAATTTACATTGCGTTGTTCGATGATGTTTACATACTCTTCTACTGCGAAATAAACCTTTGCATTTGGGTTTGCAAGTCAAGATTATCCCGAGTTTGACTGACACTTGAACAACAGTTTCATTTTTAATCAGCTCAGGCGTAGACCCATATATAACTCAAGCCGGAATATGTAAAGGAAACTCGGCGAAAAATTTTTCGCATCTTTTTGTGGCGATATTCTCTCATGGCCCGTCAACTGATTAGGGGTTATGAACAAAAAATACATTAGGACCAAAGGTTAAAGCCTGTCCGGTTACATCATTTCGTATGTTACCTAGAGTTCTAATAAGTAGGTCATAAAATAGGATTTAACGAGAGCGAATTTGTTTCTCAATCGGTGTATAAAAAAGATTTTTTTGCATTTTAGCGTCCTATAAATTTACCAGAATCATCTCTCAGAGGCTTACTGTAGCAAAGCATTTTGTAGTACACTCGTTGACAAGCAATTGGATGAGATGTCCAAAAGAAAAATTAGTTTTGTGGACCTAAACGCACATTCACAGACTGCTTATATTGAGTTGCTTACAACTTTGCATTGACATCTGCAGCATGTTCATTTTCTAAAAGCGAAATCAAAATCTGATTTTGGCATTTGATTTACGGATATTTTATTTGTCTCCAAAAGTGATTGTAATATCCGTTTGATTGTCTTTCAAACAACAGTCAAACTATGCCGCAAAAATAAGTAACTTTACCAGTACAGTGAAAAAATATGACCGTAGGTGCCAAAAATAATTATGCTCGAGCTATAAAATTAGATCTGACTTTTTTTTAGCTTTGGTTTCTATATTTTTGAAGTTTTCTCTGGTCTTCTTAGCAGCAGAAGAAGATTACAAGACGTACAAACAGAAACAATCCGAAGTGAACGAGTTAACAACCACTGATGCCACAGGCATGCTCAACAGCAAGATAAACTGAATGCCAAAAAGCTAATTCACGGGATTTGTTCGATATTCAGACTTTTTCTTTACAAATTAATACTAAATTTGTACTTACAGTCTCTCGCAGAATCCATTTCTTGTCCATCATTCACCAACATCTCAACAAGGCACCGCAAAAAAAAGACAAACAAGTGCGAAGAGACATGACGACATCGTGACGCCACAACTGCCACACTACAACAAACTAGATTCATCGTCATCCGAAAACACTTCTTCGGAAATTCGGCCGATTTCGTGCGTGCTCGGGGTATCTTCGGATGAAGCAGATGACGTTGCTCAAAGGACTATCGTCAGCAGGGAGTAAAACAGTTTGCGAGATTCGCATAGCCGAAATAGCCGACCAGAAGCGCACTGAAAACCTAAGCAAAATCTCTCTGAGAAGGCAGTCCCAATTCACCAAATCAGAACGTCTTTGCAGTATTAACGTCGTACTCTCGTACTGACTTGAACGACCTGGTAAGCTTAATTTTCACCAGTCTTTTAATGCTGTTGACCGGGAAACATTCCGACGCGATAAAACGTAAGCATGGTTAAGTTTATACTGAGAAGATTTGTTATCCTATTGTTTAAAACCCTTTTCCGCGATCAAATTTAAATCCGGACCCAGAAATGTCAGTATCGGTTTGAAATAAAAGGATTAATCTTTGATTGCAAGTGAAGTATTCTATTTTATGCATGAATAATGTTTTGTTGTGCTTTTTATTTATAAATCCAGGCTTCTGTCTTCAGTTTTGCCAGTCGATCCCGTTACATACATTGTGACAAACATGACTTTTTTTGTTATAAACTGCATTTATTGCCAGGCATGAAACCTGTAACTTTAAGCTCCGTAAGATATCTTTGGCGATTATATGTGATGCTGAAGCGAACATCAAAATCAGTCTCGCTGAGCATGCCAATTTCATGCCCGGCATGCTGGGCAACCAAACCAACTCACCATCGGCATGCCCGGCATGCCAAACCAGAGGAGCAAAAACTGGGAATGAATTATCAACCCGGCGAAAGATCTGGGACCTACGTTTAGCTGGGTCAATTTTAAGGTCAATTTTGGGCTGTGAGGGCATGAACCCATTTTTTCCATGCCTATGAGATGTTATTTCTAAGTACCAATGTTCCCTTGAATTTTGTCATGCCTAAATATATAAAATTTTCCCTCTCTCATTAATCCTCAGCCTGGATGCGATTTTTACGCTCGCTAAGCATGTTCAACTGAAAATCATGCCCATAACCTCATTCAAAACAAAATGCTGTCAAATTTCACTTTCCAAGCCGTTCAACAGCAGTATCAAATAAATCGCCCCCAGCTTGTGGGGGGCCAATTAGTTTCCCTTCACGAATTTAGACTTTGTAATCCCACATTCAGCATAAGCGCATTCATTATGAGGAGACCATTTTTAGCTTTCACATTTCTTTCACTGCCTGGTACACATTTTGTCTCTTTTTTTCTGTTTAACACAATAAGATTTCACCACTTCTATATACAATATGTTACATAAAAATGGGGGTAATAAGTATCTTCCGTTTTGGCGGGTTATTCTGAGGGGCTTCTTTTTTAATCACTACCACTATCACTGTTCTCAATGGCCTCAACAGAAGTTATATCCTGCTTCAAACGGGCTGCCCAGAGCATTTTTTTATACTCTAGCAGGGACCGCAGGTCCTCATCATGTAGACCGTATAATAATTCCTTTATCATTGCTTGCCTGGTCATACTATAGTACGGCGCCATTTCTTTAAGCCATTCTACTTCCAGGAAATTCCCAAGGTCAAGGTCAAATTCCAGGAATCGCCCAATAACCACCATTAATTTCCAAAATAGATTTCCCAAGGTCAAATCCGGTTTTGAAAATTATACTTACTACCATTTCTAAACTCCAAATTCCAAGGTCAAATCCAGTTTTGAAAATTGTGTCCAGTATAAAATTCCAAGGTCAAATCCGAAATATGGGAATTACCCCCATACCGCCATATATCTCACTACTGGCAGCCAAAAAAACTCCAAGACAACCCACTACGAGAGCCGAGTTCAGTCTAATAGGCGCGCTGATTTCAAACTGACATACAAAGAGAATTATGGAAAGTTTAAAGAAACTTTTGGGGGGGGGGGGGTGGAGGTTAATAGCCGGTGACAAACCCATCAAAGTCTATCAACTGCAGCCTTTTCAGTAAATATTCTGTATAAATTAGATATATAAATAGAAACAGCAATAAAAAAAACATGCTCCACTACAAAACTCAGTCAAAAGGTGTATGACAGAGATTTCTATAGCCATGTTTTTGCAAATCCAGCCAGATAGGTTATGCATCTGGTAAGCCTCAACTGCATGTTTAAGGTACTTACAATTCACCGTCACATTCACTTGTTTTATTACACTTCCTGCAGAGTTGTTAGCTCTGCAAGTGTAAAATCCAGCATCTGTCTTTTTAATTGAATCGAAGGTAAATGCAGTCGTGTTTTTTCCAGAAGCTCTTACATAACCATTACGTATCCACCTCACATCCGGGTCTGGTACTCCTGTTGCTGTACATTGCAAATTAACTGCACTTCCCTCATTGTAACTTACTCTAGCATCTATAGGATATCTGATGGTGGGTTTCGCTGCAAATGTGAGACGACAAGAGCAAAGTAAATTATAATATAAAGACGAACTAACAGTTTGTAAATAACAAATTGAGACGCGCCTAAAGACACAGCTCCTACTAAAAATTAACAGTCTCCTTGGGACAATGGGCTTTGAACCACTAGAAAGAAATTTAAATGTCTATACAACTTTAACCTGTTATTACTTTAATCCCATTTACTGACAGTAAACTTTAATATATTAAAAGACACCTTTTTCCTAAGCAAATCAACATTGGACAGTCTACAACTACTAAATTATTTTCTTACTATTGCTGGTTTTCAGTGTCACGCCATTCAAAAATAGATCAAAATAAAAATCAAAACCGTCCAATGGATAAAGTCCAGAATCTGGGAAATGAAAGGAGGTACATATACAAAGACCCTCGCCAAGATTCAGGTCAGAGGAATATTTCATATACGAGATATCCGAAGAAATGTTTTACCCAAATTTATAGAGATTTGTTTGGAGACGCCATGCTGGTGCTCACATGGATGAGCTCCAACATGGCGGACGGAAACCAACAGAAACATCTGTTTCCGAGTTTTGCTACAAAAGCGTGAATTTATTCCTCGAGAAACTCATAAACATTAAAGTAATACTTTTTCTAATACATGAACTGTTTAAATAGCAAAATTTCCTGAAATAAGTCATTTTTTTAACCTACATGACAGCTCTCTTGGCCGTCATGTAAATATCGCGTCACGCAAAAACTTAGAAAATCAAGCGTCCTCTATCACAAAACCAAGAACCCTTTTGAAGCGAAAATTTGCATGAAAATTAGTTTTCAGCTGCTCTAATGCATCGTGAAAGTAAAATCTCGTTAGGATCGATAGTTTTTTAGTTTGAATTTTAGTGACGTCATGTGAAAACCAACAATAATTCCACATTTAGAAAACATTAAGAGGCAGTGTCTGTAAAAGCGGTCCGGTGCATTCGGTGTCGAAAACTAGTTTGCCCTCAAACTTTACCCAGTAAATCATCTTAGTTCATAAGTAAATGAAACGACTTTCGTTTTGGGAAATATTTCAAAATACAGATTTTAGAGCGCTCAACTGTCAAACTGCCGAATGCCCTAAATTTGCGTCTGGCGAAACCAAAAACTGAACAAATTACTAAGGTCGCTTCTCCAAATCCAAAAAAAGCGAGAAAAAATGATTATTATTTCTAGGTTACGGTGTCTATCAACAGTGTGAATAGCATGTGAATTTTGAATTTTGTTTAACTGTGTCTACAGAATTAGTTTACTAGCACCTATGACAGGCCATTTTCAAATCGCAGCAAAGTACGCTATTTTTGCTGGCAATTATTTCGTAAGTCCAGACTTGCCTGCTCTGATTTTCTACTTAAATGTACTATGGAGATGCTAGGAAGTATAGAAATCTAAAAATACTTTGCGCTTTTGATCTTCCTTTAACGCAGACACTTTGAACTGTTGGTGTTTTTGAAGACACGACCGCCGTCAATTATGCAAATTAGATTGATAAAGTGATTCCAAAAAAAAACAGTCTCACCTTGTTTTGCCCTTATTTGTTAGAAATATTGCCAAGTAAAACAGAAATTTCATTGTTGCATTGTTTAATGTGATTTCGAAGGGTGACATCTAAAGTTTTTGAAGGCGATCGCTCGTAATTTCCGGCGCACCATGAACGCACTCAGTAGCGCAATAAGAAAACGGGTTGTCTGTTTAGACCTTTACCTTTTAGCTTGTCGCTAAGTTAATGAGGATATGATGAGTTAAATTCAAAACATGATGTAAAGCATTCGTCCAACATGGATATATGCATGCTGAGAGATACCATAAATGGGAAGTTGTCAAGTCAATCGAAGCATCCTGACTTTTTCAAGGTCATGAGGTCAACCTTGGTCTTGGAAATAAATTACAATTTTTTTTCTCGCAAGTTCCTGTAGTTTGAAATAAGTTTCATTGCTTGCATCCATACAAGCTACTCTAAGCCCTACAAGGTACAAAGCAAACAAAACAACAACAACAACAAGAACTTCTTTAGATTTGGCCGGTGGGTTCAGTTGTTTTTGTCCCAAAAAGACATATGGTGTACACTGAGTTGTTTGCAACTATATTCCCTGCAATAAAATGAGATTTTGAACAAGAAGGCGACGTCCAATGCTGCTTTCACCAAATCATTCTCTCTCGGCTAAAGTGAGTCCCAAAGACACTCCTATCAATTTCAGAAGTAAAGATGGGTGTCTCAAATCAAACGTTCTTACGTTCTTACCCCCCCCCCCCCCCCCCCCGCTGGGGTTGTTATATTGTTCGCGGAGTCTTTGTTATTGCTTCGTTGCTGTAAACATAATTACTGATGAAGGCAATTTCCATTTGATTTTTGAGATACCGTAAAATTCCGAAAATAAGCCCCCGCATGTATAAGCCCCTCTAAATATAAGCCCCCCAAAATCGTAAGGCAAAAAACCCTCCGTTAAATCACCCCTCCAAATATAAGCCCCCCGGGGGGCTTGTACTTGGAAAATTGCCCTCAAATACAAAGTAAAATAAAGCAAAAACGGTAAATTTACTTCCAACTATAAGGCTAGCTCAATCGATTTTGAAACGCATATTTCCCTCCGTATATAAGCCCCTCTAAAAATAAGCCCCTCAAAAAGGGCCTTTGAAAAATATAAGCCCCGGGGCTAATTTTCGGAATTTTACGGTATGCCTGATACTGTGACGATGAACAAGGGACTGACTAGACCTTGGATGACGGAGCTTTGTTAATTGAACCAATCATAGCCCAGAATTTTGGTACAAAAATAAGGTTTTCGCTACAAGTTGGCAAAGTAATCCCTTTTGCAACCCTGTTTTAATTGAGTGAATGCGAGAATCAGCGAGAACCTAGCTACTATACAAGTTAACTTCAGTCGAATTTACTGATTGTTTTTTAGTTCCTTCCAGTTTTTTTTTATCCCCAGTAAACGGTGCATAAGCCGCGTTACAAAACTATTATGTAAAACCTGACCATTCCAAGATGATACATTTCATTCAACATCAACGCCCCTCCATGAAAAATAGCATACTGGTGGTGCAAAATTGTCTAAGCAGTTCGTTCACATCTTCCTTCTTTATAGTTCAAACTCTCAACACGTAATCACAGCAGTGACTTAGGTCCTGTGATTACAATTATTTCACAACTGAACATTCATAGAGGCCAATTAAATTAACCACCATACTCTAAATGATGCCCTTCTTGAGTCTATCAAAAAACATGGGATAATTCAAAATTGGTGATAAACTCAGGTGATGCCGGTTCTGACCCTGGCAGGGGGGAGGGGGGTGGGTGGGTGCATATGAAAGAAGAGAAGGGTTTTCTTGTCAAAATAATGTAAATTGAGCAGCCTCGGCGAATTCGGATGTGACGCCGAACATCCTCCACACACTCGAATAACGCGAATAACCCTGGGAATAAATGAGGCTGAGAATTAAACCTTTCGGAGCGCGGATATGACTATACTTGACCTCAAAAGGAGATTACACTTCAACACAGTACATTTATAACGACACTTGGCACTAGCAGGAACACTCTAAATGCAACTGAAATCAAACTCTGCAGCCCCTATCTGGAAACGATACAAAAAGCAAGCCCGCGCGCGTTTCATATGGGAGCGGTTCTCAAAGGGGCTTCTGATTGGTCACACGGTTTTTCCTGGGTTATTCTGTGAAGTCACAGGCGCCAAGCATAGCTTGTGCGCCTCACCGGTTAAATGTCGGAACAGACATGACATCAACACAGAATAAGATAGTCAACAGGCAGGAAAGCAGGGTTGGATACAGGAACATAAAAGGATAGACTTATGTACTCCGCTGTGTGCCGTAAAATCCAGTTTCAGTACGTTTGCAAATTCTGTCCGGACCACACACCTCCGGTCAGGATCTTTGCTCCTGTTACCCCTTCGAGTGAGTAGGGACAATTTCAACGATGCAAAAGTCGCAGCAGTCTTTAAAGGTAACCAACAAGGGCAAGGTGAAATATTTGGATACATAGAATCCTGATAGTTGAGAACCGTTTGCAAAAACAACATGACAAATTAAAACCTTCTTAGCTTGGCATGATCTGCTTGATCTTTAATACTACAATGCTTGACAAACTAAGAATAAAAACTACATTATCCATTACAGGCATGTAAGCAAACTCCTTTAGTACTCCTTAAGGCTAAATAATGAAAACGGAAATGGGAAATACCTGACTGACAATTAGTTTTTACCACTGAGAAGACGCTCGTTGTGTGACACAAAAGAAAGACTCTCCGAATTATCTTGTTATTAATAGCAGTGTCTTAAGACTAACCAAACTAAAAAATATGCATCGCTTTTTTTTAGCACTTTTTGAAGTTTAAAAACTGCTTTTTTTCTTATCTATGTAGCATTTGTGAAACGCATGAGAAAAGAGAGGTTTTTTGTTCAGTTTGTTGGTAACAAGACACGTCACGTTCGCAAAAGATCCAAGCCTCTATGTTTGAGGAAGAATAAAAAAACCGGAATATTTCTATATTTCTATACTTACAAGTGTCTCCTTAGCTGCTTTTAACCCGACAATTAGAGCAGTTAGGTCTGAAATATCAAAACATTTGCCAGCGAAGCCGGAATTTTTCGGCATGTTTCAGAACGGCCTCAAGCGGGTACTATGGTTAAACATATGTACTTTTCTGAAACCTCATTACAGATATAGCGTAATTCTAAACTGAAATATGCTTTATTTTATTAAACTGCTTAGTCTAGAAATATTGCCGACAATTGAGCCAAAAAATTACAAGAGTACAACATTTTCTAATGGAATTTCTTGATCAAGCTAATTTGCATAACTGGCTGTCGAGTCTTCAAAAACACCAAAAGTTCAAAGTCTCCGCGTTAAAGGAAGATCAAAAGAGTAAAGTATTTTTGGATTTATATACTTCCTAGCATCTTCTTAGTTCATTTAAGTAGAAAATCAGAGCAGGCAGGTCTGGACTTACGAAATAATCGCCAGCAAAGAGAGGGTACTTTGCTGCGATTTGAAAATGGACTCTCATGGGTGCTAGTAAACTCATTTTTCTGTAGACACAGTTCAACAAAATTCAAAATTCACATGCTATTCACACTGTTGGTAAACACCGTAACCTAGAAATAATAATCATTTTTTCTCGCTTTTTGGGGATTTGGAGAAGCGAGATAAGTAATTTGTTCAATTTTTGGCTTTCGCCAGACGCAAATTTAGGGTATTCGGCAGTTTGACAGTTGAGCGCTCTAAAATCTGTATTTTGGAATATTTCCCAAAACGAAAGTCGTTTCGTTTACTTATGAACTAAGATGATTTACTGGGTAAAGTTTGAGGGCAAACTAGTTTTCGACACCGAATGCACCGGACCGCTTTTACAGACACTGCCGCTTAAGAGTGGTTGTCAGAAAAAACCGGGCAAAATGTTGAAAATGTCAACGGAAGGGGGTCAACAGAATAAGCTCATACTAACATCATAGTTAGGTTAGGTGGAGTAATAGACAAATATAATAAACATTTTTAGAGATACAAGCATCACTTTATTTGAACCCTCGGACTCCATTTTTGTAAGCAAATTTTGACCATTTTCTGAAGCTCACAAACTCCTCATTAAACAACCGAAGTTCATTTTTCGTATGTGATACAAAACAACACAGGACTATCTTCGAAAACCATAAACTTTGTTAAGTAGTTACGGGCAAGACTAAAACTTTCTTATTTTACCTGACTTAAACTCAGTGTCGGCAAGCGAGCCACAAATCGGTCGTTTTTGAATTGATCTATAGCGCACAACTAAAGGACAATAAAACTCGGACAGCCAAATTGCGGAAATGTTTCCCGCCCGTTCGCCTCGGATACCTCACCAAAATGAATTGACCGATAGGGGCTGGGAAAACGCCGTACAGGGACTAGGCAAGTAACGAACCAGTGGCTCTGGACACAACGGAAAATACAAATTTTTTCAGTGGCTAAAGGCAATTGCATGCGCAGAGCAAATTACAAAATTAATCTACTGCGCATAAATTTTACTTCCTGCCCTCTTCAACTGCAAACACGAAATCCGTGTCTGATTTACGTCGATCGCGACAATACTGTTTTGATAGCAATTGAATGCAATGCAGTAACAATGAAGAAGAGAATTGAAGGTCAAGTTTGAGAAGATTCTATGAGAACCACGAGCCTTGACAAACAGGGGTCTTCTTTGCATGAGCATGCGCGACCGCTGACTTGACAAAGAGCACGCGACCAGTGACAGCGACCGTGGTGCATAGTCATAGGAGCCAAATTGTTCACTTTGAAAGCTTGCTTGAGATTGAAATGGTAGCAGGAACTTAGGAAAGACCTTCGTTGTACAAGATAAGTAAAGATCTGGTGATTTAAGGTGGAGGCTGCTGCGCTGAACGAGGTGAAAGAGCAAGTCTCTCAAGGATGTCTGACACGAACATGGCTGCTTGTTATTGTTTGGCGCTTGACTCGTGTCTTGATTCCCGTTCAAGAACCGCAAACTTTGGCATACAATGCATTGCTGATGCGTAGTTATTGAGCAAAATGTTCTTTATTTAGTGTTTGTCTTTAAATAGGATGTAAATTAGTTTCTCGATACCGTAGAGGATTTCTGTCAATAATTTGTTCATAGCTGATTTAGCCACATTTCGGGAGTGGATTAATAACGATCAGCGGGCGCCCGGGGGGGTACTCCCGCGAATTTTGGATAGGGGTGTGCCGCGAAGGTTCGTGAACCCTAACCCTATTTAAGGACTAAGAAAGCAAATACTGATACCCTTTTAAGGCCCAAAGCCGAAAAATGACACCCTATTCAAGGGAAAAACAAAATTATTAATAGCATGAAAAGGAAAGCTTTATTTCTTCTCTGTAACTGATTGGATGTATAGCATCAAGCATAAAATACTAGAATAAGCCTGTTTAATAATATGCAATCATAACCGGCGGGCGTTTTCACACTCCAGTATTAGATAATACAATTAAGCCATCCTATCTAAGGACCACACCAGGGATACAGAAACAAAAGGGTCAAACAAGATACCCTATTTAAGGACCGAGAACCTCAAAAACCATACCCTATTCCGCGGCACGTACCTATATAGCACATACATGGGAGTACCCCCCCCCCCCCCCCCCGGGAGCGGGCGACTACCACGCTGTTATCAGTAGGAATAGAAAGTTGTTCCCTTAAGTATTTTAGCGATACAAAGTTTGTTTATCGGAAAATTGTAGAACTTCTTGTTTTTGCGTGGACTAACATTGTAACGCATTATTAACTGGAATATTCATTTAGCCAGAATTTAAGTGCTGTAAAATTTTTTAACTTTTGGTCGGCATCACATGTTTACTGTAATTCTTGGGAAACCTAACCGTTTGTTTCATCGAAATCGGTCGCAAGATTCGACTTTAATTTCGTTCCTATTGAATACAGTTTTGACTGTGTCTCATTAATATATTTTTTTTTTATTTTTCGAGACATGCAGAGTGACTACCACCAAAATCTCACCAGGTGACTAATCTACGTCTCGTGTGCTGTTAATTTTGTAGCTTTTAAGTGCTGGGAAAATTGTAGAACATAATTCTATTAATTCACTGCTGAACTATTTCTGTTCCTTTCTCATTTCAAAACGAAGAAAAACTGAAAGTGTTTACTTGCACCAACAAACGTTTCGGCTCTTTGTTTAGACTTTGATGAGGTTAGCGCAATCATACAGGCACTACATATACGCTCAATATTGTCCAGGTCAAGTGGGGAGGTGAAATTTGATGGTAGCTCGTGTATGTTAAAGCCGGTCTACTTCGCTTTTGTTAAGACCATGTTACAGTTTTTTTGCAAACTACAAATTTGTTCAATAACGAGCACATTCGCCAAGACCAACGAGAAAAATAATTGCGACGATGGTTTTGAGACGCGCCATTTTGATGAAGGCAGACCCTGTGGTGAGCCTCCATGCACATCGCTTGTTCAGCGGTCGCGCATGCTCATGCAGAAAAGACCCCTGTTGCCTTGACATACCGTAAATCCTCTATTAAGCCCCCCCCTCCCCCTCCCCCAATCCTTATTCTTCACAAAAAAAATTAACGATTAACGTGGACTGATCAGTTATGATTTATTCAGGCTGGAAGTTCATGTTGTTTTTGGTCTTCGGCGGCAGGACCTCCAACTTCATAAGCTTAACTTTCTCAATTTTGCGCTCTAGCTCTCTGTGGAGAATTGCCACCATTTTCTTGTCGTTAGACAAAGCGGTGTACGGCCCGGGAACCGCAAGTTCGTCCTCGAGAATTAAACCTTGCTCCTGTCGGTGAAGAGGAGTTTTCCAGAGATTTTCGTTTGTAAGTTGTGTACGATAAATCAATACAAGTAACCATTCTCATAAAAATTACCGACGAATTGGAGGCCGAAAGCGCATTTTTGAAGAATAAGAATTTTGTTTTTGTTACCTTTAGGCTCCCACAAGTGAATTAAATACTTTTGACAGTGACTTTAATTGTACAACGCGTAAGTCTACTCTGTCTCATACCACGGTATTTTTGCTACAGGTGATGCGTTTCGCTAAATTAAATAAACCCCCCCTCAAAAGTGCTTGAAAAAAATAAGCCCCCCGGGGGGCTTAACAGAGGATTTACGGTAGAAGGTTTGCCTTCGTTGTGGGCTAATGTATCGACCGTCGCATTCAGGGAAACTGCATGAAAGGAGGAATAAATGGTTAGCCCTTGCTCACGTAGATTAAAAGTTAAAAATCGAGCAATCGACACTTGTATGACGTTTATATTAAGTCTAATCTTCTGGATATTCGTCAGTGCTACAGTAAGAGAGGAAATCAAGCTCAAGGACTACATTACAGAAACGATGTGTACGTAATAAGTTTATTAAAATATTGTTTTTTCTGTTGAAAATACATCCCCTTTGCTATACTAATAGGTCAAGATAATTTTCTGTTACAAGCCTTTATTTTTTAGAGCACTAATGTCAGTGCACAAAGCCAGAACTGAATGGCTTATGAATCTTTTGGGTTGCATGCATGATCGGGCAAGTACTCTTTCCAATGTACATTTTCTAATTTCTTCTGCTGAATCAATGCTTTAATCATGCTTAGATAATTCTGAGGGCCCTCTGATAATGTGTATTTTAAAAGTAAGAATTAGGCTGTGAAAGGAAAGGCTCTGAGGCCGACTTGTTACAAATGCTCTTCAAGAACATATTCTTATCCTAGCAATCCTTGCTTGGCTTCCAATCATGTGGCATTTAGACAAAAACAAACAAGGGCCTCTAGGGTTGTTTATAATGAACAGTTAACAAAGAAGCAGCAATCGCACAATTTTTCTTGATAAATAATTGTTATTTATCTGATCACTAAATAAGGTATACAGCACAATGTCCTCAAAAATTCTGTTTAAAAGTTCTAAAGCACAAGAAAACGTTTAAGAAACTGTTTAAAATTAGGCATATATTATGTGAAAACTAGCCTAATGTAGATTTCTTGACAATGGCATCGACAAATGAGGTGTTCATAAATGAACAACAGCCTAGATTAGTCTATTTGCATCATGCTGCAGGGGCAAGCGGTTGTTGATGATAACAACTGGATTTTGCAGTATGTCACCTTTGATAGGGTGGATAACAGAATAGCTTGAGCAACAGTAATATTCTAGTTTTCTCTGATCACTCGGCTATCACTTTATATCTTAAGACCGAAGACTTATTAAAACCGAAAGCTCCTGGTTTTTGGAAATTTAATAATTCCCTGTTAGATGACAAAAACTTCGCTTCCGCAATCCGTGAGAGTCTGGATGACCTAGGTCTAAAGTGGGACTTAATTAAAATGGAAATTCGCGGATTCACAATCAAGTATTCAAAAATCGAAGCTAAGAACAAGAAGAATGAAGAAGCTGCCCTTCACAATAAAGTTATTGAACTTATGCAAAAGTGTGAGCAAAACCCTAGCGACAAAAGAATATTGAACGAGCTTTATGCGACAAAATTGTGCCTTCAAACGATCATGCGACAAAAAACAAAAGGCGCCATTCTTAGGAGCAAAGCTCGGTGGCATGAGTTTGGTGAGCGAAATTCCAGATACTTCTTCAATCTGGAAAGACGAAATCAGTTTTAAAAAACAGTCACAAGGCTCAAACTTCGTAACAATCAGGTAACTTGTGATCAGTTTGAGATACTACAAGAACAAAAAACTTTTTTTGAAACTCTTCACAAGTCGCAAAATTCCTGGGATAATCTGCCTGAATCTGATTTATTTAATTTAGAGAATAGTGATCCGCTAGATGAAAACGACCAAATACTGTGTGAAGGCATGATTTCAAAAGAAGAATGCCTAACTGCCTTAAAAGAGTTTAAAAACAACAAAACGCCAGGAACTGATGGTTTTTCTGCAGAATTCTACAAATTTTTCTGGAGTGACCTAGGTACTGAGATGACTGCCAGTTTTAATTATGCTTTCCAAAAAGGTTCACTATCAACCAAAAGCGCGGAATTATTTCACTCGTCCCAAAAAAGAACAAAGACAAAACTTTACTTGAAAACCTAAGACCCATATCTCTAGTAAACGTTGATTACAAAATTCTGACAAAATCTATTGCAAAAAGGCTAGAAAAAGTCCTTCCTAAAATCATAAACTCTGACCAAACTGGTTACATTAAAGGACGCTTTATCGGGGAAAACGTTAGACTAATTCAAGATGTAATGTTTCACACTAAACAGGAGGAAAAACCCGGTATTGCCATATTTCTTGACTTTCGAAAAGCATTTGATACAATAGAATGGAACTACTTAAGAGCCGCTTTACAAACGTTTAATTTTGGCCCTGACATACTCAACTGGTTTCAAGTTATTTACAACCAAGCATCGAGCTGCGTACTGCACAATGGTCATGCATCGGACTTCTTCCTTCTCGAGCGAGGTGTGCGACAAGGTTGCCCATTATCTGGCCTCCTTTTCGTCGTTGGAATCGAACTCTTAGCTAGAGTACTTAAGAAAGACCCTACTATTAAAGGCATCAAAGTCGGTCAGAAGGAAATTAAGATAACTCAATACGCAGATGATACCACCGTTTTGGTGCGCGATCTTGATTCTGTCACACAATTACTAAAACATTTAGACAAATTCAAGCAGATCAGTGGCCTCGAAATTAATACAAACAAAACCGAAGCGTTGTGGTTAGGATGTTGGAGGTCGCGCAAAGACAAGCCGTTTGGTTTTAAATGCCCCCACAACCAGTCTATGCCCTTGGTATACACTTTTCCTACGACTTAAAGCGAGCCAACACCCTTAACTTTGAAGAAAAGGTCTGTTCTTTAGAAAAAACACTCAACAGTTGGAAAAAAAGAAAGCTAACTTTAATTGGCAAAATCAATATTGTCAAGACATTAGGTTTGTCTAAACTCATATATTGCAGTTCCTTACTGACCGTATCTAAATCCCTCATAAACAGAATTAATAAGATTATTTTCAGCTTCATTTGGGAGGGCAAGCCTCCCAAAATTAAGAAAAATACTATCATTGGTGAGAAACACTGCGGGGGCCTAAAAGTGATTGACTTTGAAATCATGGAACGGTCGCTAGAGATTGCTTGGATAAAGCGTATTGCTGAATCAAGTAATGCATCGTGGAAAATAATCCCAAATCAAGCTCTCAGCCAATACGGAGGTCTAGAAAACCTCATCGAATGCGATTACGATCCTAAGCTACTCAACTTAGAGAACCTCCCAGAGTTTTACCACGCCATTTTAAATCACTGGCATGACTTCAGGAGACTAACCTGTGACAAGCAAATTTCCATAAAAAAACAAATAATCTAGAACAACCGTAACATATGTATTGATGGAAAACGGATTTATTTTAAATTCTGGTGTATAAGTGGAATTCGTTGCATCGAAGACCTTTTAAATGATAACCTTAAATTCCTTGCGTTCAGAAATGAAAGAGAAATATAACTTTGAATTTCCTTTAACTACTTATTTTGGCCTTTTAAGAGCCATACCAACTGAATGGAAAAGTGCACTAGGAGTCAAAGCAGGCGTCCACGGTGAATCTCAAAAGTGCGAAACATCCTTGAAACTTTTTCCTACAAAAGAAGCCTACTCTACCATACTTGGCAAAAGCTTCTCAACACCCACTGCTGAAGGCAGAATTTTAGATCATGGGTTCACCAAAGAGGAAATTCCTCACATCTACATGATCCCGTTCAAAATCTTGAAAGAACCAAAACTGATAATGTTCCAGGTCAAAATTATTTACAATATTTTACCTACCCAATCTAGCCTCTTCCACGCGCACATAACTGATACTGATGTTTGTCCCTTATGAAACCTTAAAAGTCAATCTCTAAAACATATGTTCATTACCTGTAGTGTACCTGTAGTATCCTCTTCATTTTGGACTTGTTTTTCTTACTGGTGGCATGAAAAATTTAGTCAAAAACTGACTTTATCTGAAAGCACTATTATATACGGTTGACACGAAGAGTCCAATAACTGGGAATTGCTTAATTACTGTTTGATTGTCGCCAAATATAACGTTTTTGCTACAGGTATACGCAACGGCGTCCTGGACTTTGACAGTTTTCTGCTGCGTCTCAATAACAAAATTGATATTCTTCGCACCATAGCTTTTTGATGTAACCGCTTATCGCAATTTAAAAAAACATGGGACAAACTTCTTTAGATATGTGAATGCTGGTGTCATTTCCATAATACTTAGTCCTTTATGCTACACTATACTGCTGTACTGTTTCACTTATTAGGTTTGCGTCTTTTTCCTTTTAATTTAGTTTCTTTCCTTGACAAATTTAGTTGTTTTTTTTTGTTTTTTTTTTGTTGTTTTTGTTTTTCTATGTACATTATTTTCAGCCCGCTGTGAATATAGAAAATAGTTTTGAATAGTTAAAAGAACACGTATTTGTAATCATCATTTTTTTTGTAAATAAATAAATAATAATAATATTTTAGTTTTCTAGCTAACCCTACCCACTCCTGCTCTCCACCCCCTCCTTGAGCCTGCACACAGCCTTAGCTTACTGGAGCATAGGGCATCTTAGTTTACTTAGTTATTGACATACAATGTCAGAGCCAAATTATAACTTGCTTCCACTGGTCATTGATTCAGTTCTGGTAAAACCCTAGTTGGAAACCCTCATATTATAACACAAAATAATCAGTTTTAAGGAAACTAAACAATTATACAATTATAGCTGTGAGCAGATATTGTACTTTAACTCTATAAAGCACCACATTCAGTTTAAATACAACTGTACTACCCCCCAAAATTCAGTTCAGGGTTGCCTTGCACGCAGTATGCTTCTCGCCTTGCCAAAGTTTGACCAAACTAAGTGATTTTCCGTATCCTATTTCAGGTCTGATCCAAAATTCTATCCCCAATTTTAAACCAAACCCTGCACTCCCCTCTTAAAACATGATGGGAGCAGCTACCCAAGAAAATGTGTTTGGGTTGTGTGATACTCAAAGTGTACTTGTTAAGGGGGTCTTCTAAGGCATACAGTCTATATAAAGTGTAGATCACTCTACATTTCACTGTTCCAGTTAAAGTACAGCTATATAGCTTATGATAACCTGTTCTAGGCATTCAGATAGTGAGAAGTAGAGAATTAAAAAATACAGGGTTTTTTCTTGTCTAGTCTCTTTGTGCATTCCCCAATACCTGAATGTCTGGAACAGGGTACCATAAACTACTGCTTTTAAGCCTCCTCCCCAATTTATATTTATTCCTCAGTTATTGGCCCATCTACTGGTGAACAAGAAAAATTGGCCCTCCTGGATATAAGCCCTCCCCTAAGCTTCCACAATTATATTTTGAAGCTTAGTTAAAAATCAGTAAATGCAAAAAGTATTTTGTTCTGAATTGCCTTTTCTATTCCATTTATAAGCCTCTTGGATATAAGCCCCTTCCTTTTTCAAAAAAAAAAAACCCTTAAAGCCCCTAACCCCTTTAAGGTTTGCTCATATGCATATGTCCTGAACTTTATGGTGATTGGTCACCACAAAATCAACATTCCTGAAAATTTTCAGGTGTTCATGATTTTCTCAGTTTGACAGCAAAATTATTGAAAACCCTCTCTTTGCAGTACTGATGATGGTATTTAGTTGAGAGATGATAAATGAATTCTTTATTAGGAGGATAAACCTCTAATAGATAAAGGTTCCCTTTAGCAAAATGCTGAATGGCCACCATAAACACCAAATGACCCTCAAGTTTTATGAATAGGGTTACTTAGGAAGTGAATCAAGTGTCAGTTAAGGTTGTGATACAGAACGAACTGAACTGGAATTTAATTTACCCAGTTCTCTAGTCTATGGAGGTCCAAGAGACTTTCTCAGATATATATCACCCTCCTCCAGTAAGGTGTAACTTCTCCCGGACAAAGTCTGTACTGTTTTTACCCTGTTTGGGACAGCAAAATGATTAATATTGATCTGCTTTAACATAAACCTTCAGTTGTCTTGACTAAAGTTGTACACACAAGCTCATGGGCAAAATTAAAACCTACATTGACACCTCAAAAGGAAGTAAACATAGGAACGAACACAACTAGGTAGAGTGAAAAATATTAATCATTTTACTGACCCAGGGTAAAAAACATATAGTACTAGGTTTGCCAAGAAGAAGTGAAAGTCTAATACACTTCCATGGGCTTCCATGCATGGCAACTTTATACAGCACTGAGTGAATCAAATTCCAGTTCAGTTCTCTCTATATATCAAACCCTAGCTGAAACTTGAACCCCAGTTTAATTTCCTAACCCTAATCATAAAACTCCAGGCTCATTTGGCGTTTATGGAGCTTTATGGGGGTCATTCAGTGTTCTGCTAAAAGGGTTTATCCTCCTAAAAAAGTCAGGTATCATCTCCTAACTAAAAATCATCATCAGTACCTCAAAGAGAGGGTTTTCAATAATTTTGCTGTCAGACTCAGAAACTTGATGAGTAATTTCTTGGATATTGATTTTGTTATAAAACTTAACGCTAAAAGGTCACGACGTTTCGACCTCTCCGAGGCCATTTTCAAGTGCAAGTAAAATATGAAATTAGCATAAATATATTAAAATGGTGAAAACAGGAAAAAATGCGATAAAATATGTAAATATGTAAAAATAAGTAACAAAATATTCTACGGAAACAATTAAAAACAATTGAAGTAATTAAAACTGACCTAAATAAATAATTTTGCGCAGATGGAATCGCATTGTTTGTTTAGAGTTGGTTTCAGTTCTTTGATAAAAAACATTTCAAAAATAAGGCAATCAAACTTGCTCTGACACTTTTTTAAAATTTTAAAAAACTGCGCAATGTCATCTGGGGCTATATCGTATTCCTCCTTGAGGTGATTTCCAATGGCCGATCCCTTGTGTTCTTCAATCCGTTGGTGAAGATGTCGGCACGTATAGCCGACATACCCTGCATCACACAGGTTAACCTGAAAATTATACACAACGCATTGTTGATTCACAAGGGGTGGCTTGTTTTCCCTCACTTTGATTTCATCCTTGATTTTCTGACTCGTGTACACGGGGCTGATGTCTACATTGATCTTACGGCTGAGGTCTCCTAGTTGTCTGCGCACTGAGTTTGCAGACTTCTGATATTTAAAAGGCAGCACGATTCTGATTGGGTCTTGTTTCTTAAGCTCTTGTTGCTGGGTAAGTGCATCTTCGGACACTTTTGACTCAATAAATCAACGGATGGTAGACTGCACAAGTTCTTCTGGGTAGCACAGACAGGAAAAGGTCACTTTGAGGTGTTCACACTCTTGGTGAAATAGTTTCCATGTAGAAGAGAGCTTAATTAAGCATGATTAAGCATGGTGTTCAGCAGTGACCGTTTATATCTTTCATCCACAAGGCTATAATAATGTAACAATAGCTCAGTGTCCGTAGGCTTTCGGTACACCTTTGTGTTCAAATGGCATCCATTTCTGATGATATCCATTCCCAGAAAGGGGAGTCTGCCATTTTCTTCAAGCTCATCAGAAAATCATTAATACCTGAAAAATGTTGATCGTGTAGTGACCAATCATCATAAAGTTCAGTACACATGACCAAACCTCAAAACCACAAACTAATTACCATTGCTGTTTGAGGTTTTCTTTTCTTACCCCTTATTAGCTTTTTCTTTGCAATGCAATAGCATTCCTTAATATTTGTGGTATTCATAGTTTTGTAACTTGCACAGTGTAGGTGAGCTCTTTGTCATCTCTGTTGTAGGAGTAAACAGTTATATGACCTTATATGTACTTTTGATTATGGGTTACTTGTAAAAAGTGTTTCCCAGGACAATAGTTTAGTAGGTAGTGACGGTAATCATGCAAATGCATCCAGAGAGAAACCCTTTTAATTACCGCTTATGAGCCTATGGGTCGCATATCTTTGTAAGGGGTTTTAAGTTTTTTTTTCTTAGGGGGGGTCTTTTAACCACAAGGACATTTTTTCTTGTCTACTGGTAAATGGGCCTATAACTGGGGGCTTATAAGTTGGGGGGGAAGGCTTAAAAGCATTAGTATATGGTAGCCTGTTCCAGATATTCAAGTGTTGGGATCGAAGGTGCAAACAGAACAAACCTAACAAAAAAACTGCATCTTTTAATGCTCTACTTCTCACTATCTGAATGCCTACAACAGGTTATCATAAGCTATTTAGCTGTACTTTCTTATCTGGAACAATGAAATGTAGAGTGATGTACACACTGTATATAGACTTGTATGCTTTAAGAGATCCCCCTTAAGAAGTACACTAGTTTGAGTAACACGCAACCCCAAAAACATTTTCTTGGGTAGCTGCTCTCATCATGTTTTGAGAGTGGAGTGCAAGACCTGGTTTGAAATTGGGGATAGAATTTTGGATCAGGCCTGAAATAGGATAGTGAAAATCACATAGTTTGGTCAAAAATTGGCAAGGCAAGAAGCATACTGCAGGGCCAACATGAACTGATTTTTTGGGGCTAGTGTCCCAGCCTAATCCCCACCCTCTGCAGCTGTATTGAAACTGAATGTGGTGCTTTATAGATCTAGAGTTAAAGTACAATATCTGCTCAAAGCTTTTGATAATGTATATGGTTTACTTCCCTTAAAATTCATTATTTTGTGTTATAATGTCATGAGGGTTTCCAACTAGGAAAAAGTTTTACCAGAACTGAATCAATGACCAGTGGTAACAAGTTTTAATTTGGCTGATCATTATTTGTCAATAACCAAGTAAACTAAGATGCAAAGCCAATGCTGTGTGCAGGCTCAAGGAGGGGTGGAGAGCCGGTTTGGTTAGGAGGAGCAAGTAAATTATGATATTACTGTTTCTCAAGCTGTTATGTTACCCACCCTATCAAAGGTGACATACTGAAATATCCAGTTGTTATCATCAACAACCACTTACCCCAGTATGATGCAAAATAGACTACTCTAGGCTGTTGTTCCTTTTTTATTTTACATGTATATTTAAGAGCCAGTCTCTGTAAGATCCTCATATCGAGTTTTACCCACAAAATAGATTTCGCTCATAATTTTCTGTGGACTTCTTTTAATAAGTATATAACAAATATGAAACTAGATTGGAGAAATTCGCTTCTGTAAATTTTTTTTAACGAATTTTCTTTCGGCACCACATGAGGGCCAGAGATGCTTGTGAAATATGCGAATTTTGTCAAAATTCAACCGATTGTTCCGGATAAAAGAGTGCGACCTAAAGCTTCCAATTTACTGGTTATTTTAATTGAGCCTTTATCTTTAAAGTTATACAGGTCAGAATTATCGACACCTTTTCGTTTAGAAAATCTGAGGAAACACACTTAGCCCTTTTGACCCATTTAGCGAAACGTGCGATTTTAGCCAAATTCAGTGGTTTAAATCTCTAAAGTGGCTCACACTTACTGGCTCTCCTGCATATCACTGTGTAGTTCAATCCTTTAGCTACTGAATTGTGTTAAAAGTTTTGGCGGCCATTCAGTTTCGGTCGAGGGGTGAGTGACGAAACTTGCCTTACTTGGCCATTTCGCCGGTGTTTCTTCATCGCGAAGTCCAGAAGGATTGTCAGAATAGAAAGCGAGCAATCGGGTAAATGCCACTCGAAAATTGTCCATTCCTGAAGACTGAATACTTTAAATCACTGTTTTCCATGTGGCTATGGTTCCAACCCAACGAAGAAGGGGTAGAAGACGGTAGAACGTGAACTCACTGTCCGCCATGTTTTTGTAGGGTTTGTGGAACGTAACGAATCTGGAACGGCAGCACTAAAACATAGAATCCGGAATCCGGAAACGAAATCATGGAAACGGAAACGGAATAAGGAATCCGTGAAAGAAGGTTCCAAGTGATCGATTTGGAGAAAAAATGTCAGCAATGACAATAAAATAACTAAACAGGTAAAAAAAAAGACATAAATGAATAAATTAGCTGAGTGGAGGAGACTGCTGTATCACTAGAGGAGTCGATTCCGGTGAAAACACTCTTGATACCACTTCCGGCAATGAATGCAAATTCTCATAGGACAGCAAAGCGAGGAGAAAAACGGCAATGGCAAAAACTAGTTCCTTAAGAAAAAGGTAAGTTATATGGGGACGGACTTCGTTTAAATTGACAGGGGCGTCGTTTATATAACTGAAAGGCGTCGCCTTCAAGTTTTTCCTGAGTGTCTTTTCTGGGTTGTCTTCAACAGCGTTCAGCTTTATTAGTCAAGAGAACCATGGCATTGTGGAGTCAAAAGAGAAGAGAGAATTGGGCATGCATTTGCTTGATTCCGCAACTGATTACATCAAAATAATGCACCATGTTTAATAAGCCTCTTCAACAAAAATACGGACGTCAAGGCAAACTCAATCCCATCAGTATTCAGCTTGGCGAAAAAGTTGAACTTATTGCTAAAACACCAGAACTGTGTTCATGTCACGGGTCGGTCATGTGTTGAGCATTCAGTTGGGGACAATCACGTGGTGTGGTCTGAGGCCAACTACTACTATTCTTGACATTTAGCTACAAAGGCAATATTTAACTGTATTATCGAACCGATAGACTCGTGAATAAAAATTTACCGTAAAATTACTTTCATCGGCCTTACAGTGCAATAACCCACACTACGGCAAACCTTATCAAGACACATCAACAAGAATATATACCAAAACAAATTCTCTTTGGATTGTACTAAATTATGCAATGTGAAATTCTTTAATTTGCTATCATTGATATTTGATTCCGTATTCCGTTTTCGTTTCCCGATTCGGGATTCCTTGTTTTAGTGCTGCCGAATCTGGAATCAGGAATCCGGAATGCGGAATTCGCAACCCTTTCAAATGTCACCTGTTGGAGCAGTATTATACAGTTTTATAGTGTTTTTCTCGTTAGCCGAAGCTCAATTCGCATTACAATAATTATTTCATCTTTAACTTAAAAGGATATTGAACATAATGTCTCAGAAACCTTGGCTGATCAAGGTATTAAGGAACCCCTATCGAGCTTAGCTTTTTGCTGCTATTCAAACGTGTCCTCAGCTGTTACATAAAATAATAATTATAGAAAATAAGTTGTCAAAACAGCAAACAACTATGTATAGTTCCATTCTTCAGCTCCTGAATCATTCTCAGACATTTATATTAGCGGTCATCCAGTTTCGACAGTTTCGTCTGAAACCGAGGGTTGAAAGTTGCGATACTTAGCACGTCACAGCTGCTCCGCTTAGATTACAAACTTAGACTTAAACTTCTTCAAAGCGGTCCATAGCCCACTGACCACCTAAATCGCAGTTTACGCTACTGGCAAACAACCAAAATGGCACATGCACCTGCGAAGTGTTCCTTTGCCGGAATGGCAAATATTGCTTGTGCTTCCTCGCGCGGTTAAGACAATTTTTTTCCTCTAAATAAGTGCGTTGTCCAAGTAAAGAACCCTCTAAGAAACTGTAACCTTTCACCTACGAAGATCACCGAGTATGACCTAATTTTGGCAAGGGCGGGAAAGCTTAATCGTTCGCATGAATAAGTAGAAAAAGTGGTGGTTTGCCTTGTCTGTAAGCACAGTCTCGGTATAGTTATACTGGCGGCCAGGTAAAACTGTCCGTATCCTTATCCTGGCCATGAAGGAAAAAATACTGCCCCTCACTGTAAAAAACCAATTAACTGGCAAATAGCGCATTCAAGAAATCCGCGAGATTTTTGTTACCCTTGTTCATGTGAAGTCACGTAAGTATCTTCAGTTGTTCTGTTTTTACCCGTCCTTTTTTTTATTAAAGAAGTCGTTGGGCATAAATAAATGGGGAAAAAGGATAAATTAAGTGTAAGGAAGATTCAAATTTTGCTTCGTTTTCTACATAAAATACCCAGAGGAATCGCTTGCCACCCGATGTTTACTACAAAGTGACCATTCTACAGGCTTTAAAACAATTTACCTGACATTCCTAAAATAAATATATACAAATAAGAGAAACCAAGTGAAGAAAAGTGTACAGAATAAAAAAAAAACAGACTGTTTGTAAGAACATAGAATTAGTTCATAAATGGAACTGGTTGATTTAAAAGCTTATTTGTATTTTTTCATGTCTAAGGTTTATTTGTGCTGTAGTAATTCAATTAACATCCTGTGAATGCATTAAAAGCAAATGAAGAGCCTGACTATCTGCCAGGCTTAATGTTCTAACATGACATAACATAATTCATGTTATGTTAGAACATCTAAATTGTATTTTATTTCATTGCAATTGTGAAAATTCCGTTTTATTTGCTTTGTGTGAGAAATAGACATCTGCACTTATTTATTAAGCACATCATAAACTGCTCAGTTAAAGAAACCCTCTTTATTTGAACCATGTGGTAGATTCTATTTATCGTAGCTGTGAAAACGTGTTGTATTTGTTTATTCTGTCACCCTTACAAAGAAGATTATTAAGTATCAAGAATAAGTCATAAAGGGTGTCAAGGCCATTTACCCAGCCCTCTTGCAAAATTTTCCAGTGTTCGAACATTGAAGATTTCTGAGTTGTATCATCGAATGAACTTCATGAAAAAAAATAGCCAGGCCACTAAGCAAGTTTAAGATTTTTGCATGACGTGAAAAAAAAAGACTGTTTGCCTAATCACCTACTTGCTTTTTGAAGGCGACCTCATGTGAGAGGCTTAATGTTTCAATTCAGTTTGTTGAAATGTTTTCCACAGCAAAGAAAGTTTGCTAAAAACCCACGGTATATAAGAGCTGAGACATCAGCGGGAGTAAGGGCGCAGCGGCACGAGGGAAAGAGGGCGTTCCCTATCACAAGCTAGAGCTTGTTTACAGTCATCCCCGTTAACTTTGTGAGCCTGAATTAATCTCAACAGCGATTTGTTCTAAACTCCAGAAAAGTCATTCTCAGGCTATTCAAAAACATTCACATTTCTTGGAGTGCAAAGAAGTAACAACTTATTGGTAATATTATTATTAGGCCAAGAAGGTTCGTTTCTCACTGATCCCGAAAATCACGCACTTAGAAAGGAAAAGACGAGGAAAAATAGCGAGAGCGAGGAAAATAATATAAGTTCAAAATGGCATATTGACACTTCACATCTGCACTGTTCAGCTGTTCTTTACTGAGAAGTAAAATATTTAAATTGAGACATCTTTCAACAGCAGCGACAGTTTGGATAGGGAATTCCGCTAGTACCTAGAGCAGGCTAAGGAGACTTCTGAGACTTCCTGCTTAATATTTGATGATTAAAAAAAAGAGACACAAAAAATATTGTAAATGCGAAATGGGTTTCCACAAATAACGAAAGGAAAAGGGTTGCGAATTCCGCATTCCGGATTCCTTACGTTCCAAACACTACAAAAACATGGCGGACAGCAATTACAAAGCTCACGTTCACCGCCTTCTCCGTGGGGGGGGGGACAGGGGGGCGGGAGCCCGGGAGAACAGGGGGCGGGAGGGGTACGGGAGACGGGAGAAGAAAGTGCGGGAGGCGCGATCTCTACTATGGCGGGAAGCGGGAGAGAAATTCAAAAAGGCAAGCTTTTGCTATTTGTTACTGCTTAGTTCCAGTCAAAGAAACGAACCCAACAACGTTTCTTGACTTCCATTTAACGTTTTCCGAGGCTTACAGCAAAATTTTATACACTAGAAAAGTCAAAAAACGAAAATTCGTGCTCGGGGTAAAAAAAAAAACGGCATTACTACCTGTGGAATTGGAAACTTTTCCAAGTCGCTTTATACATCATAGGACATGAATTAGATAGCATGACCTATGTAAACGTGTGTCGACTGTGTCAGTCGTGTCAGTGTCTCGTCTGTCTTGCTAGCTGTCGAAATTCTCCGTAATAACTACAAAGCGAGTCAGGTCAAATGTCGTCAGAGACCATTTAGATCGGTCTTAGTATTTTTCGGTTCGGTGGGGAAAAATCCGTCCATGGAAGACCTTCCTGGGAGCTCGCTCCTTACGACTGTAGTTCACAAAACACTGTTATGAAGATTTTGCCGCATGGTGTAAACTTGTGTCAGGGCGGATAAAGGTTGGGAGGTGAAACGAGCGCGTCTGAGCAAAAAGGTGTGATGCAGTGGACTGGGACTCTGCTTAGAGATGTCGCTTGTTTTCGGTTGTTTGTGACTTCGGTCAGGGCTAATGCGATGTGGTTTGTCCGTTAGACGCTCCCGCTGTCACTGAATTATGGCGGGTTGATTTGTTTTCTTGCTCTTCCTCCTCGTTCTTTTATGCTGGTACGCTGTCTTCGAGAGGCAAATGTTGCTATTTTTTGCTGGAGGTTTAGTCAGGAGTACCCTGCTAGCAGAGGCTTTTCCCTTGTGTTTCTCAGCGTTGTACTGCCATTCTCTTCCCGGTTTTGGCTGCTCGCGTTCTGTTTTGGTTGTTTCTGTGCCGAGGAAAAGACTCTGCAGACAGCCATTTGGGATTCCTGTTGAGCATGCGTATTAGATACCTCCGAGATCTAGGAGGTAATCACATGACTAAACCGGTTGTGGAACCGGTTTTATCGACTTGCGCATCTTTTTTGTACTAGTTTGCTGTGCAAAAGTGAGTCCGCTATATCAAAATGGCGAGTGCGAGTCTTTCCCGTGAAAGTTTCAACGACGCTGTTGAAAAGGCTTTAGAAGCCCTTAAAGATAGTTCAATCGAGTCTTTGACTGAATATCAATCCAAAGCTTTGTTTCATGTATTGAATGGCGAAGATACATTCGTCAGTTTACCAACGGGTCATGGGAAGTCGTTGATATATCAACTGCTAGCATGAATTTCATGCGATTACTTCGAGTCGTCATTTAACTCCCTCAGTGAGAGGAGAAAACGACTCGAAGCAATCGGATGAATTTCAGACTATCAACTAGCTCCATCGGTCTCCAAGCATCTTGGCCTCCTCAGTGAAGTGCCGATTGTACTCGTTATTTCCCCGCTGAACGCTCTGATAGATGATCAGATAGCCTCAGTTACCAAGCTAGGAATTACAGCCTATAGGCTCGATGCCTCATCTCTTGAAGATACTGTCAGTTTGGCTGGTCATGAAATCCTCTTCGCCAGCCCAGAAGTGCTAGAAACCGGAAGGTGCGAGAAAGTGAAACTGACGGGCAAACTCCGCCGGCGGCATAGTATTACCGACACGTGACCCAGAAATTCCATGGTAACCGCATTTTCATCTCGCGCACGCTCAACAGGAATCCCAAACGGCTGTCTGCAGAGGTCTTTTCCTCGGCACAGAAACAACCAAAACAAAACGCGAGCAGCCAAAAACCGCGAAGAGAATGGCAGTACAATGCTGAGAAACACAAGGGAAAAGCCTCTGCCAGCAGGGTAAGTCAGGAGTAGACAACCATCTCCTTCAAAGAGTTTCTCTTATTACTTCTATCACTCTACCACTGAATTATATTTTACTTCTACTACTCGCCAATGTCGATGTTATTCCAAAACAAAAATAAACTAAGTACGGTCCAAAACACGAAGGAAAATCTCATCCATGTCATCCATGCAAAACTAAAAGAAAGCAGATGGTGTTTCATAACTAGATGACGTGTATTTTATAAATGCGTGCAGCTCGTGCAAGGTGAAATTATATGCTAATTTCAATCACCATCATCCTTCTTTTTTATTTTGAAAACTAATTATCTCATACGTCTTTCTGTTTCTTCGAAACTTCAAAATTAGTTTCCCCTCAGTTTTTACTGTTTACCTTGTTTTGTTTTAGAGAGAAAAACCGAGAAAAAACCTTAAAACTAACCTCAATAAATTTTGTTTACATGCGGTTGCCGAATTTGCGACACATTGCGCGAATCGCCATGGCGCGTTGCACCCGAGAAGCAAAGTTTGAAGCAGTACAACGCCACTATGTCA
>JBBMOI010000010.1:1607500-1635000 GCA_038088405.1 Porites divaricata | reverse complement strand
TTGTCTTCGTAGAAACTTCTCAAACTTTACCTTTAATTCTTTTCTTCTCTGCTATTGCATATAAACAAAACAGGATTGTCGCGATCAAAGAAAATCAGGCACGGATTTCATGTTGGCAGGTCTGGAGGGCAGGAAGTAAAATGTTATGCGCAATAGCTTGTATATATGTTTACTTTTCCTCTGCACATTCAATTGCCTTCAGCCAATGAAAAAATTCGTGGCTCTGGGGGCGAGAATGACATACCCATTTAAGCTTTATGTTTTCGGCAGAAAAGCGAGCAGTGAAGAGAGTGGGAACTTGTTTCCCTTGCAAATAGCGCATCAGGTGACGTCATTTTGGCACAAGCTATTTGCATCCAGACTGGGCGGAGCTGTCAAAGTATGTCAAAATTAAAACAGTTCGGTTGTTTTTTTTGCGGCTCTCGCTAGTCTCACGAGTGGTAAAATGAAGTGGTGAAAGGAGGAAGAAAGAACACCCACTATGAAAAAGTCCTAAACCTTAAGGGCACGTTGCTGTTCCCGGCAATGTTTGCTAACAATGCATGCAAAGAATCAGCAGAGAATCCTGTCCCAGGACGAGGAAGCTGTTTACAGGTGCAGAGAAAACGAAAACTTGCTGGCATTTCTCTTCGGTCATGTATTAAATTCAATCTACCCTGCTAAAAACCCCAGCAAATTACAAGGGAAAAGAGGCCTCTACTAGCAGGGAAACAGCAATCACAAATAATTTTCCGAAACTGTGCTGCTGATCGGAAAGAACACTAACAGAAAAAGTTCTGAATGTGAGAGAAAATTTGTCACAACGTACGTACTGAAAGTGTGTTTTAAATTATTTGAACTGTCAGCTGCCAGCAAAGATAAAATCAAGAGATCAACATTTATGGCTTAAAGAGAGGTTTGAAATTTCGTCTCTTTGCCCAGACTGTAAAAAATAAAAAACATAAGGGGTAATTTCAAATGTCAAGCACTTTCCTGTCAATGCTGACACCAAGAAAAAAAATTAAAAGAACCAGGTAAACAAGAAGGTGTTGTATACAGAATTCCATGTGAATGCGGCAAAGTATATATAGGCGAAACAGGGAGAGCAATGCAAGACAGGATAAAAGAACATGACAGAGATATACGGCTTGCTCATACACAAACCTCGGCAGTTTCGGAGCACGCAAACGAAACGGGGCATCTTCCTTTATGGAATCAAGTCAAGTTTATCGATCGTGACCCTCACCGATACACACGTAGGGTCAAAGAGGCTATCCAAATAAGACTTCATTCTAACAACATCAATAGAGACAACGGAATCGAAATTCCCGAAGCATGGATGCCTACGATCAGAAAGCATAACAGCCGTTCAACTACAAAGCGGACCCCTGAGGGAACATCATCTGCTAGTCGGAATAATGAGGATCGAAATACACCAATCACAGTGAACCAACGTGCATAAATAGCTACACGTAAACAATCGACCTCATCGCCTGATGAAGACTAGCAGTATTGCAGTCGAAACGTCGCGATCAATATCTCAAAGCGATTCTATCGTGAGACAAACGAATAAACGTTCATTCCTTTCCTAACATCATCTCCACTGCAATATAAGCTTAAAGCCTTGAGTAGTTCCAGAAAATATCCATACCCCACATGGAGGGCACTTTTGCTTTAGACCCTCACCCCACTACAATTTCCATTAGAGGGGGTGCTTGTCATACCCCCACCCCCTGGAATTTCCATAATTTTTCAACTTGGTTGGGTATCTTCTGGAAAGAATATTTGTGTCAAAACTGTTGTTGCACTATACTATTATGCAAAAGGTATTTTTTCTGCGATAAAATGAGAAAAAATTCTGTTCATCCATGTTAATACGGTGTCTAATTAGACTGCTAGCAGTTCCTCAGGATGGTCACGCGAGCGACGAGATCGAGCCAAGCAAGCGAAACGGCAAAAAAACAAAAAGCCGAGGGGAAGCTGGGGAGGAAGCGGGAAAGGAGGAAGGGACTGCATTCTCTTTTGAATCAGACGTGTTCGAGTAACTCCGCCCACCAAAGGCGACAACCGGTTAAAAATAAACTGATCTGTCACTTGATAACTAATAACTGCGACTCAATCTGTCTTGCACTATATCCCCACGGTTTTGCTGTACTTTAATAAATCAAACGTGTGTCTTTCTTCATTAACGAAAATACACCCAAAAAAAGGTAGTCCGCAAAGGGAGAGGAAGAAAGCCCAATCTGGAAGTTGAAACCTCTGACTTTTGCCGAATATGTAAGGTTAATTTTAAAAAGAACGGAACTTACATCTCTTCAGAGAATTTATTTACAACGTCCTAGCCTGGCGGACCGCTCAGCGAGATCCTCTCTTCAAAGCTAAAACTGTTCCTTACCTGTGCCCCGAATTTATCTTCCCAATAAAAGAGGGTGGTAGGCCGACACGACTTTTACCTCATGCCAAAATGCTGCTTATTTCAATAAGGTTTTTTTTTTCTCTGCTGGGTAGATTATGCTCTGGAAGGTTCTACATTTTCACTCAGCAAATGTGATTTTAGCGGCATGTCTCACACTGCGAGGTCATGACACACATATTGATTTACTGTACTAAGTTATTGTTTCTGGTCGACAGGATTTTCCCTCTGATGCAAGCGCATTTTCTTTGACCTCTTTTGAAGCATAAAGCTTTTTTATTACGGCTGAATAAGGGTTCCAATTTTCTCCAAAGCGCTTCTGGATCTTAATAACTAAGCGATTTTCTTTAGTCCGTGACTGTAATGTTTTTCTGCAATGTTGTATCACGCTGGGCCCAGCTTGTTAGTTTTCTTTGCAGAATGTTAAGTTATCACGGATAGTGATTTACAGATCCAAAATTGTAAGAATGAAGTGCAGCTTAACTGAAGCTACATCAACTTACTATGGAAAATTGAATTGTGACTCAGTAAACTCCAGCTTAGTGTTTTTCTAAAGATAGTGTGAGTCTTTTGACTGGAGCACAATAACGCGATAACGAAGCTGTAGTAAATGACAGATTTACCAAAGCCAGTCGGTAATACCGCTAAAACGTCTTTTCCCTCACATTAGTGCATCAACAGCAAGCTTCTGTTCGTCCTATAAAATCAGACAGCCAAGACACTCAGACAAACGTTCAGATAAAATACCGTAAATCCTCTATTAAGCCCCCCGGGGGGCTTATTTTTTTCAAGCACTTTTGAGGGGGGGCTTAATAGAGAGGGGGGCGCTTATTTAATTTAGCGAAATGCATCACCTGTAGCAAAAATACCGTGGTATGAGACGGAGTAGACTTACGCGTTGTACAGAGAGCTACACGTAGAGCGCAAAATTGAGAAAGTTAAGCATAAGAAGTTGGAGGTCATGCCGCCGAAGACCAAAAACAATATAAATTTCCAGCCTGAATAAATCATAGCTGATCAGTCCACGTTAATCGTTATTTTTTTGGGTGAAGGATAAGGATTGGGGGAGGGGGAGGGGGCTTAATAGAGAGGGGGGGGTTATTAACTTTCCTCCTCTGAAAAGGGGAGGCTTATTTGAGAAGGGGGGGCTAAATTGAGGATTTACGGTACTTTCTTTGGCCGCCGAATCCATCTTGTCAACTCGTTCTGATCAAAACATGCTAGCTATTTAGGTGCATCGTGTTACATTTGATGTGTCAATATGTTAGAATGTCATAAATTGCAATGACAACGCGCCGATGCTGGGACTGCGGAAAAATTGGAACGCGTTGGTTACAAAAGAGAATGCAGTCCCTCTTCTTCCCGCCTCTCTCCAGTTTCCCTCTCGGCCATTTCGCCCTCTCCAGTCCCGCCGAGTTTTAGACTCGACTGACTGAAGAGGGACTGCTCGCAGTCTAGTGTCTAATAATCTCAAGGACGTTGTTAGCTAATAATTAACCATAGAGGCGATACCTTACCATGGCTACACGAATAACATCATCTCCAAAAGAACCAGTTACATTCAAACTAAACAAAACATGAACTTTCATTACTTCATTTCAATTAGACCGTGTTACGACCTAACGTGCACGTGCTTTGCTATAAGAAGGCCTATTTGGAATGATCATTTTATTGAGGATGAATAACTGAATGCTAACAAAGCCTATGAAAAATTATAGTCATTTTTGTCATAAATAATTAAATACAAGGTTAGTTTTCAGTAACAACTTATGTCTCTAAGTTACTACCCACCTTGAACAACTAAATGCACATAATCAAAGACTGAATCAAGTGGATCAACAGGAGATATCTTGCAGCCATAAAATGCATCATCACTTTTATTGATGTTGGTGAGGATAAAAATAACAGAGCCAGAGGAAGCGCTACCACTCCCACTTACTCGCCCAAGGTATGCTGAAGGGGTTGTCAAAATTATTTGTCCATGAAGTCCAATATATACGATCTTGTTGATCGCACTACGGTCCCTCTTCGGTCCCCAAGTTGCAGATTCCACACCATTTGAAAAGGTCCAAGTGAAGTTAAAGGACGAACCAACTATTCCCAACACGTCTTTGCCATCATATTTTTGAGTGAAACTGATCTGACCTTCAATAAGACGAAATGTGCAAGTTCAAATAAACTATTACTATAATTATTTATAAATGATTTATGCCTTGTTGAACAGTTTTGACAAGCTTCAACAAATGCCCACCTACATTTGTATAACTCCCCGAAGAAAAAACAAAAATTCAATATTGAGTCCAACAGGCTCATTCTTCTCCTCTCCTTAAATTTCCAAGATGACAAAAGATGTCAGGAGATTGTTTGCTTTAGAGGTAATACTTTCCACCTGTTTTATGACAAGTTTTGTGTTCTCTTGATTTACAAACGAAGATCAAATAAAAAGAAGCAAATTATAAATAAACTTTTCCCATCTGCTTCTATCATACAAGACCTTTTGCCTTTTAGGCAGAAAAAAAAGGCTCCAATTCAAAGGCAATGGACTAGGATTTTTACAAAATACTAAGGAAGAAAGAGAATCGTGAAAACTATACGTGTAGCTGTAATTTATAAGTAACACATTTATAAGCATGAGGGTAATTACAAGTTTTGACGTCCCACTCAGGAGCAGCTTTCGCCATTTTGCTTACGAGATGGCTCACCTTTTTTGATGATAAATTTTCATCCATGTGATAAAAAAAAATTATAATAAAATTTTTAATTGATTAAAATAACTATCAATCAACAGTCAACAAATATGAAGTACTATCAAGTATTATACATTAATCAACTACAAACCAGGACAAAAGTATAGTTGGGAAGGTTGTACAAGTTAATGTATAAAAAGATGGTTTTCCTTTTTGCTGAATACCCCCTTGTCCTCCTATTTGGAACAATTACGCGCACAAACGCTTAAGTTTTGTTCACCATTAGGCCAGGGGCGGGAGAGAGAAGGAAAAAAGAGGTATAAAAAGTAGCAGTCTTCCCAAATGCAATACACTTATCTTTTGAGGGTGATTGTAAAAGAGAATAGGAAATCAACTTTAAACAGTTATATAACTTATCACATGTTTTAACATTTGGCTTAGCTATCTATCTCTGCCTGGAACTGTGCTCACTGATAACAACCCCCAGGATTTCAATTAAATCCCATGGAAAACCATTTCTCTTATATTAAAATGTAATATAAAGGTTACACTACAGTTAAATGATAAGTATGTCAGAAGAAGAAATTTTATAGTGTTTATAAATTTTCCTCATTAAGTAAGAGGAAGTTTCCTTGTGAGATTACATTGAAAGAATGGCCACAGGTGGTCTATTTCACAAAATATTGAACTTTATACATATTTAACTTAAATTTCTCATATATTAAAATGTAATAAAGGTTGAATTTCAGTTAAATGATGAGTATGAGATTTTTGCTTCTGATGTATGTGATATTTCATTGTGTGACCACAATTGAATCCAGTAGGAAGAAAACATTGCTGCAGGGCTTCTGATATTATGCGATGGTGTGATTTCGCACATTTGGCCTCAAATCGCCGAAGGGGCGACTAATTGTTTTAGTAAAAATTTCATTGATGATTATTCGGTAAAATAAAATTATTGATCAATTTTCTACTCCGAAACATCAACAAATTTGGCTGCCATTTTGAAAACTGCTAACCTTCAGTGTTATAATCACCATGCGGTGATTACAGCAGGATGAAGCGAAGCTTCTAGCCAATCATAACGCTCTATTTTCACCTCCTTTTTTTTTTTTTATTTTTATTATTATTCAAGACATTTATTACTGTAATTACAAAGAACTAATTAAAAAGAAACTAATAACAATGTTCTAAACAACCGCAATAACAGACATACTTACAATTATCTACATTTCACAATTATATACATTACAGCCACAAACAGCCGCGCAATTGCTGAGAGAGGCTTATTTTACAAAGAATTAATTAATACTTAATTATGTAGATAAAAGGAAGATTAACACTTAATGTTTACAGTACACAAACGCACATAAAAGATTACAACGTTAATTACATACTCACGAAATTAATTAAAGGGGAGAAATGTCTTTTAGCCATTTTTCAAAAAAGGTTTCTAATTTGTTATTCTTAGTGGAAATATATTTTTCAACTTGGTATTTAGTTCTTACTTTAAATTTGAAACCTTCGATGTTTGGAAGTACTTGTTTCTTTCTGCAATCCCATAAATACAATTTACCAATTAATATCAGATAATTTAACAAGGGGCATTTTGACCTCGTTATTCCAATTATAACCTCTCGTAAACACAACTCGTGAAATTCCTTAGTTATTGTTAAATAATACTGTTCAACATTTTTCCACAAAATATTTGAGTGCTGACAGTAAAATAAAAAGTGGCATAATGTTTCCTGTTCAGTTCTGCAAAAAGTACATTTGTCATGCTGGAGATATCCAATTTTAAAAAGTTTTGCATTAGTGTAAAGTATTGAATTTAAAACTTTATATTGAAAGGATTTGACATAAGGCTCCTGTGCTGTCAGGTGGGGAAGGTTGTAACCAATTCTTAAGTCTTCTTCCGATAAGCCAAAATCATGTTTTAAATTCTTTGCATTACTAGGTAATTGTGCTTTATTTAATACTATTAAAGAGTAATAGTCTTTCGTTTTCTTTTCCGCTATGTCAAAAATCTCATTCCCCTTTGTAAAATAAGTATTTTCTGTAAGGGTAGTGTACTCTATTGTTTTCAGAATAGACGGAATTGCGTGCCTGAGACCTGTCCATGTAAGAAAATTAGCTTTCTCAACTATGTTATTAATTGCATTAAAGGATTCTATATTGTCAAGATTGAACAAGAGATCTTTTATAATACATACCCCCGAGTCGTAATAAGATTTATAAAAGACTGGTTTTCCATCTATTCTTATATCTTTGTTATTCCAAATTACACAGAGCCGTTCATTGTTAGCTAAAAAGAGATTTCGAAATTCTAACCAACATTCTAAGAGTTCTCTATAGAAAACCGAATTGATTAAAAGATCGTCCATTGCATAATTGCATTTAAAAAGTAAATGACCGCCAACATTACGTAGGAGATGAAACAAGTAAAATTTCCTCGTACTTTCGTTATCGCTGAAAATACGTTTTAGCCAAGCTAGTCGTACGGCTTTGACCAAGCTTTCAATATCTGTCATTTTTATGCCGCCGTCTTCATAACTGTTTATTGAAGAGAGCCTCGTTACTTTATCCTTTCCATTCCATAAAAAGGAGAAAATCAAACTATTCACTTGTTTGATGATTTTACTTGGAGGTGAAAGAACCGAAGATATAAAAACTAGTTTTGGAATAAGTAATGATTTGATTATAGTTACTTTACCATAAATGGACAGTCCTCTAGATGACCATATATTTGTCAGCTTCTTTATGCTGTCAACCTTCTCTTGAAAGTTTTTTTCGTAAAGTAATGATTGGTCATATGTAAAAAAAGGTTCCTAAAGCTTTTATGGGTTCACTGGGCCATTTAATACCAAACGGTTTTTCATCTTTTCTTTTAAGCGAACCAATCCACATACTTTCTGTTTTAGAGCTATTTATCGCCAACCCACTGAAGTTCTTAAATACTTCTAGTTCTTGGAATAACGTTTTTGCAGAGTTTTCATCAGACAGGATTGCTGTGGTATCGTCTGCGTATTGCAGTAGCTTGGCTTCGTGATTTCCTATTCTAATTCCTTTGATATCAACATTTTGACGAATGGAAATTGCCAAGCTTTCAACAGCTAAGATAAAGAGGTAAGAGGACAAAGGAACACCCTGCCTCACACCACGTTCCAAAGTAAAAATTAATAGTCTGATGCCATTCCATTATTTATTATACAGCTTTGAATATTTCTATAAAACATTTTGACCCAATTTATAAAGCTGGGGCCAAAATTAAAAACCTCGAGGCAACTGAAAAGATAATGCCATTCTAAAGAGTCGAAAGCCTTTTTAAAGTCAATGAAAATCAAGATACCTGGAATATTCTTACTGTCTGTAAATTCCATTATATCAAAAATTGATCGGATAGTCTCACCAATGTAGCGATCTTGAACATAACCTGTTTGATTATGATGTATGATATTCGGTAGAACTTTCTTTAATCTTAAATCAATTACTTTTGAGATGATTTTTGCATCCACGTTAATAAGAGAGATTGGCCTCCAATTTTCAATGAGAGTTCGATCTTTATGTTGCTTTTCTATAAGAGTTATGATTGCTTTTCTTTGAGAGCTTGACATTTCACCATGGTTGAAACACTCTCTCACCCACTCCATAAATGGATCACTAATTAATTCCCAGCAACTTTTGTACAATTCTGTTGGTATTCCATCATTACCAGGAGATTTGTTATTCTCAAAACTGTTAAGGATGGCTGTACTTTCTCCAACAAATATTTCACCCTCACAAGATCGTTTTTGTTCTTCTGATAATCTTGGTATATTCAAATTACTTAAAAATTCGTTTCCGTTTTCCTTATCCTCATCTGTTACGTTTGATTTGTACAAGCTATGGTAAAAGCGTTTTTGTTCGTTCAGTATCCCAAAAGGATCAGATGTGATGGAACCACTTATGAGCAGTTTTCTTATATGTTTTTTGACGTGATTACGCTTTTCTAAATTTAGAAAATATTTTGTACTTCTCTCGCCATGCTCGTGCCATCGTGCCCTTGCGCGAATAATTACACCTCTTGTTTTTTCCTCATAGTAACTTTCTAGAATTTCTTTTGCTTCATTTAGAATATTTAGGTTAGAGTCGGAAGGGTCCTGTTCGAATTTTTTGGTTGCTTCTTCGTATAATTGTTGTAAGTTTTTTTCTATAGCCGATCGTTCTTTGGCTTTCTTTTTCGAGAACAAAATAGCATGGTTCCGAATATTATACTTAAGCCAATCCCAGATGCACCTTTTGTCCGATAAATTATCAGTTCCTGTTGTTTTCCAAAGTGGAATATTTTGTTTTAATTCTTCCAGATATTTTGGATCTTCGCCACCTTTCTTATCTAGCTTAGGGTCTAGAGGACAGTTAAAATCCCCTCCAATGATTATATTTTCTTCACAATCTAAGTCTTCTGTCTGTAGCGCTCTATGTAGGTTTTTATAAAATTTCACCTATTTAATTTCACCTCCTGGCAAGTGGGTAATGTGTGAGCTCAGAATTTTTCCATTTTTTTAGAGATGATCTTTCAGAAGTCGACAAAATCCTAGGGTTAACCATTTTTTAGGAAAGAAAAGACTTTGCAGGATTTAAAACGGCGTTCTTCCATTTACTGTAACTGAGTTTTGTGGTCGATGGTTGTTTACAACTTCCGTTTATTCGCGTAGAAGAGGCCGTTTCGTCACAGGCAGCCCAAACTCTGTGGGAGTTCGTTGGACTTTGAATGAGAATGTATGAAAACAAACAAAATACATCTAATTTATGTCTTAAATTCCAATTTTGTACACAAATAAAAATAAAATGACTTAACTTGCGTTTGTGTTTTGTTATTTACTGTTTTCTTCGCCTCTAGAGCCTTTGGAAGACGTTTCATCGACGTTTAAGATTTTGAGTTGTACTGAACGGTAAAAAAAATGGGAAGGCTGAGGACTCTCAAGCCGACTGTTCCAGCTCGAAGCTCCATAAATCCCATGAAAATGCTCCAAACTCGCCAAAATTGCCGTCAAAGGATCTGTCAATAATTTGTGTTTCCCCTCTATGCTTCTGGAGTCTCATATTTCATCACAACCGCTAGCAAAGCGCCTGATTTAAACCTTTTTTCGCCAGAGTTTTCTTTCTCGGGATGCGTATAACCGGGCTCTTGGACGTGACGGTAATTAACGGTCACTCAAAACTAATACGTCACGGCGACAATTTACCTCCGTCCGGGGGCGGGCACAGCGCATCGTGAGTGTCATCGCTAGTAGCACGGTGGGAGGGTCCCTAGGTCCATTTGACTGTGAAAAAGCGCACCAAAACATCACGCGAGTGCCCGGCTATTTAAACAGAAACGAGCGACCGAGCAGTCTCCTTTGAAAGTTTAAGTTTAGTTCTGAAATAAGAACTGTTTACACAAAACTTCACTACTAAGAAAATAAGATTAGAGCGCCTAAAAGGACCGTTTCGATTTAGAAATAAAATGAAACCAAAGGAAATAGATAGTTCTTAAAAGAACTGTTTTACTGTAAAGACTCTAAAAGGATTAAATTGAAAGCAAAAGCAACGAAGACCAAGAAGAAGGCGAAGGAGACGGCTCGGTCGGTTGTTTCTGTTTAAATAGCCGGACGCTCGTTTGATGTTTTGGCGAAAGACAAATTATTGACAGATCCTTTGACGGCAATTTTGGCGAGTTTGGAGCATTTTCATGGGATTTATGGAGCTTCGAGCTGGAACAGTCGGCTTGAGAGTCCTCAGCCTTCCCATTTTTTTTTACTGTTCAGTACAACTCAAAATCTTAAACGTCGATAAAACGTCTTCCAAATGGCTCTAGAGGTGAAGAGACAGTAAATAATGCTATCGTTTGCACAGTTAGGGGGTGTTTACATGACACCGTGGCGACTTTTGCTCCGGAGCGAGTTCACTCCGGTTCCCTCTCTTGGCTCTATATTTGTTTACATGATACAAATTTCATGCTGGCGCGAGTCACCCAGACGTCAGTTCACCCCGGTTCTTGTACCGGGGCGAGAATTTCACTCCGGTACGAAATCTCGCAACGGCATCATGTAAACACGAAACGACCACCCGTTTCGGTGTGAAATGACCCAGTCATCAGGTAAACGCGATACGAAATCAAAAGTCATGTCGGTATGAAACTCGCGCTGGTGCGACTTTTCTCATGTAAACACCCCCTTATTTAAGGGGGTGAAACTTAAGTTCTCTTCATACCGTTGGCGTCGGAGTAAGCACAAAAATGTAGAACAACGGACATTTTACACTTTGAAACCCAAATGTTTAAGCTTATAAGCTTACATAAAAACAACAAAGACAGTTTGCAAACTTGGTGGAAAAGAAGAAAGAAGCTAAAAGTATAGCTGAATAAGCTTAACAAAAGTTTAAACTGCTGTAATAAAGTTGTACCGTATTTTTGTAACTTAGCTGGTATTTACTTTCTTTTTGTACCAAAGTACCAAAACCACTTTGAATTTTCAAGGGTGGTAGTCCAAGTTTTAAAATTCTGGAAATTCCTAGGAGGAAGGTCTTCCATGGATGGATTTTTCCCCACCACACTGAAAATAATGGTCTTTGACAACATTTCACCTGACTCGCTTTGTCGTTCTTACAGAGAATTTCGATAGCTAGCGAGACAGACGAGACAGTGACACGAGCGACTGACACAGTCAACACACGTGTACATGTGTCATGCCATCTATCTGTACATGTGTCAGGACCTATGATGTAAGCGACTTGGAAAGGTTTCCAATTTCACAGGAATTAATGCTGTTTTTTATCCCGAATATGAATTTCGTTTTGATGGAAGTCAAGAAACGTTGTTGGGTTCGTTTCTTTGACTGTATCAGGGTTAAATTCCCTCAATATTTTCATTTCGGAGTCCCTAAGACTCCTTTAACCAAAGATTGTGGGTTCCAGAGGGAACAGTGAGGGTCCTAACTAGATTAGCATTGCAGGGGCGTAGCCAGGATTTTTCAAAGGGAGGGTCACAGAGGCAGGGCTCTAAAGTTGATTTGTTGGGAAAGAGTGAGATCTTGTGACGCCGCAGGCGTCACCCCACTAGGGGGGTCTGGGGGCATGCTCCCCCAGGAAATTTTGAAAAATGGAAGTAGCTAAGACGTGTTTTCTTTCATTCTGAGCAGAAATGCCATGCTTTAAAAGTCGGAGTCCGACTCTGAACTGGAATCCGCCATTATGTGTGGATGCTCAACACGTTACCGGGTCAGCATATGTGAACATGCGCAATAGTCATGAAAGCCACTGGCCAGAGAAACACTGGCTCTGCACAAGAATAAAGTGTTCGAAGCGAGTACAAACCAAACAAGGACTTAAATTATATCATAAAATATAGTTTATTATAAAGGAACTTCACTAAAGGAGCAAGGAATCTCAAATGCGTGAGAAATAATACTTTCAGCGTGAGAGCGTAAGACTGAATTTGTTTGCGTGAGACTTGAGAGCTCTGCAGAGGTTACTCACCAAATCACCATCCGGGGATCGCCGACTACAGGGTGTCCCAAAACTTCGTTCCTCTAATTTCATGCTCTATAGCTTTTGATCAAAACTTTATTTTTACATGAAATTTTTAGAAGATGTTTATTTCTCTATCAAGTACGTGTATTCAGAATTTCAGTGACTGGCATGCCCTTTTTGTTTTTTTATCACATTCTGTAGCCGTTGCGGCATGAAGTAGACATAGCGTGTAGACCCACAAATGATCTATTTTGAGCGTTTTATCACTGGTGCGCAGGATCCAGTTCAACCCCCAAACAATATTTGTTTAGTTTAGGCAGCTGAAAAAGTATACTTTAGGCATTGATAAAAAAAAAAGATAATCATTCCGGCCCCCCTCCAGAGCAAGGCATTTGTACTTTTTTACAAATTTGAAACGAGCTGGGCGTTAATTGGCAGACTAAGGAGAGGTTTTTTTGCCATCTCAGGGGCTCTAATTTTAAACATTTTAAGGATCTTTTCATGACCCTTTTATTTGGCTTGCTAACTATGTGAGACTGAGCTTCCTTGTCGAGTCTCTTATTTTGTATCTAGCCTTCTTTAAAGCTATTTTAGCTGCTTTATTCAGGGCTTTGGTCTTCCCCTTAGTTTCTTGCCTTCAAAACCTTCATTTCTCAATGAACATTCTACCACCCAACAGTCGGATTTTTCCAGTTTTTTAGCAATTTCTACAACAGATAAGCCAGTAAATCGAAGTATTGCTGGTTTTCAGTGTCACGCCATTCAAAATAGATTAGTATGTGTAATCAAATGGTGACGAGTGAAATTAGGGAATAATTTCACGCGCGTTTTGTCCAAATCCTTATAATTTCCCGAGCCTTTAGGCGAGGGAAATTATTAGGATTTGGACAAAACGGAAGTGAAATTATTCCCTAATTTCACGAGTATACCATTTGATTACCTATTAATATCATGGGTGACGAATTACGCTAGCAATCGAGGATTTTTGACTTGTTTATCATGGATCGTATCGATCGATCGTGAACTCCACTCTCTCAAACGTTTAGAGCTGAAATTTGGCTTAAGGTTTCGGAATTTTTCGACAACATACCTCTAAGAATCCTTCTTGATGTGCTCTTTCGTGTGTTCAGGTTTTCTAAAGCGTCTTTTTATGCCCTGACATCTTCCTTCATGACATTTTAAAACTTCGTCGCCATCTTGAAACGGAGACGTATGGCAGGTTGCCATGGCAATTTTGTAATTTCACATGTGAAATTACAATTAACGCTGAAATTTCGCGCCAAAATTAAGGAGTAATTCGTCACCTATGATATTAAAATAAAAATCAAAACCATTCGACAGATAAAGTCCAGAATCTTGGAAATGAAAGGAGGTAAATATACAAAGACCCTTGCCAAGATTTGGGTCGAAGGAATAATTCGTATACGAGATATCCGAAGAAATGTTTTACCCAAATTTATAGAGCTTTGTATGGAGACGCCATGCTGGAGCTCATCCGGATGAGCTCCAACATGGCGGACGGAAACCAACAGAAACATCTGTTACCGAGTTTTGCTACAAAAGCGTGAATCTATTCTTCGAGAAACTCATAAACATTAAAGTAATACTTTTTCTGATACATGAACTGTTTAGATAGCAAAATTTCCTAAAATAAGTCATTTTTTTAACCTACATGACAGCTAGTTTGGCCGTCATGTAAATGGCGCGTCACGCAAAAGCTTAGAAATTCAAGCGTACTCTATCACAAAACCAAGAATCCTTTTGAAGCGAAAATTTGTATGAAAATTAGTTTTCAGCTGCTCTAATGCATCATGAAAGTAAAATCTCGGTAGGATCGATAGTTTTTTAGTTTGCATTTTGGTGACGTCATGTGAAAACCAACAATACAGCCTTGTGCTCTCACGCAGCTAACGTTTTTGCGTTAAGGGGGTTTATCTTTCGTGATATTCACAAAAAAAAAAGGAAGGAGTTTGAGCAATTCGGGCTATGAAATACCAAAAAAGTGGCTGCAAAATATATTCGCGCACGCGCACCTTTGGTGCGGAAGTACACAGATCGAATATTCGAGTCAAAAGATAGGACATCAAGTATAGAAATAGTGAATTATATTGAAAGACACAACTTTTGTTGAAAAGATTTGCTTACCAAGTCCAATCGTACTGAAATACAGACTTATAAAGTAGAGGAAAGAACTTTTGGGACACCCTATTTATATGGTTTATACCGCTGCTTTCCTTCGTGCATCAGTGGTTTCAGTCGTATTATCGCGACATGAAGGCCCTTATTAACTAAAGACAAGAGCCTTTACAAAAAAACAAATTTAAAAAAAGTGGGCTTTTCAACAATGGCTTTTACGACCAAGACATTGTCATGGCGTTTCCGCCACCAGAATATTGTATTTGCTCAAAAGAAGGCCTACCAAGGGGGGGTCACGGGCACCCCAGGACCCCCCTAGCTACGCCCTTGATCATTGTTTCATATTCCAGGAAAACAATGTAATGTTTCAGTGCATAATTTATTGGTCACTGTCATAGTAATATGGTATGCTATATGCACTCAAATAGACATATCTTTTGTTGAATCAGTTTGTTACTACAACCATGAAATAAAGTTATCAGCGGCAATGTTGTTCTTAGTCATAACATACGCTGTTTTAATTTAAGCTGAATAACGTGCCTCATTGCAATTTCCAGAGTTTTTTGATTGTCGCTTTGCTTCTTTGCATTTAAAACTGTCGCTTGAAAGCATTTTCTAAGCTGGAGGTCACTGATACTGAAAATGTGATCTTTAGAATTTTGGTGCCTTTCCAGGGCCGACTTCTGGAGATTGTTAATACAGCCTGCAGTTGTGAAAGGGTTTCTCCTACCTGTGACTTACAGATATCGCAGTGCATTTTTTGATGAATTTGGGGGGCTTATATTTGGAGGGGCTTATTTTCGGAATTTTACGGTATTCTATTCTCAAAAAAAAAGATTTTTTGCAGATCTACTCAGTTCTAAACTAATTATTAGTAAACTATCACTCTAGAACATGTGTGTCCGAGAGAACCGGTTCTCTTTCGTGTTTGCGCCTTTTTTTTCTTTTTTGGCTCAGCAACGCATCTCTGACGCGTATTTGCGCATAAGGGAAAACCCTGCTGGATGTAAGCAGTAACAAATAACGAAAGCTTGCCTTTTTGAATCTCTCTCCCACTTCCTGCCATGGTAGATATCCCGCTTCCAACCCTTTCTTCTCCCGTCTCCCATACCCCTCCCACCCCCTGTTCTCCCAGGCTCCCGCCCCCCTGTCTATCCTTTGAAAAATATATGATCTTTTATACTCTACTTTGAGGCAGGTGAAACAGAACTCATAAGAAATGGAACGAGCTGGCAAATGACATTAGAATTAAAGCACGCTCCAATGAAGTGAAGAAAGAAATTCGATTGCTTAAGGTGATTCCCTGGTTTTGCACTGCGCATCTCTTACTGCGCATAACAAGATGGCGTCCTTTAAAAAGAGCATGTGAAGTAACATTATTAAAATGAAGTTGACCGAAGAGAAACACTACTGCAATTTTTACTTGCGGTTGTTTCTTGCCGAGGTGAGACTCAATGTGGTAGGAATGTGCATAACGTAAGCAGTACGCGTCTTGCTGAGTTCGACTTCCTCACGGAGAACCATGTTTAATTTGTGCTTATTCACTTTGATTTTCATTTAAACGCTTTCTCTATTACATTGTGTCCTAAATGTGATATCTCGATGTAAATTCTGTAAAAGCGGATTTTTTAATACTTTCTTCGCACTTTCGCATACATTCTACTTTGAAACTCGCCCCAGTCCACTCTCAAAAATCAAGGAAAATGCATTTGGTGCGCACTTTCTGCAGCTCTACCGCAAAAACGAGCACGGTGACCCCCATTTTTATTTCATGATTTTAATAAGGACAGTGCTTCCTTTCGGTGAGAAAAAAATTGGCACAAATCTATGTTCAGTTTTTTGGCAATTTTACTAAATTGTACGGATTGAGCTATCAAGTGTCGAATAGCGCGTGTCCAATTTAAGTCTACTTTGGAAAACAAGGGCATTAAAAGGCATTTTTCTAGTGCGTAAGTGGATAAACAATACATTAAAGTCAAATTCTGTACGATACCACATGCATCATTGAAAAAATCTTTCCTTTTTGTCTAGTTTTGGGCTGCGCGGGGTTTTTGTGTAAGGGTCCAAAATAGTCGTATTTGTCCGCATTGTGACGTCAAAACGAGCACGGTGACCCCCACTTTTTATTACCTTTTTATCATCTTCTTGACTTGTTACATCAGTGTACCGAGTTTCATCTACAATATATGTTAGGTTCTTTTGCTAGGGAATCACCTTAAGTTTGACTGAAATCGGGATTTATAGTAACTGCTGTCTGTTTCTTCGTTGTTTTAATCGATTCTTAACTTTTACAGTTTTCATATGATGAATTATTGTATATTTTTAGTTTTTAATTTTAAATTTTTAGAATATAATAAAGGCCGTGGATTACCTGTAAACTAGCTGATAGCCAAGCGTAATATCCACGTTACGGTAAATAAAGTATCGTATCGTATCTACCTTGAAGCAGGTGAAACATAACTCATAAATTAAGAAATAGGTGAGTTGTAGCGTTCACGAAAGCCGAATTAGGTCAAATGTCTTAAAGCAGCACCCACACTAAAATATGGACCCGTCAACAGCTGCATCACTGTACTCAGCGTTTGAATCATGAAGTTATTTCAATGTTATGCCTCAAAACACTTTTAGCCATAATAAAAGATGTAAAAATTGTGAAGAATCAAGATGGCGGTCGCTAAGTGCCCTTGTTTGACCTTAAGCAATGACATTAACAGTTAGATGCCAAAATCTCATTTATTCCTATGCATCAAGTCATAGAACCTTATTGGCCCCTGCAACAAACATCTGAACATACAAAGCCACAAAGCCACAAAGATACATACACTAACACCATTGACATATGAGCTATGTTTCAAAATAGCTAAAAAACAAAACACAGGAAAACTGGGAGCTTAGGCGAAAAGCAAGAAACGAAGCGACAAAACAGAGAGGGATTGCGATAAAGGACCATTGGAGGAAAAAGGCGGAAGATCTAAAGACCAAACCAAGAGATTTTTTCAAAACCTTCAAGTCGTTCCTGAGTACAAAGGGCTGTTCAAGATATGCAGAGGTTCAGTTAAATATTAATGGAACTGTTATTAGCGATAAGAAACAAGTGGCCGAAGTTCTGGTAGACCATTTTGCGACAATAGCCGATGGGATTGGTGGAAACAATGCACAACTTAAATCAATTGAAGATTTTAAAGACCATCCCAGCTTGCAGAGAATAAGGCAGGAAAGTAAGAAATGGCCACAGACCCCTGATGTGAAACCAGTCACCCAAGGACAAGTCCTAGCTTCTCTTAATTTGCTCAATACTAACAAGGCTACTGGCTGTGATGGTATCCCAGCAAAGGTTATGAAAATGGGAGCTGAAGAACTATCTTAGCCGCTTACTATTCTTTTCAATTCATGAATACATAACAGCAAGTGGCCTAGTGACTGGAAGAGTGGGAACTACTGTAGACTCCTGTTTACAAAAGGGATGACAAGTATTCTAAAGAAAACTACAGGCCCATTACTGTTCTACCATGTGTGGACAAAGTATATGAGCAAGTAGTAGGCACGCAAATCACTGCTGGCTTCGATGGTCGCATGTATGAATATTCATCTGCTATCGAAAAGATCACAGCTGTGAGACAAGTTGATTAACTTACTTGAAGAATGGTAACAGGCGAGGGATGATAAACTTGTTGTGAGCATTCTATAGACAGACATGTCAAAGGCTTTTGACTCTTTGCATCCGCCACTGCTGCTCAGTAAGCTGAAAGCATATGGTGTTCAGGAAAGCGCAGTACAACTTCTACATAGCTATCTACATGACCGGGAAATATCGTGTGAAATTAGGAAGTCATGTAAGTAAATGTAGATTGATCAGCCCTAGTTGTCCCCAGGGCTCCTCCCTAGGCCCGTTGCTGTGGAATATCTTTCAGAATGATCTGTGTTACTGCGTAACAACGAACTTATCAATGTATGCAGACCACTACCAAATATATCACATTGGATCTAATGAATCTAGTGTTTCATCCAAGCTCAGAGTGCGTGCGCTCCTACCAAGTAGTATGACTCCAATCTTCTTGCTGGGAACTTCAAGAAATACCACACTATGAACATTGGGTACAGTCAGGCAATCAACAGTGCGGCACCTGCACTTCGTGCGAACAATGAGGAAATAAAAAATGTAGCAAATCTCAGACTCTTAGGTGTTAGAATAGATTCCAAATTTAACTTTAATGATCACATCAGCACTATTTGTAAGAAAGATAGTCAAAGAATCGGGGTGCTCATGCGACTTAGGAACTTTATTCCAACTAAGGCCAAGCTAACAATATTCAAATCAGCAGTTCTACCATACCTTCCATATTGCCATTTAATCTGGCATTTTTGCAGATGTAGTGATGGGCGAAAACTAGAAAGACTACAAGAAAGGGGAATGATCACTGTATATAAAGACAAGCATGCAAGTTATCCACAACTTTCTGCGAGGATAGAATTACCAACGCTACTGAATAGGCGCCTACAGGATATTTGCATCCTTATGCACAAAGTGAACCACATTGTATGTCCAACTTATATCTGTAATGTGTGGTTCCAGAAAATATCCATACCCCCCTCCCCCTACGGAAGATTATTGGAAATTCCGAGGGGGAGGGGGTTCAAGGGCAGTAATTCCCGAGGGGTAGGGGGGTTTCGTGGGAAACTACTTTTCCAAAGGGTGACGAACCACGTACAAAACATTGAAAGCAACATACGATCGATCTGAAGCGCAAAAACATACTTACGTACGTTGTTTTGAAACAAAAGCCAGTACTCCTGGCCATTGAGATAAAGTTAACATTATAAGCTTTAATGTTTCTGTTTTTCTTTGAGTTAGCTAGCGCTACAACCTCCCGAAGCTAGGAACGGAGTCAAAACGATTTAAAATGGCCGTTGTTGGAGTACTTTCGTTCCCATTTCTTACTCGACCTTCAGAAGGCCCGGCTACCTAGCTACTGTAGTAAATCGTTTGCCTAGTCCCTATACGGCGTCTTTCCAAGCCCTCTCGGTTAATGGATTTCGGTGACGTATCCGAGACAAACGGCCGGGAGACGCCTAACCTGAGATCATGCCCTCTCCCTATTAGCCCTTATGTCTCTCACGGGAAGAGGGCATGATACATTTGTTTGTCGGATCACATGTAAAAATGCCAGAGTCTGGACTTTTTCCTGATTGGATAGGAAACAATACGAATGATTTGCGCCGTTTCGATTGGCCAAAATGCCGTCATCCGTTAGTTGTTGTTAATTGATTTCAGTCTGCAGTTTTGCTTGCGTAATGCGGCAGTGAATACACACGCGAGTTCGTTATGAAATTTCTGCCGGCTCAGTTTTCTTGAATTTGAAGAATGCCTAAATAGAAATTTCATCCATTGAAATATTTTCCATCTCATCGTATACTAAAAATTCACCGATCATTTGAATGCAATTTGATACCGGCTACAAGTTACAGAAGCGACAAACGGGTTCACTTTTCAAATAATCAATTCATGAACGGAATCTTGACCTGGCTTGACTGTAATTCTTCCTTCAGAAACCTGCGAATTGTTCTGAGCGATCTTCGCTTTCACACCACCTGTCAGTTCGTGAAATATGGTGCTTCAGCCTAATTTCTTTTTCACTGCTTTCGGTACAGAACAAAGACAACGAGCTTTAACCAGTAAATTCTTTATTATTTGTAGCTGTTAAATAAACGTACAGCATCTCCAGCTACTGAGCTAGCAGTATTTCATCACAAAAACAACACATTTAAATTTCTTTGTTAGGAAGCGCCATCTGAACATGGGGGAACTCAAAAATTTTTTTTCCCTAAAATTGATTTCAAATTAAAAGAGACATTATTCGCGTCAAAATTTGATTCCCTTATGGTAAAGTAACGCTTATTGTCTAATAACATGACAGGTCAAGCAGACGTTACATTATGTAAATTAGGGGGCGGTTGACGGCTTGTTAAATAAATGTATCAGGCGTTATTTTTTCCCTCTCGAGTCAAAGAAGCAAACAAGCAAAAAAAAGAAAAAAAAATAACGCCTGATCTCAGGTTAGGAGACGCCTAGACAATCTCGGAGTGCGCATGCGTGAGCATTTTTGAAAAGTTCTCACGGTCAACCGAAATAATCTATAAATAACTTTGCGCGTGAATATCCTTCGCTTATAAAACATCGGCACTATTGACACTATTACAAAAGTAACTAGCCTAGTTCGTGTTATAAAAGAACAAATCGGAAAGAATACTACTGTATAACGTGCTGAAGTAATTTCTCTTTTAGTTCATTTTCAAATGTACCATTAAAATGATATTTCTTTATTGATAAAAAGATTTCAAAAAGTAGTTTGTTGACATTCTACCAAATTTAGAAACCAAATTCAACAGCCTGTCCGATTAGTTTGATAAGCTTCCAAATCCCAAAAATTAAATTACATATTTCGAAGTGAAATGATAATGAACATTTATAGGAGCAAGCGAAACTAGAGAAACGAAAGATAGCTTTTCATATCCAAGAATAAATATAAACTTGTTTCTTTAGCTTACCTTCCGATTCTAGATCAAATAATTTTTTTGAGACGCTGTTTTGCCCAGCCTACAAATAGTTTTTGAGATGAAATAAAGTTCAAATTAGTTTAATGAGATAAATGAAAAAGAAAAGACTTTCAACTGAAAACGTGCATGCAATAATAATGCTCGGTTAGCTCTTTATCCTTTGTACGCTCCATGGCTGCTGGACATCTTTCATCAGCACGGAAAAGTTATCGACAGCTCACCCGCTTTCCATAAAAGCTCCGCCCCACGTGAGACAAAATGTCTCACTTCTCCGAGTTTGTCTAGGCCTCAAAAACTTTCTCGGACCACGTGACCCGAAACGCATCGGCCGCGCATAATAATGAGGCCTAGGGACTAGGCAAGTAAATCGTGACGATGTTCACGAAACCTAGTTAACATGTGTGTGTTAGTGAAGTTTTCGGTCCTTAAATAAGAATCAACCTGAAGGCACTGACAAAATGTGTAGACAAAGGAAACTTGTAAGTTCTGTTTTATTTACTATCGTTTGCAACGTTGTTTACGCGAGTGAAACGTTCTCATCACGTTCAAACCAGCCTTGAATTGGAATCGCTCCTATAAGATAAGTAGCGTAGCCGGTGTATAACTTCTGTTATGTTGTTACTCTTTACTAAGTATTTATTACCAAAATTTCCCATAGCTTATTATAGTGCACTATTATAATAACTCCGCTACCGGTATTAGAGTAATACCAAATTACCCTTTTCCTTTTCAAGATTTGGAAAATGATGAATTCCTAAAAACCATAGGCTCGTGGGTTTATAACTCGGAAGATCGACTTTCTGGAAAAGTACACTTATACAGGGATATAATTGCTTCACCAGACAAAAATGACCCATTTAAGTGCGCTAATGATAATTACATCGAATCCCACTATTACTCAGTCAAAAAGTCTGGCAAAATATTTGATGACGCTTGTAAACAAAAAGGGTTTTCGATATTCCACTGCAATATTCGTAGTTTGGAAAAAAAAATCCTTGCTGCATGATATCTTAAGCACAGTTAAGACAACGCCAGATATAATTGCAATATCAGAGAGTAAGATTAATGATAATACGAGTGCAAATTTGAATATTCCTGGTTATGCTTTTGTGAACACTAACTCAAAAACGCAGGCAGGAGGTGTTGGTCTGTATTTATCTAATGACTTGAAATTTTCAAGAAGGAGTGACTTAGATATCTCGGATGATGGAATAGAATCATGCTGGATAGAGCTGGCACGTACTGCACAAAAAAATATTGTAATAGGCTGTGTCTATTAGACATCCTAAAGGTAACCGAGACCCAACCTCGTTGCCAGGTTCTCTCTCCTACCCGTTGAGAAACCCTGGTTGGGTTTGGTCACGTGTCTCCCAGAATCTGGGAGATTACAAACAAACGACTTGGGGGAGGGGCGGATAAGTGTGAGATTTGTCTCTACAAAGCGTAGACGTCGAGATCAGTGGAAACCTTGTCTAAAGGGTCCTGTTTTTTATAGTTCCCGGACTAGTCAAGACAAAACCTCGAACGCCGAATCCTTTGACAGCGAAAGCGTAACTTCTTGCAGAATATCCGGATGTTTATCGGATGTTGCAAAGGAAATCACGGATTCACCACTTGTGCTGTCAAAAATGTTTTAGGCGGTTGTATACCGAAAAGCAGTAGGCTTAAATCGCCATTTCTATGTTATGGAGGCCACCTTTGGGAAGTAAACGTCTGTATTTTCAAAACTATGATTATGCAGTTCGAAGCGGGGCCGAAAAGATGTATCAAGCATTGGACCATATACAAGAAATCCTTTCGCTTTGGAAGGTTATCACTGGGTTATGTTGTCTGGTTTGTCTCTGTTTATACTATTTCCTGTTGTCTTCGGTGCCGCGTTTTGGTCATCCTTTTGCTTATGCACGTACTGTATTATATTTTTTTACCTCTATTTACCACTAAAAGCGATACGTTTTTTCTGTTGCCGCATCATACAAAAGGTTAGGGGTAGGAGAAAGCTGACATTTCAGACTACAGCTTTCCGTTAAGTCATTAGAGCTAAAATATTATTTTGACCGTGAATGTAAAATGAATCCTCTGCTCTCAACGTAACTGCTTTGTTTTGTCACCGCTTGGTTTAGGTTTTGCATGTACTGATTCGGGCCGATTACCAGCCGCTGTCACCGACAAACATTGATTCTTTCAATGCAAGTTCAACGAACAGGGATTTTCCCTTCAATACGGATAAACACGCGCTTGTGTCTTACTCAGGATCGTAGATTTTAGTATGTAATTGTTGTCATCGGTTTAACTGCGATAACACGAGTTTTTTATTTCTCCGCTGGTAATTCGCTTGTTTATCTGGTGATAGCCGTGTTTAGGCAGAAATTTCCCGAATTTCAGTTATAGTTGGAGGCTTGGCAAATCTGTCTTGCCCTTTCGATCATTGCGTGAACGGTGAAAACGAACCAGACAAAAAAATTGAGAGACAAAGGACTCCTCCCTCGGATTTAATTTTGTTCTGGGACCACGTGACCAAACCCAACTAGGGTCTCTCGACGGGTAGGAGAGAGAACCTGGGAACGAGGTTGACCGAGACCTATTTCATAATATTTTGAAAAAACAATTAGAACAACTTAATACCAAGGGACACGAGGTGTTGGTCCTTGGAGACTTCAACGAGAATCTATTGAAATATAATGAAGATAAACAAACATCAGAGTACCTGGATATGCTTCTTAGCTTAGGCTTTATGCCAATTATTACCAAACCAACCCGAGAATAACGGACCATACGGCCACTCTAATCGATCATATATACACGATCATATATACGCCCGAAAAGCTAATTAAATCTGGACACTGCCCTGCTGATATTTCTGATCATCTACCAGTATTCTGTACAATGGCCAACACACTGCCTACAAATAATGAACCAAGGTTTTTTCGAGACTTTAGACATTTTAATGAAAATGCCTTTCACCAAGATTTACTTGCAGTTGACTTCAAGAGTTTGATATCAACTGATGTTAATGAAAGTGTAACTACTATTGCAGACAATCTGAGCGCTATCACAGATCGTCATGCTCCTTTGCGCAAAGCATCAAAACGGCAACGAAAGCGTTTAGAAAGGCCTTGGATTTCGAAAGCAATCATGCACTCAATCAGACAAAGACACAAATTAGTAAAGACTAATTTATACAGTGCGGACCCAGGCAAAGTAAAAGAGTATAAAGTATATAGTAATAAGTTGAATAGGATTATACACGCAGCTAAAAGGAATTATTTTTCTAAACAATTTGAACTGAGCAAAGAAAACATAAAATGCACATGGAAATTAATTAGCAAAGTAATAAGAACAGCAATATGTACAGATGGGAAATACAGTTTCGTCAAAGCAAACAATGACGTGCGGTATTCCACAAGGGAGTTCCCTAGGCCCAGTATTATTTTTCATCTACATAAACGATTTACCAAACTGTTCAAATGCTCTAACATTTCGAATATTTGCAGACGATAAAAACGTTTTTGCCTCAGCCCGCAACCTGAAAGATCTTGAGGAAGTAGTTAACTCTGAGCTTAAAAAAGTGAAAATATGGTGTGATGTAAATAGATTGTCAATTAATTTCACTAAAGCAAACTTCATGATTATTAAATCGTCAAGGAAAAAAGATGACCAAGTAAATATCACGATTGAAAGTGCAGATGGTACAATAAATGTGCTGCAAAGGAAGCAAAAAATAAAATATCTACAATGAGGGACAAAAGTGTTGAGACACTTCCGTAAAATGGCCCCTTTTTACATAGTGGACATACCTATCCTCTTCCCCTGTCTACCCCAACCCCTCCCCCCAAAAATCAATGTTGTATTTTGGACCCTCAAGTCTCTCTTTTACTTCAGACAACATTGACCCGGGGGGTGAGGGGATTTACGGCGTTTAAAAGGAATGAAATTATAAATGAATTAAATGATTGATGAAAGCACTCATTTTAAACAAGTGTGTCAACTACTTTTGTCCCTGATTGTCTGAAATATGTTTTCGGGCAAGATTTTTGAGGCTGATGAATTTTGGTGTGATAAAGTTACTCTGTGGGCCAAATTGTTTGTTTATTAACAACAATTTCTAAATTTTCGTCCTGATTGTAGTATACGTACACTAAAATGTACGAAGCGTATGTCATTACTTAATCTTATATTCCCGCGCGCGTTCCTGATTTAACCCTGTCGGGTCGAAAGGAAATCATTTGTGTCAGTTGTGATCACTGCCGTTGCTGCGGATGTAATGTTTTCACAAGTATTATCAATAGTGGGAAAACGATGGAAACACTAAGCTACAAGGGAAATTGTTCTGGTAAATGGTTAAGCGAATGAACAGGAATAAAGTACTCAGCAGAGTAAAGGAGCGGACGTGCGTTATTTTTCACATTGACTTGTGCCATTATGATGGATGCACAACTACGTTCATTTCCCAGCTCCTAAATCGCATAATGCTAAAGAAAATTAATTGTTTGCAAGATAGAGACACCAGTTTATATCATTGCCAAAAAAACAATTACTTTGGCCCAGAAGTTCACTTGATGACAAGGAGAGCGAGATAACAGGTGATCGTTGACGGCCGTGCGCTGGAAAATTACCCGTTTTCATGCGCTAATTCCTCACAAAAGGCAAAAGAAGATTCCACTATGTAGAAAGTGCTTCGCAATACGTATTCTTGGCGAGCAAAATTGCAGCGACGTGGTACAAATCAGGAGTTTGAACGGGTAACCACGCGAAAACGTAGTGGCATTAAAGAGACATAACAGACTATGTTTCTTTCCGTTTGCCGAAACGTGGTTAACCGTTGTAACACGAAGGTTTCATGCGCTAATTCCTCACAAAAGGCAAAAGAAGATTCCACTATGTAGAAAGTGCTTCGCAATACGTATTCTTGGCGAGCAAAATTACAGCGACGTGGTGCAAATCAGGAGTTTGAACGGGTAACCACGAGAAAACATAGTGGCATTAAAGAGACATAACAGACTATGTCTCTCCGTTTGCCGAAACGTGGTTAACCGTTGTAACACGAAGGAGGCAGTGTTTTCCTCAGTTTGAGCTGTCGTTTTCTTTGAAAGTCAAATACCAGTTCACGTTTCAAAGCTCTCTTTTCATTTTTCTTGCCGACAATAGACAAAAACACAGGGTTTCTCTCGAGAAATGCATTCCAAATACACAGACATTTGCGCTCATGTCACGCTATTTTCGTTGCGTTATCATGTCACACAGGGTGTCGCGAGGTGGGATTGGAAGTAATTGTTTTCGTGTACACTTGCAATATTTTCTAGGCGGTCCTTAGTTTTTTATTAAATTGGTCATGAATGAACCTTCACTTTTCCGTAGTTTCGATATTGAACGCAGTGACGGCCGCTCCTCACTAACGTTCCATATTTCCGTGGCCAGCCAGTGACTATGCTTGGTTTTCACATGACGTCACTAAAATGCAAACTAAAAAGCTATCGACCCTACCGAGATTTTACTTTCACGATGCATTAGAGCAGCTGAAAACTAATTTTCATACAAATTTTCGCTTCAAAAGGGTTCTTGGTTTTGTGATAGAGTACGCTTGAATTTCTAAGCTTTTGCGTGACGCGGCATTTACATGACGGCCAAACTAGCTGTCATGTAGGTTAAAAAAATGACTTATTTTAGGAAATTTTGCTATCTAAACAGTTCATGTAGTAGAAAAAGTATTACTTTAATGTTTATGAGTCTCTCGAAGAATAAATTGACGCCTTTGTAGCAAAACTCGGTAACAGATGTTTCTGTTGGTTTCCGTCCGCCATGTTGGAGCTCATCCGGATGAGCTCCAGCATGGCGTCTCCATACAAAGCCCTATAAATTTGGGTAAAACATTTCTTCGGATATCTCGTATACGAATTATTCCTTCGACCCAATTCTTTGCGAGGGTCTTTGTACATTTACCTCCTTTCATTTCCAAGATTCTGGACTTTATCTGTCGAATGGTTTTGAGTTTTATTTTAATCTATTTTGAATGGCGTGACACTGAAAACCAGCAATACCCACTACGTGTCAATCCTTTCCCTACCCGTGATTGTTTGCGCCTTAACAATCGGTTAAAGTGAAGAACGAGAAATATTTACTTTATTACAAATATTTTCAGTACGCGTACCCTTGAAATTCACCAAAAGTTGTACATGTGTGCGAGTTTCAGCGTCAGTTTTTAGCTTGTAAACCATATCGACGTCAATTCTTGATATCGTAACCCC
>JBBMOI010000010.1:1507500-1602500 GCA_038088405.1 Porites divaricata | reverse complement strand
TTGTCAGTGAGTCGAGAAAAGTTCCATGTGACGATTTATGTGGGGAAAGCGAGAGATTTACGGTGTAATTTGACGATGTTTCGCCCGTGTTAAGTGTGGAAGTATTATGAGTGGTTTTGGGAAGTGTTTGATTGCCGCCAAAGTCATTTATTGTGTGATTTACCGAAAGTGTGGACAGGCAAATCTCAGGTATGTGCGGTTGAGAATACTTTGTGTCAAGCATGAAAAGGCTTCGTGAGTCTTTAGTTTAGGTGATTTTGTCTTAGAAAGCCTATTCTGCACTCAAAGATTGTGGATTCTTAATCTGTGTTCGGCCGACACTGAGCTGTGGCCTCAGGGTTTGACTGGCTAAAAGATTACAATTTCTGGACCTTTGAAAATGTTGTTTATTTCATCGCAAAATCCTGTTACTTCTGCGAGAAAACTTTACGGTCTATTGCCAGCAATAATGCTGTCATTGTTCAGCTTCAGCTAGTGACTTTGAACTGCTTCCTATTCCACTTAGGTGTCAAATAGTTAAAATGTACTTGAATGTCTTTAGCCACGTTTTCACAAATCCAGACAGATATATATAATAGTGAATAAAATCAATATCGGCATTTCGGGCAACTCCTTGGAAAAGCGCTCAAGAGTAGCTTCACACAGCATAATGTCTCTGAGTCTCTTGACTCAAGTGCTCTTGCAAGCAGACTGTTCAGGCTTTTATTGGCTGTAGTGTATGTTTTTCTAGTGTAGCTATCTAGATTTTTAAATCTCTGTGGATAATATTGTCTAGTCACATGCTACTTCTTGAGAAAGTAGGACAGGGAGCTCCAAACCATTTACCACTGTATGCATCATTAACAGTCTCGCTCCCATCCTTCTTTGCCTTAGTGGCAGCCTATAAGCTTAGTTGCATGACTGTCCAAGTGTAAGTTTAGGCATTTACAAACCGTCCTGCATTGCACCCCTTTAATTTTGCTTCCTTGTTTTCTCATACACAGATCTCATGTACAGCTTGCGTACTCAAATAAGGTATGCCAATAAGGGACAAATATATTCTTCCTATAATGTAGCTCCTTTAATTTGTCCAGGAGTGGACAATGAGACCCAGCAAGGGAGGAGGTGGTAACTTGATGCATTATTTTTGGGTTTAGCCTTTGTTTTACATAGTAAGAGGTTTTTTTTAGCAGCACAAATTTCAGTGGGCTCACGAACATTTTTGCTTCCGTGCAAATGACTTCCTCATGGATACAAGCTCTAGGCAGAGCATGAGACATTTTTAGACATTTCTAATTGCTAAAGATTTAGATCTTTTAAGTATACTGCTTTTGATATTGATTACACTGATCACTATCTATTAATATCCGGCTAAGTCTCCAGGGGGTGACTTCCATATCTCCTAGTCACTAGGAACTACGGGAAACCAGGTTGGTGCCAGGGGCTTTCCTGGTGGAGTACAGATCAGGTGAGACCAGGGGTCCATACCCTGAAGTGGATAATTTTCCAGACCTATCTCCAAGGACTAAGCTTTACTGTGGGGGGAAGTGCAGCCAGTGGTTGCACTTACCCGCCACATACTACTTTTAATGGAAAGCAAGACAGGAGTTACATCCCAGCTCCCAAAAAGCAAGTTAACCTATAGTCCAGCATAATATTATTGTGTATAATATCAATGATGAAATTTAAAAATCCAAATATACAGTTAGTCTGATGTAGTAAAAGTAAGGAGTAATCAAAGAAAGACTATCATCAACTCGTGGGAACGTTGTTTAGAAAATAATCAGATGGTCATCTGATTAGGAACTGATAGAAATTCCGATTGTTTATCCATATATTTAATATACTATCTTTTCTCTGGAAACACAATACTTTTCTTGCTGTTTATTGCACTTTATTAAACTAGTAATAGTTGACACTACAGCTGCCACCGCTCTGTATATAGTATTATTGCTCCTTGTGTAGCTCTTTGTAATATACCGATTCATAATGAAGATGTTCACACATATTCTATACAATAGGTGAGATAAATACAGGAAATAAACACAAGGTTCCATGCACAGTTTCGGTTCGATTTGCACAGCTTTGATCAAAACATTCCCAGTTTCGAGAATAGTTTATTCTAAACCATACTGAGAAAAGATAAAAAACTTTTCGCCAAGATGATGTAATCAGCCTTAGTGGTGTAGTGGTTAGGTAAAGTCGCAACAAGCCAAAGGTACTGGCTTTGAGTCCTGCTCACTCCTTTCTTTTTTTTCTTTTTTTTTGTTTGTTTGGTCTTTTTTTGCTTATTTGTTTTGTTGTTTATCTTTAAATATATACCTAAAAACATAACTCTTATTTTCCCCGCAGGGATTTCGCCCAGAAGGTGAAATTCCGAGGAGGCACTCTAGTAACTTGCGCGTATATTAAGGAAAGTACTTACACTTGAAATATACAGTTATACAGTCAATCAGGAGCGCTCCTGAGTCAATATAGAAAAAAATCGCGATTTGCTTAGACAGGGGCCGCGAGGAATCGGTAGGTAATGATGACGTTTCTATTGTCTGCGCCCGCAAATACGAAATGGTTAGGATGACGTAAAACACAAAAAGTCCGGAAGGAACAGCTGGCGGCGTGACGACGGTTGCTAAGCTTATGGTCACGTGAGTGAAAACGATCTATAGGTAGATTTTGTGACATTAATTGTGCAGTCATACTTCGACACTCTTTTGCGTTACGTGTTATCAGTGACATTCTGTGGAGCAATTGTTATGAAAGTTATGGACCAAAAGACACTCGTTAAGCGCAGATGAAGTTATAAGGTACGTAGAACAGTGTATATTTTAACACTAAGTGAGTTTGCCAGACACGAGTTCACAAATCTTTGATTGGAAACCTTCAGCTGAACCTTGCCAGACACTCTTTCTCTCTCTTTGACCGGAATCAAGACTCGGCCCAAAACAAGCAAGACGAGTGAATAATTCAGCAGGTAGCTTATCACTAGCAGAACGATGGACGATTATAGAAGTTCGCCGACCATCAAATTCTGCGCTGACTTAATTATTCCCCGCTCACAGATGTCCTTCCGCTATAAAGTTTAAGAGCGACGGTCAGGAAATTTCGACCATCGAGTGGCAAGAGTTGAAAAATCGACTTCCTTCATTTTTTGTCCTTAAGTAGCTTTTAGGTAGATAAGTAATCTGATGTAAGTTGTACTCGCAAAAAGCCTTTTATTTTCGACCCGAAATTTGCAAACATGAACTCTCCTCGCGTTCGCAAATTAAGGCACAAGGAGAAATTTGGACACTTTCCATCAATAGAACAACTCTTCTTATTTCACTAGAAGATACTTTCAAAGAAATATCAAGACTAGTTGAACTGACATAATTCAAAAACGAAGAACAGGTTTTTACGGTGACAAAAACTTTAGTGTAGTATCTGTTTTCTGCGGCATTATTTTTCCTATGGTATAGCTCCAAACTTTCCCAGTCCTCGTTTAATCACACATTTAGACATTCATCTAAAACATACCTGAGAATTGGCTTGGATTCCTGAAGGCAGCCTCCAAACGAAAGTATCGAAGTCAAGTAAATATAGTGAAGCGTGACGAAAATAACTTATGTAACGGCTTCAAGTTTCCTCGATCGCAAAGTAACAAGAGGAAATATCTTCTTGTTCCCTCATCATTAGCGAATTACCATTGTTAAAGTCCTTATTTTTCGATAAAAAGTGAGTACCAGAATACTAGCGCGTTTGAACTTTTCTTCTTTAAAACACTGTTGGCATCGCAAATGTTACTCTTTCAAGAACTGCGTTGCGTTACTACATTGATTCCGTGACTGTCATTTTGACGGCTCCGTCTCTTCAAACGTACGTTATGTCACGTGCAGTCACGGAACAGATTGTCACGCAGAGTCGCAGGCTGGTAGAGTTCAGTGTTTCAAAGTGGCTAAAATTTACCCAGTTTCACCTTTTTACCCTACTCTTTGATCGAAAAAAGCAACTTTGCAATGGGAAAACCTACAAGAAGTATGAAAAACGAGCCTTTAGGCTGGTAAATATCTACTTTTGAGGGTTTCGAAATTGGAAGTGTTTACCCAACTACCGCCGGCCTACTATCAGTATTATGAAAATTCCTGAACTTCGATGGTGTGTTAAAGAGATTTCCTTCAATAACCCAAGCCAATTCCCAGGTATGTTTTAAATGAATGTCTAAATGTGTGATTTAAATAGCGTGAAGAGAATTTGGAGTTATACCACATGTTAAATATTGCCGTCGAAAATGAGTAACGAGCTTAAGTTTTTGTCATCCTGAAAACCTATCCCTCACTTTTGAATTATTTCAGTACGACGAGCTTCGCTATTGCCCTGAAAGTATCTTTTAGTGAAAGAAAAAGAATTTTTCTGTTCATGGAAAGTGTCCAAACTTCTCCATGCGGCTTCGTTTGCGAACGCGAGGAAAGTTGATGTTAGCGAATTTCAGGTTAAAAATTAGGGCAGTCTGAGACTCCGACATCGAAAACCGATCTTCTAATTTTTCTCACAAATAAAAGGCTTTTGGCAGGAACAAGCTACATTAGGTTTCTTATCTACCTAACAGCTATCTATGCATAAAAAATTACAGAAATTGTTTTTTCAACTCTTGCCACGAAATTAAGATTTTGGTCGATTTTTCCTGACCGTCGCTCTTAAAATAAGACTAGAATGCACGAGCGTGAATTGATCAAAGGTCCCTTTTCCACGGAAAATCCACTGGCAAACGCCGTTAAAGATGATCAAGCCGCGTAAAACGGCGCTACTGACAGTTAAAAAAATACAACAACAAAAACAGAAAACACTTCATGGCAATGAACGAATGAAAGAACATACATTGTATGCTTTACAAAGCCGATACAACAATGGCCGATTTGCACAAAATAGGTCGTACCTTGCCTGCGAAGTGCAAAACATATGTTTTCTTATCTCGATTTCCGTTGTTACTTTGAAGCTAATGGTCAAAATTACATCCATTTTTGGCTTACACAGGTTCTTAAGAATAGCATGACATGATATTTTTTCACTTTCACATCACTTTCCAGCGAGCTGGAATTTGTATACAGTGTATCCCCGTGATCTTGCGGAGTCGAAGAGAAAATGCTCATCTTCTCGTCAATCCATTCCCGAAGTTAACCATCGTACTTATCTGAAAGACTCCTCGGTGTCTTAAATTTGGCAAGACCTCTAACCGTGCTGTAAAAAATTTGCCACAAAGAAACCTCTGAGTAGACCTTGGTATATAAGTCCTATGTCCAAATTTGATTAAACGTTTGAAGCCAGTGTTTCTATTACCAACGATCTAACTTTTAAGCTAAGCGGTTTAGCCTCCTCGGCGTAAATTACTTTTGCCGCTGAGTAAAGCTGAATACTTTAAGGTCTTAAAGAATGTTTAATTAATATATACATAAACTACAGAGTCAAAACTACAGATTCGTAATTAATAATGGCCATATTATATTATTGGAATATTGTCTTACTCTCAGTATCTACACCTCCTTTTTATGCCTGGCATCAACACGCTGCTCGGTTTACGATTGATTTTCGATCTGCAGGGTCCTTTTCATCTGCTGATTTAATCCCTGCACTCGGCAAACAATTAGAAGTTGTTGTTGTCTTTTTCTTCTCCTGTTATCCTAGCTTGCGAGCAAGCTCTGTTATCCTTGTCCGCAGTGGCGGTTTTTTCCTGATCGATACTGAATTGTGAGGTTCGAAGACAGAGGCGAAAAGTTTAAAGATGAGTTATTTAGCGCTAAACTTGTTCAACTTGACTTTGAAAAGATATAACATCATCCTTCCGTCGGCTTTTGAAAATTTAGCGATACAAACATCGATTTTCTTTTTTTTCTCTTTTTGTCTCATTATTAAAGAAGGGAAAAAGAGGAAAAAAGTAGCAGCCTTCCCAACACTTTTGACAATGATTGAAGCTTTCTATCAAATAGATGGGCTCCCGGTAAAATAATTGACTATTCTATACATAACGACGGGTTTAAGATTAGAGTTTATCATAGACTGTGTAAATGCGGGAAAGGCAACTTGTACTTGCTAGCTTCAGCAATTTAGCTGTACAAATCACTTTCAAGGCGCGAACGCGAAGCGAACACTGATAAAGCTTTCGATGATTGCTGCCTATCGAAATAAAGTTAGGACAGATTAAAACTTACCAACATTGCCACCAGTCCATAGAACCCCTATCAAAAGCAGACGCGCAGTGGAAATGGAGACATACCGAAAGACCTCGTGTAAAGGCAAAACGAAATTTAAAAAAAAGGAATCAGCAATTTCCTACAGGAGTTTGTCGTCCAACGAGGAAGTTTCTCTCCCGGACGTTCTTGATCCAGAGTCCTCGAGCCACTTGGCCAGCGGGGTTAAGGAGGTAAGAGTAGTATGGTGGGGTTGTGCCTAATCATACGGTCAGCACTCGTTAACATCCGTCGAAAGGCCGTCTTATCTTCGGTCGAATTTCGTAAAAGTATGACGTCACGCTCGCCTCGAATTTTAATAAGGTTCGATCGTCCATATCCGACTTGTTTGATTTTTGGTGAGAGATCTTGTCCCACTTTTTCGATCATTCCTCGATTGATTCCAATCAATTCAAACAAGTAGATGCCACTGCCTCCGTTTAAAGGATGTTTTAATGTTTCAAGCCTCTTCTTACTCCACGGGGAAAAGGACCTTTCAGTGGTTGTTTAATATGTACTGAATAACATCCTTTGAATGGCGCCAGTTCACCTGGCTATGTAGGTGACAATTATACATTATCACTTTCCTTATTGAATACATGTACCGTGTAAAAGTCGCCACACTTATATTTCACATTTGAGGAGAAGGATCAATATTGTTATTTATTATTCCAAGAGAATGCGCAAAATATGATGCTGTAATAATATTATTTAATAATATTTCTGTCTGATTTCGTTAAAATGACTGGTCACTAGGTTTTCGCCTGGCGCCGGGCACAGCCCCGCACCAGGCCAGTCCAGTGTCCAAAATGGTAGGGGGCTTGTTGCCTTGGTCGGTTTAGCTGGATAGCCAAGAGACTGCCCTAACAGTGGGTGGGTGGATCAGACCTGGGGGCCAAAATTAGTGGGGTAGGGAGGGGGGCCGTTTTGACACAACCCCTTCAGTAAGCAGTAGTGTTCACTAGAGGCTTTGACTGGCAAGTACCTTGTTCTTAATTTGCCCTAGCCACTGAGCTGAATCGGGCCTCTGCTGAGAATGATAATGTTAATAGCCTTAGTCTCTATTTTTATATTTTGCACGCATTGTGCCGCCTCGAATAGCCTTGGTAGCTGCGGGCAATACTTCTTTAAGACTGTGTCCATGAGAGAACCAGGCAGGCGTGACACAACCTATCTCTCCGATTTGGATGAAACTTGGTCAGATTGAAGGACCCACCCACCCAATAACTCCCAAAGACAAAGTGAATCTGATTTCCAACTATTCCCTTGGGAGTTAGACTACCCCCCTGGATTTTTGTCGTTAATTATCAAAATTTCACGAAAATAAACATCAAAATTAGACACTGCTCCTGGTTACAAGATACAATGAATTTTAATCTCCTTCGACACAAACAAAGATCAATCCTATGCCAATTGATACCGGCAGTTTCAAGTCATTTGCAGTGACAGGTACCAATCAAGGGATGTCAGTGCCCACCCATGTAACCAAAGATTATGCAATATGGGAAAAAAGCTCAAGTTTAGATCCAAATATCTGAAAAATCCAACTTTCTTTTTTAAAACTGTTTTCACAACGATTTAGTCTATCCTTAGACAGATAAAATTGCGAAGAAATTTTTTGGCATCTCACATTTCCTGGCTTTAAAAGCTGGTCTGAGCCACGTGACTCGACAGCATCATTTCTGACACAGAACAATGACAGAAAACAAACTCATCGGAAATAAATGTCACACGATCCGTTTATGAACGTAATTTCTCGTATAACGAAATAACTGGGTCCATGAATAATATTTGTACCACTTTAAGTCAAAGTGAAGCTTATATTCATTGCATTATCCCTTACACTGATGATATTAATAGCGCCCAGATTACACCCGTAATATCTGCATGAAGAAAAGAGTGACCAAGTATTTCAATACTAAATTAAAACTGTTATCAAAATGAAAAATGCTACTGTAGCTCTTTTTGTGCTGTTTCAGTTGATTTTTAATCGCGAATGGATGATCACGGCTCTATTACAAGCCAAATACTTGAACTCGATCAATGAGTAAAGTAAACAAAAACTTTTACCTTGGTTTACGCTTTGCGCATCACACTTTTACAAGTGCATTTATCCACAGTGGCAATCCTCTCATAAATTATGATACGAACTGATAAAATTCGCCAACTGAAATGATAATTTCACTTTCCTATTAAAACAGCTTGACTTTGAAAAGATATAACATCATCCGTCCGTCGGCTTTTGAAAATTTAGCGATACAAACATCGATTTTCTTTGTTTTCTCTTTTTGTCTCATTATTAAAGAAGGGAAAAAGAGGAAAAAAGTAGCAGCCTTCCCAACACTTTTGACAATGATTGAAGCTTTCTATCAAATAGATGGGCTCCCGGTAAAATAATTGACTATTCTATACATAACGACGGGTTTAAGATTAGAGTTTATCATAGACTGTGTAAATGCGGGAAAGGCAACTTGTACTTGCTAGCTTCAGCAATTTAGCTGTACAAATCACTTTCAAGGCGCGAACGCGAAGCGAACACTGATAAAGCTTTCAATGATTGCTGCCTATTAAAATAAAGTTAGGACAGATTAAAACTTACCAACATTGCCACCAGTCCATAGAACCCCTATCAAAAGCAGACCCAGTGGAAAAGGAGACATGCCGAAAGACCTCGTGTTAAGGCAAAACCAAATTTAAAAAAAGGGAATCAGCAATTTCCTACAGGAGTTTGTCGTCCAAAGAGGAAGTTTCTCTCCCGGACGTTCTTGATCCAGAGTCCTCGAGCCACTTGGCCAGCGGGGTTAAGGAGGTAAGAGTAGTATGGTGGGGCTGTGCCTAAATCATACGGTCAGCACTCGTTAACATCCGTCGAAAGGCCGTCTTATCTTCGGTCGAATTTCGTAAAAGTATGACGTCACGCTCGCCTCGAATTTTAATAAGGTTCGATCGTCCATATCCGACTTGTTTGATTTTTGGTGAGGGATCTTGTCCCACTTTTTCGATCATTCCTCGATTGATTCCAATCAATTCAAATAAGAAGATGCCACTGCCTCCGTTTAAAGGATGTTTTAATATTTCAAGCCTCTTCTTACTCCGCGGGGAAAAGGACTTTTCAGATCACCAGGCTATGTAGGTGACAATTATACATTATCACTTTCCTTATTGAATACACGTGCAGTGTAAAAATCGCCACGAGGTCTTTCGGCATGTCTTTTCCACTGCGTCTGCTTTTGATAGGGGTTCTATGGACTGGTGGCAATGTTGGTAAGTTTTAATCTGTCCTAACTTTATTTTAATAGGCAGCAATCATTGAAAGCTTTATCAGTGTTCGCTTCGCGTTCGCGCCTTGAAAGTGATTTGTACAGCTAAATTGCTGAAGCTAGCAAGTACAAGTTGCCTTTCCCGCATTTACACAGTCTATGATAAACTCTAATCTTAAACCCGTCGTTATGTATAGAATAGTCAATTATTTTACCGGGAGCCCATCTATTTGATAGAAAGCTTCAATCATTGTCAAAAGTGTTGGGAAGGCTGCTACTTTTTTCCTCTTTTTCCCTTCTTTAATAATGAGACAAAAAGAGAAAAAAAGAAAATCGATGTTTGTATCGCTAAATTTTCAAAAGCCAACGGACGGATGATGTTATATCTTTTCAAAGTCAAGCTGTTTTAATAGGAAGTGGCATTTTTCATTTTGATAACAGTTTTAATTTAGTATTTAAATACTTGGCCACTCTTTTCTTCATGCAGATATTACGGGTGTAATCTGGGCGCTATTAATATCATCAGTGTAAGGGATAATGCAATGAATATAAGCTTCACTTTGACTTAAAGTGGTACAAATATTATTCATGGACCCAGTTATTTCGTTATACGAGAAATTACGTTCATAAACGGATCGTGTGACATTTATTTCCGATGAGTTTGTTTTCTGTCATTGTTCTGTGTCAGAAATGATGCTGTCGAGTCACGTGGCTCAGACCAGCTTTTAAAGCCAGGAAATGTGAGATGCCAAAAATTTTCTTCGCAATTTTATCTGTCTAAGGATAGGACTAAATCGTTGTGAAAACAGTTTTAAAAAAGAAAGTTGGATTTTTCAGATATTTGGATCTAAACTTGAGCTTTTTTCTCATATTGCATAATCTTTGGTTACATGGGTGGGCACTGACATCCCTTGATTGGTACCTGTCACTACAAATGACTTGAAACTGCCGGTATCAATTGGCATAGGATAGACCTTTGTTTTTGTCGAAGGAGATTAAAATTCATTGTATCTTGTAACCAGGAGCAGTGTCTAATTTTGATGTTTATTTTCGTGAAATTTTGATAATTAACGACAAAAATCCAGGGGGGTAGTCTAACTCCCAAGGGAATAGTTGGAAATCAGACTCACTTTGTCTTTGGGAGTTATTGGGTGGGTGGGTCCTTCAATCTGACCAAGTTTCATCCAAATCGGAGAGATAGCTTGTGTCACGCCTGCCTGGTTCTCTCATGGACACAGTCTTAAATACTTATAAATTAAAACTGTTATCAAAATGAAAAATGCTACTGTAGCTCTTTTTGTGCTGTTTCAGTTGATTTTTAATCGCGAATGGATGATCACGGCTCTATTACAAGCCAAATACTTGAACTCGATCAATGAGTAAGGTAAACAAAAACTTTTACCTTGGTTCACGCTTTGCGCATCACACTTTTACAAGTGCATTTATCCACAGTGGCAATCCTCTCATAAATTATGATACGAACTGATAAAATTCGCCAACTGAAATGATAATTTCACTTTCCTATTAAAACAGGAAGTGCCCAAAGGTTTTAGCAAATTTATTTCCTTTCTTTTTTTTATTACTGAAAACGAACAGGGGTCTTTTGTGCATGAGCATGCGCGACCGCTGAACAAGCGATATGCATGGAGGCTCACCACGGGGTCTGCCTTCATCAAAATGGCGCGTCTCAAAGCCATCGTCGCGATTATTTTTCTCGTTGGTCTTGGCGAATGTGCTCGTGATTTAACAAAACGTGTAGTTTGCAAAAAAACTGTAACATGTTCTTAACAAAAGCGAAGTAGACCGGCTTTAACATACACGAGCTACCATCAAATTTCACCTCCCCACTTAACCTGGACAACATTGTGCGTATATGTACTGCCTCTAGGATTGCGCTAACCTCATCAAAGTCTAAACAAAGTGCCGAAACGTTTGTTGATGCAAGTAAACACTTTCAATTTTCTTCGTTTTGAAATGAGAAAGGAACAGAAATATTTAAAAAAAAACAGCAAATTTCTTCGAGCGGGCTCGAAGTGCGCAATAGCTGGTGTTGAGTTCAGCAGTGAATTAATATATGTTCTACAATTTTCCCAGCACTTAAGGTGGCTCGACTGGATTTTTTTGGGGGGATACCTCCCAAGTTTGAGCATTAACTACGTCGCCAAGAGTAAAGATAAGGAAAAAGGATTACCAGAACTGTATTACATAAAGATGAAAATTTCTTATGATCTGAGTTTTATTACAATCGGAGTCGCCATGGCAACGTAACGACGCCATTACGTTTTTTATTTATCTTTGTGTTTCTCGGTACCAGGAGGTTTTTTGAGAAATCGCTTAAGGGAGTTTGTACCTGCCATAATTGCCTCAATTATTGAAAAGTTTGAACAAATTCTATGAGAGCGTTTTCGAGATATTTTGAAACAAAGTTTTAAGCATCATAAAAACAGTGAAATAGCATGCTATCCTCGCAATTAGCTAATTTTTCAAGAAAATGATAAGCTTTGGAAACGCGGCTTCATCTCATAGTAGTTTGATTCCATCGGAAACCTCCTACAAAAAATGAGGGGAATTGCTTTGGGCGATCGCGAGTAAGAAGAATTTTATTAACTTGCATTCAGCTGCTTTTGGTACAGTTTTTGCACCTAATTTGGTCCACGCCTACAAATTTCGCATTTTTCAAAAAACCACTCGATAAATTTTTTTATAAATTTGATAATCCCGAGATCAACTGTCAATAAATAAACCGTGCAAGTTTCAAGAACATTGAAAACAGGGAAGGCTTTCAAATAGGACCTCAAATATGACCAATTTTTCCCCCAGATTTTGTGTTTACAAGTGAGCGTCCACATTATTCACTGGCATTGTTTTCAAGTTTCATATGCACGTGCACATTGAGCAAAAAGTAGTAAGTTTGCATCAAAAAGAACTCTCGATTACTTTCGGAAGAAATATACGGAACATGCTAATAACTGGCTTGTGTCACAGATAGCAGTGAGGGCCGAAACGGTGAACGTCACGGCTCATCTTGTAGGATGCAACACTTAATTATCTTACTCGGGTTATATCATCACAGAAACTCTTACAGAGAGTTGCTGTGATGTAATAATATATCACTAATTTCTTTACGCAGTTATTAGCATATTCCGGAGATTTAACCGAGGGTCCTTTTTGATGCAAATTCTATGTTTTTGCTAAATTTGCGCGTGCATATGAAACTTGAAAACAATGCCAGTGAATAATGTCGACGCTCACTTGTAAACACAAAATCTGGGGGGAAAATTGGTTATATTTGAGGTCCTGTTTGAAAGCCTTTCCTGTTTTCAATGTTCTTGAAACTTGCAGGGTATATTTATTGGTAGTTGATCTCGGGGTTATCAAATTTATAAAAAAATTTATCGAGTGGTTTTTTGAAAAATGCGAAATTTGTAGGCGTGGACCAAATTACGAGCAAAAACTGTACCAAAAGCAGCTGAATGCAAGTTAATAAAATTCTCCTTACTCACGATCGCCCAGAGCAATTCCCCTCATTTTTTGTAGGAGGTTTTCAATGGAATCAAACTACTATGAGATGAAGCCGCGTTTCCAAAGCTTATCATTTTCTTGAAAAATTAGCTAATTGCGTGGATAGCATGCTATTTCACTGTTTTTATGATGCTTAAAACTTTGTTTCAAAATATCTCGAAAACGCTCTCATAGAATTTGTTCAAACTTTTCAATAATTGAGGCAATTATGGCAGGTACAAACTCCCTTAAGCGATTTCTCAAAAAAACTCCTGGTACAGAGAAACACAAAGATAAATAAAAAACGTAATGGCGTCGTTACGTTGCCATGGCGACTCCGATTGCAATAAAACTCAGATCATAAGAAATTTTCATCTTTATGTAATACAGTTGTGGTAATCCTTTTTCCATATCTTTACTCATGGCGACGTAATTAATGCTCAAACTTGGGAGGTATCCCCCCTAAAAAATCCAGTCGAGCCACCTTTTAAAAGCTACAAAATTAACAGCACACGAGACGTAGATTAGTCACCTGGTGAGATGTTGGTGGTAGTCACTCTGTATGTCTCGAAAAATAAAAAAATGAATATCAATGAGACAGTTAAAACTGTATTCAGTAGGACCGAAATTAAAGTCGAATCTTGTGACCGATTTCGATGAAACAAACGGTTAGGTTTCCAAAGAAGTACAGTAAACATGTGATGCCGACCAAAAGTTAAAAATTTTTACAGCACTTAACTTCTGGCAAAATGAATATTCCTGTTAATAATGCGTTACAATGTTAGTCCACGCAAAAACAAGACGTTCTACAATTTTCCGATAAACAAACTTTGTATCGCTAAAATACTTAAAGGAACAACTTTCTATTCCAACTGATAACGGCGTGGTAGTCGCCCGCTGATCGTTATTAATCCACTCCCGAAATACGGCTAAATCAGCTATGAACAAATTATTGACAGAAATCCTCTACGGTATCGAGAAACTAATTTACATCCGATTTATAGACAAACACTAAATAAAGAACATTTTGCTCAATAACTACGCATCAGCAATGCATTCTATGCCAAACTTTGCGGTTCTTGAACGGGAATCAAGACACGAGTCGAGCGCCAAACAATAACAAGCAGCCATGTTCGTGTCAGACATCCTTGAGAAACTTGCTCTTTCACCTCGTTCAGCGCATCAGTTTCCACTTTAAATCAGCAGATCTTTACTTATCTTGTACAACGAAGGTCTTTCCTAAATTCCTACTACCATTTCAATGTCAAGCAAGCTTTCAAAGTGAACAATTTGGCTCCTACGACTATGCACCACGGTCGCTGTCACTGGTCGCGTGCTCTTTGTCAAGTCAGCGGCCGCGCGTGATCATGCAAAAAAGACCCCTGTTCCGAAAACGTCCTTTCCACGATTATTCGAAATTTCAGACTTGTTTTTAATTTCTATGTTTAAAATTTTAAATACAATAGCAGTACGTGATCGACGCGTGTTTCTTTCGAATGTACAACCCATGTAAATTTCTCTGTTTAGAGATTTTACCACTGATAACGCACTGTATCTTTAAGTACAAAACCTTGCGGAGTTAAGTATGGCTTCACTTTCTTGTTCATTTGTAACTTTTTCAAATAAAGGTTGTGATATATCCAAGCGCTTTCCAGGGGTAACCGAATATTTTCCACTGACGTCATGCCACAAAGATATCAAGGCTCATCTAAGAGCAGTCAATGTGTCTCAGACAAGTATTCTTACAGAGAAAGGTTTAATTCTCACTCGCTATGGTCATTTTGAGGAGAAAGGTTTAAACATGACAGTATGTCCAAAACACCGAGCTGAACTTGGGATTTTTTGGCGACCTGGAAGAAAATGCACTCATCCGCTTCACGGGGGTCGCAATGGGAGGCCCGAAAGAGGAGCGAACTTACAAATGTGCAAAGAAGCTATGAAAAAGTGGAGAGTACTTTTTTTTTTTTTTTTTTTTAATATGTTTATTGATAATCACATTAAATAATTACATTTACAATACTACAAAAAAAAAAAAGACACTTTAACAAGAGACATTAACAGATTAAAGCAAAATAAATTGACAAATTATTACAGGGCTAAAAGAAATTGCAAAAAGTACAACGAGGCAATGAAATAATACGGAGATAATACAGTTAACTTAAATAAGGTGTCAGTATCCACTTTCTTTTGAAGAATTCTTTGTTGCTGATTTTTTCTTCTGTTTCATATTTAGCGTTGATCTTGGCCCTAAATCCATAAATGTTTGGAAGGATTTGTTTGCTCCTACAGTCCCACAAATAGAGTTTTCCAATAATTATAAAATAGTTTAGCAATTGGAGTGAAGGGCAAGCATTTTCCGTCAAAATTCCAAAGAGCACATTTTAAGTGGAGAGTACTTATTCCAGTCGGAGCAGGTAACGAAGCAACACGTGATTCTATTTACATGTCTTAAAGCCAACATTTATTGTCATGTTTTCACTCTTGGCATTGATTCAAACAAAATGCTGAATGCAATTTGTTGCAGGAATTTTCAAACGTTGTAGAATCGATCACCTTGAAGCCTTACGAATGGAGCAGTCAGCGGAGGATCTTCGTACAGAACAATATGAGCCTCCCGACCAGGCGCAGTCTAATGTTTTGCCCAGTTTTTTGGTCCACACACCAGACCCCTTCCTCTCTCCTGCACCGCTCGTGGCAGTCGATGTTGAAAGCCCTTTAGAGGTATATGCCACTGTATTGTTGCTCTGTCGATCATTTTTGAAAGTGGAATATTTAAATTTTTTTTAAGGAAGGAGATTTCGACTAAATTAAAAGGATCTATATTCGTAAAGAAGATTGAAATGAGATCTGAGGAGGCATTTGGTTTAAACGGAGATTGCGAGTTTTAAAAGGTCTGGGGGTTTGCATAATGCACCGCAACCTTTCCCCGCGGGGGCATCCTTTCGTAAGCCCTCATACTGCGGTTCAAAAGTGATATTGCAGGTCATTACAGGTGTTAGCTACCAGAAGAGATAATGTTAGTTATTCAGTTCACGCTGAGTGTTGGACCCTCCCATTAGAAGTTTATTTCTATGCATTATGTAAATTCATTACGCTCCTCATCCGAGCGGGATCATTCTTAGCAGCTGGGCACAGGCCCTTATATAAAAACAATAGCAGAACATAATATAAAGTACCTTATATATTCCACTTCAACAAAATTACACTATTTTAGTTGTTGCGTCTCTAAATAACCAACTTCAATTAAAATAGCTAATTTCTAAGAGTCCTCCTTACGAACGCCTTCTTTAACACTTGTGTTGTGTATGACTAACAGACGGCTTGTGTAAGATTCCTTACACAAGGCTTGTGTAAGATACTTACAGAAGGCTTGTGTAAGGACTCTTACACAAGCCTTCTGTAAGACTCTTACACAAGCCTTCTGCAAGTATCTTACACAAGCCTTGTGTAAGGACTCTTACACAAGCCTTCTGTAAGACTCTTACAAAAGCCTTCTATAAGAATCTTACACCAGCCTTCTGTAAGTATCTTACGCAAGCCTTCTGTAAGTATCATACACAAGCGGTCTGTTAGTCATACACAACACAAGTGTTAAAGAAAGCGTTCGTAAGAACGACTCTTAGAAATTAGCTATGTTAATTAAAGTGCGTTATTTAACGACGGAACAACTAAAATAGGGTAATTTTGTTGAAGTGGAATATATAGGGTGCTTTATATTATATTCTGCTACTGTTTTTATATAAGGTTCGGTGCCCAGCTGCTAAGAATGCTCCTCTGTACCTCAACCTTAAGAGAGGTCCCCCTCTCGAGTGAAGCCTCTCTTCCCCGTGTCAAGGGAGTATCCCTTCCAAGAAAAAGGGTTTGCCTGGAGATGAACATGCTTAGCAAAAAAAGCCATTTGCACAGTAGGAAGTGATTTTGGAGGCGATCTTCACCCATGGTGATGTGCTGATTCAGCGTTCTGAGAGCACAGACGTCGCCTCATTGAAAACAGGGCACTTTTTCGGGACGAGAAGCTTATTTCACTTCAACTAAACGTCCGCAGCCATGCGAAGATTAAATCATCAATTCTGGTTTCTTATGCAGCTCCGATAAAGGAAAATGTGTAAAATGAATTCCACCTTCACCAAAAAATCAAATTCTTCATCTTCAAAATTCAAGTTATTGCCAATATCTGTAGTTTGTGTTTTTTGATACATAACGTATTGTATCATGTAGTAACCTAATGCACTAATCTAATTTGTTGCTACTTTATAGCTTAGCCTACCAACCAATCTCGGTAATGAGATTCTTCTCCTGGTTACAGGTGGAAGCCAACCAGGACAACCAGGTAATGATTGCTCCGACTTTTTTTCTTCTGGTTCACAGGAATCATTAATCGCTGTGGAAACATCCTTGGAATGGCAGCCAACGCCACAAATACAACTGAAACTCCACGACACAGTGCGTTATCAGTGGTAAAATCTCTATAGAGAGAAATTTACATGGGTTGTACATTCGAAAGAAACACGCGTCGATCACGTATTGCTATTGTGTTTATAATTTTGAACATAGAAATTAAAAATAAGTCTAAAATTTCGAATAATCGTGGAAAGGACGTTTTCAGTAATAAAAAAAAGAAAGGAAATATATTTGCTAAAACCTTTGGGCACTTCCTGTTTTAATAGGAAGTACAATTACCGCTGATCATATCCCGGGCTTAGGTTCCCACCATGCACCAGAGGGGCGAATAGTATCCCATGATACAATTTTCTCGGTGCATCACGCACCTTCGCAGTTATGGCGGATTCCAGCGTGAAATAACGCCGTTTTCTCGCCTGCCTGTTTAATTTTCTGTTCCCTTAAAAGGTGAGAAAATTGCATTATTTTGTTATTTGACATGATTTCTCTGGTATCCATTTGTTCAATAACGTAACATCCATATAGAAACCTTTGATCTGATTGTTTTACAGAGCCTTTGCTTAACAAAGTGTTCAATGAGCCGTAGATAGGTCATGAATATTCACATTTTGTTGATTTATTTGATGATCTTTTGCAACCTCGTTCCCAGGGTTCTCTCCTACCCGTCCCTACGGACGAAGGGTAGGAGAGAGAACCTGGGAACGAGGTTGGATCTTTTCCTAATATGGGCTTCACGAGAGCGAAATGACGTCCTGATAATTGTACAAGCAAAGAAGTACCCAGAAGTACCCACATTTTAAGGACTTCTGAAGCGGCCAAAAATCACTGAAATTTGGTATCCTCGGATGCATTTCAACACCACGTGTGGGAATATATGCTAAGTCTGCTGAGGGCCTCAATCGGTTGAGCGCTTTCGAAAGCGTTGTCTTACCATAGCAATTATTTTTTACTTTCAAAATGGATGTGTTTGGACGGATTTTCACTGTTTTTTGTAATGAATGCGTTAAAGGAGCGTTGAATAATGAGGTATTTTACTGCTGTTGAAATCACCATACTCTTTATTATTCAGATAACAGATGATTTTCCGTACAAGACTGATCGACTCCTAAAACTTGAGAACCTTTCCGAGATACTGTAAACCGTTCCGAACTAGATAAACAAAAACACAGAATTGATTGAATTATCCGATTACACATTTTTTCACGCCTATTTGTCACGTGTTCTCGAGCTATCTCGGCCCAGTCCTATCTCGTTTACAACACACTCCCCCCTGATTGACGAAGTCAATCACAAGGCGAGAAACACTAGTAACTCAAGATTTAGTTCAATGTTCGAGAGACTCCAAAGTCTCTGCTTAGACAGATTAAGCAGCAATAGTCACTGCTGGAATATCCTGATCTCTGACCACCTGAATGTTTCTGCTTCCGGGATGCACACAAGCTCCTACTACGCTAACTGGATCCTCATTGCACGCATTGACTTCAAGTGGGTAGAGCTTCTGAATTGGTCGTTTTAAGCGAACCTGGCGAAGAGAATTGGCCACTGTAACCACTTCTGCTGCACGCACTACATCATCCCCACCAGATTGATAGATATTATTAACATAAAGCGGTCCGGCAAAGTCCACACCGACTTTAGTGAAAGCCAAGTCATCCGAGACCCTAGAGGTGGGCAGTGGAGGAGTGGGTGGAGTACTAAAAGCTTTTCCCAGCATCTTCTTGCAAATCACACACTTGCAAAGAACATCCTTGACTGCTTGCCTTCCCTTGCCCATCCAAAACTTGCTGCGAACTTCAGTTAGTGTTTGTCTAACTCCATTGTGTTTCACATTCTCATGAGACTGTTTAATCACCAGTTGTGTGAAGTACTGTTTCCTTGGTAACAAGACAGGAAATTTGGCTGAAATGGCAGTGAACAGTTCTGGATCCGACCTTTGCATTGTAGGACCCCATCTGCATCCTTGAAGACTCCTAATTGTTCCAATACTGTACTTGACTTTTCCTTCTCGTCCAGTTCCATTTGCATTTCTTTGTACCACAGGTGCTCTGCTGCAATTATCTCCTGCATTTTAAGGTCAGGTTGGGTCTCCATGCTTCTCTTGACTTTGCAAATGAACTTCAGGACGAGGGCTGTCACTCTGATAAGCCTGCTAAAACTACTGAATCTTTTCGGCTGAACGATCTCTGAAACACTCTGAGAGACCTTGGATGATGCTGTCATGAAACTTGAAGTGTTAGTTGCATCTCCTACTTTCAACTCTTTTCCAGCTTCACTTGAGACTTTTTCTTCAATGATCGGACAGTTAGGCACATTTGGCCATTGCCTTTCTTCTTTTTCTAGGAATGGAGCTCCCTTCCACCAGAGATCACTGGAAACAAGATCAGAGGCTTTAGAACCTCGTGAAGCAATGTCACTTGGGTTAAGCTCAGATGGACAATATCTCCAGTGTTCCTTGCTCCAAAGACTCCTTGTGTTCTCTACCCGGTTTTGGACAAACTGCTTAAATTGCTTTGATTCACCATTGATCCACCACCACACAATTTGAGAATCAGTCCAGTTAATCACTGCATTAACTTCAATTATGCATGCCAACGCCTTATACACTGCTTTAATGATAAGGGCTAATGTCAAACAAGCCATCAGTTCAAGTCGAGGAATTGTTTCTCCTTTCAAGGGGGCCACTCGGGTCTTGGAGGCCAGCAGGTGTGAATAGTGTCCATCAAACATTGTCACCCGAACATACACATTTGCACCATAAGCAATCCTGCTTGCATCTGCAAACCCGTGTAGCTGAATACATTTGACCTGCTCTGCTTCTATTCCATCCATGATGCAACGGGGGACTGTAAAACTTGAAAATCCTTCTATGTCTTCCACCAATTCCTTCCAACAGGAAGTGAGGTCTTCCGGAAGAGCTTCATCCCATTCAACCTTCAGCTGGCAAATTTCTTGAAACATGCATTTAAATGGCAGAATAAGTGGTGACAGCAAGCCTAGTGGATCATAGAATCGAGCGGTAACGCTCAACAGTTTTCGTTTTGTTAGAGTTCCACTCAGTGTCTGCTTAGAGAAGGCGCTGAGATCAAACTTGAAACAGTCTTCTGACTTGTCCCACATAACACCCATGACCTTGACAACAGTTTCTTCGCTCATGGCATTGCTGTTAGTACACTTTGGTTGATCAATAGTTGCAGTTTCAACAGACTTGGTTGATTCCACTGCAGGTTTTCCAGATAACAGAGTGGTCTCTTCTTTCTTGATTAATTCGTTTGACTCGCAGCTGTTTGAGGCCCACTTCCTCATATTAAATCCTCCTTCCCTGAAACGTGTTTTCAGCTTCTGATAAAGTTCAAAACAGTCCAATACAGTGTTCTTTCCAGATGCAAAGTCATCAACATACAAGGCTTTGATTACAGTGCTCACAAATTCTGGGTCAATGTTCTCATACTTTGATAAGTGGTTCCTTAATGTCACATTCAGAATGAATGAAGAACAGACAAGGCCAAACACTAACCGCGTAAATCTTAACTTGATTATTCCTGGATTCAAGGAGTTGACATCAATCCATAAGAACCTCAGCAAATTCCTATCCTCCGGCTTGACTTCGACATTAAGAAATGCCTTCTCTAAATCTCCGATCAAAGCAATCTTTGGGAGACGAAATCTCAACAGTATATCAAAAAGCAATGGAGTTAATGCAGGTCCAGATAAAAGACAGTCATTCAAACTTGGTTCACTGTAAGACTTTGCACTAGCATCATAAACAACTCGCAGTTTAGTGGTAGCTCGATCTTCCTTCAGTACTTCTTTGTGAGAAATGTAATGAACAGTTCCTGGGACAACTTCCTCTACATGCTTGTCAATCACTTCAACGACACCAGAGTCCAACTGTTCTTTGATTACATTATCATACTGGTTTAGTAACTTTGCTTCCGATGACTTCAATCTTTTCAACAAGGAGACCAGACGGTTTTGTGCCAAGGAGTAATTGTCTGGAATGACGGGGTGTTCTTTCTTGAATGGGAGAGAAACTTCATAGCGGTAACCATTGAATCTTACTTTAGTTAGATACTCTTCACAGAAATCTTCTTCCTTTCCTTTAACTCGAAGAGTGTCATAGTCCCAAAACTTGGCTAGTTGTTCTTTGAGTGAGGCATCCTTTGCATTAAAGTCTTCTGTAACCACTTGACACTCAGTTTTCATTACATGGGACATGTTAACACTTGAAGGGCAGTGATCGGAACATGCAACATTGACAGGTCCACTCAGAACATAACCCAATCTTGTACGGATTGCTACTGGGCCATGCAACTCCCCCCGTACCACATGATTTCGGACAACAGTCCAATAGTAATCAGGTCCCAGCATGACATCAATTTATAGACCTTCATCACCTCGTGAATAATCAGCAAGAGGCAAACCTTGTAAATGCGGATAACACTGCTGTGCTATTTCAATGGTTTGATTTGCAATAGGACCACAGATTAATTCAACTTCATAGGCATTGATGAACACTCTCAAATTGTCTTGGCATTCCAACGCAAACTGAACAATGTTACATTTCTTTAGCGAGGGTTCATTGTTTCCAAATGTTTTAATTAAAACTGTTTCCGTTCCAATTGAAGGCAGACATAATTCGTTTCTCAACCTCGTGCTTATGTAGGACTTCTGAGCACAAGAATCAAGCAGAATTCTCACATTACAATAAACATCGCCACTGGGATTTCCGACCTTTGCTCTAACCGTTTGTAACAAAACACAATTGTTCTTAACATCCTAAGTGAAATACAAATTTGTACTCACAGTTTTTTCCTGTGTGGCGCCTCGTGTTTGTCTAAATTGCATCGGTTGTTTCTGCGTGCTGCACAAAGATAAGTGATGTTTCCCGTCACAACCGATAACATCTGGCCGAACAATCTTTACTGATGTGACCACTCCTTAAACAACCAAAACATCGTCCTTTCTGTCGGAGAATTTTCTTTCTTGTCTCAGGATCAGTGACAACAGCACACCTGTTTGATGGATGAGAGCCGTTGCAAAAGGTACACCACATTTCTTTGTTCGGCAGTGGTCCTTCTTGGTTTGAAAACAACGTTGACGAAGTGGGAGGTCCCCTGATTTGACCGTGACGAAATCCAGATCCGAAGTCTCGTTTTTCCTTCACTCCCAACTTTGGCGTTTGCTCTGAAACCGGTCCCAGCGCACACCTTTCCCGTATTTGTAATTCTTCCGCAAAGGATTTCATCACGGTGTCTAAGTCCCATTCGTCGGACATACCACGACTTAAAATAAGACGTAACTCTTGCGGTATTTTGGCCATTATGACAGGCGTGAGAAATGTTCCGTATGTCTCAGATGATACACCGATTCCTTGTAAACTTCGGATGGCCGCTTCAGTTTTGTCCAAAAGTTGCCGTAGTTGTTTCAAATCACTGGAATTATTCAGTTTTGGCAGCTGCATCAACATTTCAAAGTGTTTTGAAATAATTACTTGTTTACTTCCAAACCACTTCATGAGAAGATCGACCGCATGGTTGTAATTCGATCCGCTCAAAGGCAAACCCGAAATAGTTTCGGCCGCAGTTCCCACTAACAAGGATTTCAAATACTGAAATTTGTCGATTTCGCTGAGTTCCTCGCTTAAATGGATAGCAGATGAGAAACTGTCCCAAAATGTTCTCCATTCTGTGGGATCGCCAGCGAATTTTGGCAAAGTGAGCTTTGGAAGTTTAGCCTTGCTACTCGTTTTGGCGCCAATCGGAGCTTCTTGTTGATTTAACGACGGCGTTGTCTCGGCTGAATTTTTGGATTCCTTGGCAAACGATAACCGTGAAGAAATCAACGAAATTGTTTCTTGAAGGGAAGCTTCGAATTCACAGCGGTCTAATATTTCTTTTTCAATTGCATCCGCTCCCACTAATTCTGCGATTTCTTGGTTGAGAGTTTCGATCTGTTTCTGCTGTTTCTCGAGGTTGATCTTGTGAGACTCTAGCGTTGGGCGAATATTTTCCACGTCCTCTTCTTGGAGCAATTCTCTGACTGTACTTACAACCTTTCGCACGTAGACTCTAAAGCCCGACCGTTCCAAAATTTTTTTCTTCCGATCTCAGAATGTTTTAAACTCTTCCACCGTGAAATGATCCGTGTAACTTGTGTTCTATACTTGTGGTCTTCCGTTCGTTTCCGATCCCCGTCAGTTCTTTCCGCTCAGCTCATTCTTCCTGGGTCTCTCGCACCAAAATGTTGAAATGACCATACTCTTTATTATTCAGATAACAGATAATTTTCCGTACAAGACTGATCGACTCCTAAAACTTGAGATCCTTTCCGAGATACTGTAAACCGTTCCGAACTAGATAGACAAAAACACAGAATTGATTGAATGATCCGATTACACATTTTTTCACGCCTATTTGTCACGTGTTATCGAGCTATCTCGGCCCAGTCCTATCTCGTTTACAACAACTGCGAATCTTTTAGGACAAGAGAGAATGATCTAAGAGAGCGAATCCCCCATACATGACCCTCTTCCCATGAAAATTATTTTCAATCTATTCTTGGTTCTGTGTCATACTGCGTGGTTATTTTAAGAACGCCACCTTATTGGTCGGTTAGAGTGGCATCATGTAATTTTAAACTTGGCAGGTAATTCATTTCACTGTCGATCACGCACAGCAAGCGATATGTCGTGCAAACTTGGTATTACTTTCGCCGACGAGTCAAAAGATTTCTACGTGGAAAAATCTGGCCAGAGTAGCTGCCGAAGAGCAAAAGGGTCCTGACTTGTGGAAGTTTGCCGGAGAAAGGGGTTCCGACTCGACGGAAATTGCTGATTGAGGTGTTCGCTACATCAGTATAAACGTCCTTTGGATCCAACCGTGGACACGTAACGAGAAAATAGGTTCAAAGTGGGTTCAAACATGAATGTTTGGCCGACAAACATTTGAATTTTGAGAGGGCGCTAGACAAATGTGGGCACACCGCTCACTGTAGAGAATTGACCGAAACCGGATACGCGCATAAGAAGTCTCTGGCATCCAGATTAGCGATTGTCTAACAGCTTGAGGCATCTGACCTGATTTCTGTTCGCAGGGCGAAATATTCATCGCAAGTATTAGACGTTAAGAAGAATGCAGTTTGAAACTCTCAAGAATAATTCTTAAAAGCAAATGTACCGTTTCTGAACGATAAACATTCCTAGAAAAAGATAAAACATTCTTGTATATTTGCATAAACAATTGAAGCCAGCCACCTATTAAAGGTTTCGTGTTTCGCGCGTGACAACCCTTGCCTTTGGCTTTAATTTCACGGTGAGTCAGAATTTAACATTCATTACTTTAAAAAGCTACCAGCCGTTAAGGAAATCTCAATCTTTAGTCTCAAAGTGAAATTTTGACTCCAATACTGCAATATCTTTGTAAATGAACTTCATTCCTGAATTATGAGCGAAACGCGCTGATCAAAAACATGTCAACAACAGGAGCCGATTAGTATCGGCTGCTGGCGCTAATTACTATAATGGCTGTCAAACTTCCAAAGTTTGGCGGCGAAGCATGTCACGTTCACGTGAAAGTAGACCACACAGATCACGGAAACAACAGACAAAAATAACCTACGCAGCACGCGCGAGGACTTTAAACAGATTAAAAAAAATTATCATGGGGCACTGGGATTCGCTCTCTTGTTTAGGACAATGGACTCCAAAAAAAGGAGCCACGTAGCAAGTGGTAACACGCCAAACAAACCTACCGAGAAGCGCGCAGAGATTCGAGAAGAAACATCAGAGGACCTCTGGACTTTTGGTCAGAGAATGTAGAGAATCTAGAGAATCTACAACCACCAGTAAACATTGGAGGCTTAGTTAGTCCGAAGATACAGAGGAGGCGCTCTGGTGGAAGTCCGGGCATCAAGGTTACTTAAGCTTATTGTTATTGTTCCTTGTGTGATTTTAACCTTGTGCATTCTTAAATGTGGAGAAGTTGATCTGAGTTCTTTCGTAGTTTCAACTTACAAAGTGTCTTTCCTTTTTTAATGTTATTGCTGCGGAGCGACCTTAGGGAGCGAGCAGCAACATAATCAGGATCTAAGGGAAATATATAAGGGGCGACGAATTCTCGAATTCATCACTTTTTACCACAATGCATTGCATTTAACCAGAGTGCACTGCGCCACTTTTAACCAGAGCAGAGTTTCTTTGTGGCAAATTTTCTACTGCACGGTTAGAAATCTTACCAAATTTAAGACACGCAGGAGTCTTTCAGATGAGTACGATGGTTATCTTGGGGATTGGATTTCAAAAGCCTTTTACTCGTCCAGGCGTTAAACTTGACGAGAAGATGAGCATTTGCTCTTCGACTCCGCAACACGGGGGATATACAAATGCCAGCTTGCTAGAAGGTGATGTGAAAGTGAGAAAATGTCATGCCATGCTATTCTTAAGAACCTGTATGAGCCGAAAATGGATGTGATTTTGACCATTAGCTTCAAAATAACAGCGCAAATCGAGATAACAAAACATCTGTTTTGCGTCCTACTTTGCAGACGAGGACGTGTATCGGCGTTTTGTAAAGCATAATTTAATATGTTCTTTCATTCATTCATTCCAATGGAATATGCGTTTACATTGTTCTTTTACTGTTAATGGCTCGGTTAATGCTGCACGATAATGTTTCACCCGATGGAAAGGGGATTAAATTAAAGACTTTTCCCGAAGGTTGCTTAATCAGCCTCTGTAGTGTAGTGGTTAGGTGTAGTCGCGTCGAGCCGAAGATGTCGGGTTCGAGTCCTACTCCACTCTTTTTTTTTTTCCTTCTTTCTTTTTTTTTCTGTTTTTCATGTTGTTGTTTTCTATAAATATATACATAAATAACTGTTATTTAATAAAGTGCAATGAACAGCAAGAAAAATATTGTGTTTCCAGATAAAAGACAGTACACCGTATATTAAATATATAGAAATATATAGCCGGATAAACAATCTGAACTTCTATCATTTCCTACAGTTTACTGTGGGAAAACCAGAGTTGATAACCACTTGATCATTTTCTAAACAACGTTCCCACGAGTTCTTTCTATAGACTGATAGTAATTGTTACTCTTTCCAACATGTAAATAGGTCATTCAATGTCATTTTCGATTCTTTTAAGGTATTCCTGGAGGCTAAAGTGACTCTTTCGGATTGCCCTAATTTTTTTTCAGCTAATAGGCAATGTCAACAAAAAATCGCATGCAAAGTTTCAGGTCGATACAACCAAAATCTACCGAGATATAGGCGAGCGAATTTTCGTTTCTAGGGCCGATTTAGCGGGAAAAGTAAGACACCATACTGCGCCCAAAACACTATCCTCGTGCTTTGGAATTCCCCAAGGATGGTCCCGTTGACAGATCGCTGGCATAAAACCTTGTCATCCGATACAAATGACCTTCTTTGACTATGGCGGCGGATCGCGCAATACACGTGTTGGAGACAGCTTTCAGAGAGAACGGGTAAATAAATTTCCTTGCTACAGTGAAGATTATTTTTCTCTGAAATTCGTAATTTTGGTTTGGTTAACAAAATTTGTTTCCCAATTAGTTTTCAGGGAAGTCCTTTGGGCCTTACGCGGCTGGTCCGTGGTTTCTCTAAAAAGGCCGAAGAAACTGACGAGCTTGCCAGGAAGCGGTTCTTTCGCCGCATTTTTGGTATTTTATGGGTAAGTTCTATTAGAGATTTTAATTTATAGTTTGAATTTCCCCTGCCTTTTCTTAACGTGTAAATATTATTCTCCATTCACCTCTGTTTAGTACAGGGGTTCACTGATAGGTACTTGCGCTTTCCTCTGCTCTTTCCGTTCACATACCATATCGCGTATATCGTAAAGCTTACATAAGCGTAAAGTTCGACTACCTTGCGTTCTTTGATGCGCGGCAACTCTCGGTATGGATTTCTTATTTTATTTCGCTCACATCCCCGAAAAAAAAATGGCATTTGTGAGCGTACGCAGTACGCCACTCTGACGATGGAGTGTCGTAAAAGTAAACCAAACCAAAAAAAGGTAATCACATGTCCAATTAGGACGAGTGTAAATTTCACAACCGCCAACGAGAACGTAAGGTAAATAATCGCGAGAGAACGCAAATGCCTAAGTTGCGATTGTCTTAGTTCTGCTTCTGATTGGTCGAGAGAACGAAGCACTTTATCACACAGCACAGTATCATTTTGAGGAGATTAGTTATGAGGATTTTGATACTCTACCTCTTCACATCAACAATTGTTTTTGGGTGTCATTGACTTCTATTTCGTGTTTATCCGTGCTAAATCGTTTTCAAAGTCCTCCTTTTAAATTCAATCATTTTTCTCTTTTATTGACAGTTTGGAAACAAAGTTGGAGAGGGCCAGTATAGAGGCAAAGCACTCCCCACTTACGTCTACCCTGACTGCCTGAAGGCAGCCATCAGGGAAAGACTAAGTGGGGACTTGAGGGATTATCCCAATCCCGAAACCTCTGCGGTAGGAGTTTTGCATTATCATGCTCATTATTGTTATTGTTACTATTGCTATAAATATAGCCGAACCCCACTCTCCCCAATCTTTCCTGCTACCCGAGACTCCTTTTTTGTTGTAGTTCTTCATCGCAAAATATATTATAAGTAGACTCTGCTAAAAGGGAAGCCACTCACGTTGAATAGTCAGTTCTAAGTTTTTATAATAGTTTCCCAAAAGCACTCAACTAATGTATGTTCATTATATATTTTTCCAAATTGTTGGATATCATTAAGAACTTTATAAGAACTTTTGAAGGCCCATCACTGAAAGCAAGCATTACATAAAATATATGCTTTCTAAATGTTTATCTTATTTCATCTATTTTGCATTTCAGGTCTACAAGGTCACCATGTCTGACCTGCAGGAGGCCAAATGGCCAGGGGATAAATAAAGAAAAGAGTGTAGAAAATATTTGATTAAAAATGCAATAATAATTATCTTTTTTCTCAATGTTTGATTCTCATTAAAATGTTCAAAATGTAAAAATATTCAAATGTAAACAATAACTATTGTACCATTTCTATTTTGTTACTAGTTTTTACAAGAATGTAACATAGGGTAACTGGTTTATTTGTGTTTTTTATTTACAATATGGAAAGGAGGAAAAATAAGTTAGATATGTAAAATGTAATTATTTAATTCTGAATTTTTGATTATTCGTCTGAAAATGCCGAGTATAAAAATGGCACAAATCAAAATGTAAACAATAGCTTTTCTATTATTTCTAGCTGAAGTATTTTTTTAACAATGTGAAATTGATTGATTTATAGACTTTTTGGTTTGATTATGAAATGAGGAAAAATGTCAATAAGATCACAAATAAATATATTTCGAACTTTCAACTTCTCTATTTTACTATTATTCTAACAATACTATTTTTAAGGGGAAGTGTCATCTCTTTTGTTACTTTTCAAATAAGTTATCGCATGTTCTGATAGTAGAGCACTTTTCAATTGGGTGTCATCAAACAAAACCTAAGGTAATCACATGGCCAATCAAACAATTGCAAATACCACAAGCAGTCATTGTAAATGGCCTCAAGAGCAGGAAAATGAGAGTAAAATCATGGTAATTCCAAGTTTCTTTCTTTTGAAAATTGCTGCAGTTTTGAATATCTCTTAATCATAATATTTACACGGCTATCAAATCAAAACAAAACTTGAAGAATAGTTCTCAACTAGAACTTGAGGCATTTTTTGGGTTATGGGGGCAGTCCTTGTGGGTTTTCCTACTGTGGGTAGAACTCCCACACCATTTACATTTCTTTCCGCCTAAAGTGACTACAGAGTTTTCCGGGGCAGCTGCAATATCCTGTGCTGATGTCTCTGGCATGGTGCGACACTCATCTGCAGCCCCTTCACTAACAGCATCTTGCGCAATTTGAAGAGCTTCTTCTTCTGAAATGCCCTCCTCTTCCTCCTCCTCTCCATATGTATGTCTAATCCTACATCTCTTCACATACTTTTTCCTTAAACATAAAAGGATTGTGTAACCACCTATGAAATAACAGCCCTGGTTTTTCACTCATGCAGGATATCTAAAAGAGAGAACACCCTATTTGTGGAATTAATATGTTGGTGCTTGCCCTAGGCCGACAAGCATCAACACCTTTACGTCTCTCACTAAGGGCCAGGATTGTCGTCTACTTTTGGCCTGACCTCCGTATATTCATTCTCATGAGAAGAAAAGAAAATCAGAACCAAAAGCTGTGCAAAATCATGCCTACTATTGGTCCTAAACAATAACATGGAATCTTAGTGACAACCCTGTAAAAATCAGTAGTACCAAGTAACAGAAGAAAACAAAGCATTTACTTGTAGGTGGTGGTACCCTGGTAGATCTTGGGGTGTTGGGCTCTGCAAACTGGGTAATGACAACACAGTTTTTGGTTACCGTCTGGGTTACCCCGGTGCAAGCTTTCAGAGCTTTGATGTTACATTCTTTTTGAAAAAATAAACTTCTCTTCACCTTAGTCAGTCAAAGCATGCAAGAATTTTTTACTAGAAAAGGGAGACAAGGTAAGATTTCAAAATGTGGACATGAGGTACAGAGTATGTGCTTCATTAGTGATCAGAGAACCTGTTATTACTAACCTTAGTTCTTGCTCGTCAGCACGTTGTTTTTTCCTTTGCACTCTCTTCTGCTTCTCAGCGTCTGTCTTGTATCGTTCCAGCCTTTTCATTCTTTCTTCATTGTCATGTTGACACTAGAAAAGCAAAAAAACCAAGTATTGTAAAATGGGGCAAAAAACATTATTCCATAAAATTTAGTCAGTCAGGAGAAATACACAGTACGTGATATACTAAAGAAACAAAAGCCAATGAAACCCGAAATGTTTTAAACTGCCCACCACCTCTAAACTTTTAAATTCTACAATTAAAATCTATATTTTTTGGTAATAACTTACCATTTCTTGTATTCCGCTAAGAATTGGGAGTCCCATCCGTGAATACAAATCCACAATCCAGTGGTACTGAGCCCCTTTCTCTTTGAACAGCCAGGACATATTACTTTGAATAAGGCCCAGATTTGTGGAGGCTTGATAATGTTTTTGATGTAAATTAGTATCCTTGGCCCTAAATTTAGTTAGTACACTAAATGTTGCCTCAGGAAGGTTGGAGTGCCCTTTACCTAATTCTGGGTGAATGACACTTTTTGCATTTTTTGCCCTCTCAGCACACTCTATCTCATAGGCTAACCCATGAAATTGACATTTCAGGGGGTGAGCAGAGCGATATGGCTGTCCTTGGCATTTCATATCAGGGTAAAACCCATTTTCATCCTCAACACATTCCTTGCACGAACACTTTACTAATGGATGGAAGGAGCAAGAACCCCCTTCCCATTCATGAATATCCCTGCTGTGGTATTTGCCAAGTACCAACATTGTGTCTCTGTACTTCTCGGGGCTACAACCAGCCTGAACTAGTGCACAGTAGTGATTACGCTTGGCATTCTGAATGAATCCAGGTCCAATACAAACACAAACAGGTTTGTTCCTTGTAGCAACAAAGGTATGTTTTTTGCCCGCACAAGAGCATTTCACTGATTCAATACCAGGAAATTTAGATTTATGCAAGGCTATAAATGTGGGGGTGAAGGTAGACATTCCTTTAATTTCTTCCAACTTCTTTCCATGTGCCCGACCCACATGACCCCCACATAACATCACCCTTGACTCTTGTTCATTGGAAAATGAATACCTAAACCCTTTAGCAGATGAAGAGTCGGCATCCTGCCAATTAATTTCAACTTTCATGCCTTCTTCTTTGGCCTGGGCCCAAAGCTTTTGGCTCAAATGACCTTCAGCTGACTTGGCAGTGCCTTCCCACAAGTCTTCATCGCAAATTCTATCTGCACCTCGCATTGACAAATGACCATAATAGAGAAGGGCACTTGTGATGTAGTTTTTGATCACAAAGGTGCAATTTTGACTAAAGTGCCCCCTTATTAGCCAGCAACCATCACAGCATGTTACAGCTCTGGACCAGCTGCCTATTTGATCAGATGAGAGCTGTTTCATTTGATGCTTGGCATCATCACACATCTCATCAAGCATATCTTTAATATGAGGAAGTGCAAGGTCGATAACCTCCAAAAAGGGTTTTTCCGAGGTAACACCTAACCCCAAACTTCTCCCGAGGGTTTTCCTATAACTAGCATACCCATGCCCACTTATGAAAAATGCTAAAGAGAGGGCCAAGGATACTATTTGCCTCCGTGAATTCTGGGCAAGTTGGCTGCTCTCGTAGTCTATCTCTGTGGTCCAGCACCCACAACACTTGAATGTAAACATCATAGCCCCTCCACATCCTTTCTTTTCACATGCAGTTAGCACAAGCTTTCCTATGACAAAAAATCACATAACAATTTTACAATCCAAAACAGTTTTCAGTCCAGAGGGTACATTTTTCATAACAGTCAGGATGTCATTGAAAAAAGAAAACAAAAGGCGGTTGAGCAATTTGCATGACATGGTAAGCTTGAATCACACAACAAGAGGTTAGTGCTACAATTTATAATGGTAATAGGACTGAGTGATTACTTACTTGAGGACACTAGAGTATAAATTTCCTAATTCATACATACCTTCACACCGATTGTATGAAGGGCAACAGAAAACGTTGTTGAAATCTCTGACAAGCTGTAATATGGAGGAGGTTGTGCCCACAAACAATCCCTCTGGAATGATCAAACTGCAGATAAATTAAAAAATAAGCTTTCTTTCCATGTGAAAAAAGAGTTCACAATTTGACAAAATATATTAAATATAAATCATGAAATGTTAAAATATCACTTCAAATTTTTGAATTTTATGTAAAGGAAAAGGGAACATCACTACAAGCGACCAGAGAAAATACTCACCCAGATTTGACATGATCTTCAGTAGTTGTTTTTTTCAGTGGTGGTGTGTAATCTTCATCAGAATCTTCCACGCGATCTTTGCTTGTGGACGTCACTTTGCTGGCGACTTCTGAGCTATTCTCCTTCACAAATTGATCGAGTATTCCATCAGCCTCTAGTTTTCGTTCTACGTCTTTCGAACTCTTGAATTTCCTACCCTCTGGATCCACGTACGTTAAGTGTACTCGATTTCCAGATTCGCGAGACAAGATTTTCCACCCAGCGTCTTCAAGCAGTCCAGTGTTCAGGCGAATTCTTGAAGCACTTCCCGAGCCACGAACTTCGTGACGACTTCTTGACCAGTCTTTCTGATCGCCACTGGCCATCAATAGATTATACTTCTTTCGTTGATAAATAAAACTCTCTCTATATATAACTCTTTTGTGATAAATAAATTTCTATATGTGTAAATATGTGTGATATTTTCTCTTAAAAATCGTCTACCGAACGAGTTGTCGAACAAAGGTTAGCGAATGTCGTCTAGCTGTCAACATGGAGCAATTATGGCTAGCGAGGTGTCGTTGCTAGGTGAAGGCGTCATGCCGCCCCCTCATTGGTTTCCCGGGAAAAATAGATAAACAAAAATGGTCAACTTTACCTTATATGGGGGAGTATTTTATGTTTGACCGCTGCAAATACTTACTGTGGACACAGCAAACATGGCTGCCATCGAAATAAGCACGAAGCGAGGGGAAATGAGAAATTTTCTGCAATTTATGGCCGATTTACAACTACAACAGCCGAATACATCAATATGGGGAACTATGTTTTTCGATCTTGCTACTTAACGATAAATCGTCGGCGTTTCAAACTTGGCAGGGCAAAAGTAAATAGAAGAAGGAAAATTTACACCGCAGTGCGCACTCTGGAGAAAAATATTTCCCGAGTTAAGGATTCTCGAATTTTATCAAGGTAAAAATTTATAATTTTGTTCATAACATTGTAGCAATTCAAAATGAGAATGCGCACTGCGGTGAAAACTTGCGTTTTTCCTCATATTTTTTGCATACCAAATGTTATCTTGAAATAATAAATCCCGTTTCAGTTTTGAGCCTTGAGGTGATTTGAAGGGGACCTGACCACGCCCCATATCTTCCTGAATTCCATGCATTCCTTAGCAGTTGACTCCCCCCGGTATATTTTTTTCGAAACTGTGAGGATTGACCAACAACTGGCCGTAATGTGGCCTAGCTACCGTTTTTCATTCTCTTGAAATACACAGCCAAATATAGCCCAAATTTGGTTTATTTAGCCTCCAGGAATACCTTAAGCGGACACCCTCTCTTAAGCGCACACCAAGCTGGGTCCCAAGACGGACGTCTGATATTTCCCTTTATAACAAACCCCTATTCAGCGGACACCTCTATTAAGCGCACGCGGACACTAAAATAAGTTGTATCTGGCTACTTTCTATTGTTAAAAACCTCTATTAAGCAGACACCATACTGAATTGACAATAGTAGTATTGGATTACGTCCTTGAAATACGTACTGAAGTCAGTTAATGTTTTTGCATTTACAAACAAATTAAAGTTGGTAATGAAAGGTAATGAACTTTAACAACTTGCAACTTTTTCATAGTACAGAGTAAACGTTTAATGTTGATAATTAACAAACATTGCACAATTTTTAAAACCTCTAATAAGTGGACACCCTCTATTAAGTGGCCACTTGAGAAGGTCCCGAAGGTGCCCGCTTAATAGAGGTTTCACTGTAATTGATAAAAAATAATGTAATAGTAATGATTATAATTATTATAATTTACAGTTTTGCAGTTAGACAAAGAAATATTTTTAAACTTTCAATATTCTGAACATCACTCATGTTCTTAAACTACTGTTTTAAATGGTAGCATTAACATGTATGACATTTAGTTTGCCCAGAACTTGAGCAGGGGAAAAAATCCCAATTGTCATCAGGTACTGTACAGAACCTCTAGATCTGTGACAGTCAAACCAGGTCAAGCGCCCGGGGGGGGGGGGGAGGGGGCGTACTCCCATATATTACCTATACACGTATGTGCCGCCCAACGGGGTCGTGATTTTGAAGCTCCTGATTTAGAATGGGGTATCCAATTCAGAGGCGTTTTCTAGAACGGGGTATAAAAAAATTGTGGATCACGGCTTTATCTTCTGCTTAAAATTGTTGCTGATTATGAAGAAGCATTTTTTTGATATATAAGTCGAACAAATAAAGAAATAGCTTTTTAAAAAACAGAGCTATTTCAATTTACAAACTTTCTAGAATGGAGTATAAAAAATTGGCCCATTTCTAGAACTGGGTGTCAATTTTAGGGGAATTTTTTTTTAGAACGGGGTGCCAATCTTTAGTCCCAGGCGGCACATACCCACCCAAAAAATACCCACGTGCCCCCCCCAGGTCAAGCCTACCCCCCAAGAATCCATTAATGAATTTGTTATTCAAAAGTTGAATCCGTTGCTATTTAGACAACCTCGTTCCCAGGTTCTCTCTCCTACCCGTCGAGAGACCCTGGTTGGGTCTGGTCACGTGTCTCCCAGAATCTGGGAGATTACAAACAAACGACTTGGGGGAGGGACGGATAAGTGTGAGATTTGTCTCTACAAAGCGTAGACGTCGAGATCAGTGGAAACTGCGTATCCGATCTTGTCTAAAAGGTCCTGTTTTTTATAGTTCCCGGACCAGTCAAGACAAAACCTCGAACGCCGAATCCTTTGACAGCGAAAGCGTAACTTCCTGCAGAATATCTGGATGTTTATCGGATGTTGCAAAGGAAATCACGGATTCACCACTTGTGCAGTCAAAAATGTTTTAGGAGGTTGTATTCATACCGAAACGCAGTAGACTTGAATTGCCATTTCTATGTTATGGAGGCCACCTTTAGAAAGCAAACGTATGTATTTTGAAAACTGTGATTATGCAGTTCGAAGGGGGGCCGAAAAGATGTATCAAGCGTTGCCGTCTTCACCGACCTCGAAAATATTAAAATCAAACAGAAGCAACAGGAAGAGAGAATACGCCGCCCGGACTCAGTTTGACTGTTCAAATGAAAAGAGGTAAACAGAATCTTTGAAGAGAATATTTTTATCCAACGGCTCTGTGTTGTATTTTTGTTGTCGTTTGACCGTGAATGTAAAATGAATCCTCTGCTCTCAACGTAACTGCTATGTTTTGTCATCGCTAATGGTTCAGGTTTTGCATGTACTGATTCGGGCCGATTACCAGCCGCTGTCACCGACAAACATTGATTCTTCAATGCAAGTTCAACGAACAGGGATTTTCCCTTCAGTGCGGATAAACGCTTGTGTCTTCCTCAGGATCGTAGATTTTAGTATCTAATTGTTGTCATCGGTTTAACTGCGATAACACGAGTTTTTTATTTCTCCGCTGCTAATTCGCTTGTTTATCTGGTAATAGCTCTGTTTAGGCAGAAATTTCCCGAACTTCAGTTATAGTTGGAGGCTTAGCAAATCTGTCTTGCCCTTTTGATCATTGCGTAAACGGTGAAAACGAACCAGACAAAAAAATTGAGAGACAAAGGACTCCTCCCTCGGAATTCATTTTGTTCTCGGACCACGTGACCAGACCCAACCAGGGTCTCTCTCTCTCTCGCTCCGTAGGGACGGGTAGGAGAGAACCCTGGGAACGAGGTTGCTATTTAGATTGATCCCTGCATTCTTGCATGTGTAATGAGCCGTGAATTCACACGCGAGGCAGTTATCAAATTTCTACCAGCTCTGTTTTTCTGAATCTGATGTAAGTGTCTTCTAAGAAACTTAATCCATTCAAAGATTTCCAATCTGACCAAATACAGAGAAGTTCTCGTAAAATATTCACTGCTCATCATGCATGCAGAAATGCTGCATTGAATTGGACACCAGTTATGTGAATGACTAACGGATTCATTTTTCAAATTAATAATCAATTAATTAATAGAATCTTGGGGGCTACGCTTGACCTGCTATGACTGTAACCAACACCTCCTATAACCGTACATGCACCTCTTACTAACAGACACTAATCTGGGTTCACAGCAATTAATTAATTTCTAAGTTAAAAATCTGCATTAATCCAAACTACCGGTATTGTAAGTAAAGAGTCTTTTCTTGGTAACAAACATCCACATAGATCGGTCAAATCAGACCTAAAATTCTTTGCAGAATAGTTGCCCACATGATAGATCATAGCTACAGCAAATACTCGTCTCTCTATGGCAGTGGCGGATATAGGGGAGGTGCCCGGGGGGCCTGGGCCCCCCTTATTTTAAGACCAAACTGCCAAACTGGTCTAAAAATCTCAGGGGTCTGGATGATCCCCCCCCCCCCCCCCCCCTTATCTGAAGGTCTGGATCTGCCACTGTTTGGGGCACTTTGGTTGAACAGATGCCTTTGACAAGCAGTATAATTCCGGAGTAATTTGGTCAACACTTTGATACTGAATAAGAAAACAAATTTACATATAGAGGGAGAAAGGAGGATCGAGAGCGCACCAAAAATCGATCCACCAGTCAAATTACATGGTCAATAATGCACAAGAAAACTGAAGGGAAGTTTAATGATGATCAAACAAGGAAAAACAATCTTACTGTTGAATAATTACTTTTCCATGTTTGTTTTTGCTTCATGAAGTTAAATAGCATCTGCTCTACTTGATCGAATGACAGAGCACTTTCTTTTTTTCTAGAATGATATGCCTTTACTGTGAAAGAAGTTGAAGGAACAATTACAGCAGAAAAGGCTTTAAGGTTACACTTATAAACTAATATTCAAGCAAGACCTCAAAGAAAACAGGGAGTGAGATTATGTACAGAGAGGGAAGGGCTAATGCAGATGGGAAGATACCATTTCCAAATTCTTTGGACCCTCCCCTTTCAGTTTTTACAGGACATATTTTGACGAAACAACAAGAAGCCAAGTCAAAACTCTGAGCGATTACTTAAGTTGAATTTAAAATATTGATTCCACCATTCATTCATTGATGTACTGTTAAAGAAACATATTAAAAAAATTCTTGAACAAACCCATTGACCTGATAGGCAACCTTTCCCAAGAAATACCTTGCAAATATCATGTAGAGGAAGACTTCATGGTATCAATGGCTTCGAACCAAAACGCACAGTTTAAGCACATTTTCATTTGCAGCCTTAATTACAAAGGCTAAAGCATAAAATAAGTAAGCCTAAATAAATAAATGAATCAGATAAAATTTATGTAAACATGGCTTCAGTGAGTGTCTACGGGTCCTATGCTAAGTGTGTCCTTGATACCAAGACTTTGATCCTTCCCACCCAGGACAATGGGTGACTGTCTGTGCCTCCCACTGAGCTCTGCAATTATCAACAACAACAACAAAACATTATTAATAAACAAATAAACTTAAAGAAGTATTGCCAGCAGCTAGCAAGGCTATTCGAGGCGGCACAATGCGCGCAAAATATAAATATAGAGACTAAGGCTATTAACATTATCATTCTCAGCAGAGGCCCGATTCAGCTCAGTGGCTAGCGCAAATTAAAAACAAGGTACTTGCCAGTCAAAGCCTGTAGTGAACACTGCTGCTTACTGAAGGGGTTGTGTCAAAACGGCCCCCTCCGGATCCCTACCCCACTAATTTTGGCCCCCAGGTCTGATCCACCAACCCACTGTTAGGGCAATCTCTTGGCTATCTAGCTAAACCGACCATGGACTGGCCTGGTGCTGGGCTGTGCCCGGCGCCAGGCGAAAACCTAGTGACCAGTCATTTTAACGAAATCAGACAAAAATATTATTAAATAATATTATTATTACAGCCTCATATTTTGCGCATTCTCTTGACCTTATAATTATGGTGAATTGACATAACAGTGGAATAATAAATAGCAATATTGATCCTTCTCCTCAAGTGTAAAATATAAGTATGGCGATTTTTACACTGTACATGTATTCAATAAGGAAAGTGATAATGTATAATTGTCACCTACATAGCCTGGTGATCTCGGTCCATTCAAAGGATGTTAATTCAGTAACATCCACTGAAAGGTCCTTTTCCCCGCGGAGTAAGAAGAGGCTTGAAACATCAAAACATCCTTTAAATGGAGGCAGTGGCATCTTCTTGTTTGAATTGATTGGAGTCAATCGAGGAATGATCGAAAAAGTGGGACAAAATCTCTCACCAAAAATCAAACAAGTCGCATATGGACGATCGAAGTGCAGATGAATCACCTTATTAGACTTTGAGGCGAGCGTGACGTCATGCGTTTACGAAATCCGACCGAAGATAAGAGGGCCTTTCGACGGATGTTAACGAGTGCCGACCAAATGGAAAGAGCTATTTTCACTCTCCCATCCTTGCTGTGTGAAATGGAACGCCATCATTTAACTGACAACATCAATATGTGTGGATTGTTTGCAAGAAGAGGGGAGGACTTTGTAGGCTTACCGAGAGTGTGTGCGTCGTTGCTTGCACTGAAAAGCAATGTAACAGTAGCTTAGGAAGTACAAGAGTTGATTTGCCGTGTGGAGAGTCATGTTTTTCAGTTTCAAGCAAGACAAGAATTTCTCGAGGAAGGCCTGAATACTGAATTGGTACAAAGGCTTGCCTGCGAAACAACGCGAAATGGGATGCCAGGAAGACCGGTGCACAAGATAACGGAAATGCAATTTGGAGTCTTAGGAGTGTGGGGTTTACATGGCGAAAAATAGCGAAGTTCCAATTTGTATCGGGAAAAAACACTAAGAAGACGGCGGCAAGAAATGGGTTGGCCCAAGGGAGAAAACTTGGATAATGTAGTTAGAGTAAAAACTTGCAAGAGGTGACACAGGCCACCCAACGTCAATCGGAAAATATCTGTTCGGAAGACGATTTGAGATCTAGAATTTTCGGAACATTTTTTGTACAATTTCTTGCTTGGCTACCTCTCCTAGGATTTTCGAACGTCTAAAATGTGGTATAATTGGCCATTTTTAACGGATTTTTATCCTAGAAAGGTCACCTAGAATTTTCGGGAACCTTTTTCCTGACTGAAATTTTCGAAAAGGTAACTTTGATCCCTATAATTTTCGGATCACTAGACTTTCAGCTAGGAAATCCGAACAGATGAAAAATATTTAGGGGATAAAAATATGCCTACATCTACCGTTTAAATACTAAAATACGTTTAACAATGCTATGTTTAAGTGGTTTTGAACTATAGTCTCGTTGGGTGCCCTGAGTGACAGGCCTCACATCTTCACCGGCGTGAAACCTTTGCAAACCTTTTACATATTTCTCCATTGAGGAGACCTCTTTCAGGGATCTTACAGTTGGAAATTTAAACGATGATATAGCTTCCATATAGTGGACCAAGATACGGCTCGGTACAGTTTATGTTCAGCAAGGGAAAATTGTGTAAGTTGAGCAGAACCTTTAAAATGTACAACAGACAATTTATTCAGTTCGCGCGTATTCCTGTTGAACTTATAGCCCGTTTATGAGATTTGTCTACTCAAAAACATAATAATTTTTTCATAGCTGCTGTAATCGTAGGGTATCTGGTTTCAATATCTCCGTAAAGTTTAGGTTTTTCGCGATCTCAGAGAACAATGTTCAGCTGTAAACAGCACGTAGTAGTCTTTAAATAATTATATCCAGATCTGACACTGGTTTTGTGTATTTATCACGTCTTTAGGATGATGTGTCCTTTGAATGTCGCTTTGAAACTCAATCGCTTTGTAAATGTGACTAGTAGTTTTAATATCAAAGGAGAGTATTTTAAAGCTCGATATTTTTCAATACCATTAGCATGTTCTTTTTTTACCAATCAATTGACTAGCTTCTTTGTGCCACTACATATTGTCTGCAGTTAAATAGAAGTTTACAAGCAAGACCGGCGGTTTCGAATCTTATGATTCTCATCAGTTGCTATGTGGTGGGATGGTTTAGGTGAACTCTGAACCATTCCGTATTGTATTCCGTAGTCAAGGGACCGTCCGCCATCGTTTTACATGTGCTAAAAGACAAAGTCGCGCAAAGAATGTTGGGATGTGGTAAACCAATCGATCATGACGGATTTTGAAATCGATAACAAGTAGGACGAAAATGTGGAAGTTCTAAATTTCTTAGAGGAAGTTGTACTCAATCAATGCTAAGTCGTGTATTTCGTAGGTGAGTTATAAAAACTGCCGTAAGTCAAAAATGTAAACAACACGTCGTAAATTGCAAAACAACCTTGATGTCTACAAGTTAAAAGTTGTGTGCATAGATCGATAAGTGGTTTGTTTGACAAACAAGTTGTACAACTTTTGTTAGAAGTCAAGGAAATGAAGCTGAAAGTCGTAGACCTAACAGCAAAGTTGTAAATGTATTGTAGGAAGTTATCTTCGACAAGGATAAGTTGTGTATAAATTCACACAAGTTGTACACAAATTCACACAAGTATTTTTGTCCCCTATGGCGCGTCATAATCTTTGAGCACTGCACCGTAGTAATGAAAGAGGAACCAAATTTTGACCTTGCATTTCTTACAGGGTGCTTTTTGGCAAATAGGCTTTGTCTGACTGAAAACTAAAAAGTGATTGATGTTCTGAAACCACTTATGCATAGCAAAATAACACCATATTATTATGCCTCACTATGTTCATTCTTAATAATTATGCAACTGAAAAGAGGAATAAAAATCAATGTATCATAGAATATCATACTTACTGTAAGTGGGTCTTTTTGTAAATTTGCTGGCAGTCCACTCCACATAGGTCCCCGAAAAAGCCTGCTGAATCTGGATGGGAACTCGGCACACATTAGGGCCATTTATACGAGAAAAAATAAGACGCGTCTTAAATAAGACGTGAACTTTCCGTATAAACGGCACATTTCGTCTAAAATAAGACGCGACTTAGCTAAGACGCGTCTTGTTTTAGACGAAATGTGCCGTTTATACGGAAAGTTCACGTCTTATTTAAGACGCGTCTTATGTAAGACGCGTCTTATTTTTTCTCGTATAAATGGCCCTATTGTTTCATACCAGGTCTGGCAATCTTCTGGAACTGATATCTAAATTACAAGAACACATACAGCATCATAATTAATAAACTTTCACAATTTTTTGTTATTCATTTAGTGGAGGCTGAGAGGCAAATACTCGTACATACGTGCAACAACTGAAGTACCACAGGCTATAAATACGGCATTTCTCCTGACGATGGATTCTTGATTAGAGAAATTGTATAGTGTCAGCTATACATTTGTAAATTCATCTGACAATAAACTTACCCCCATAATATTGGTGGCAGAAAAGAAGTCGATCTGGTACTCCACCATGCCAAAAGGCATTCTGTTTATGGGAAATAGGCTGTCATTTGATCCTGGTCTGTTTGATGCGATGCACAGGGCAAACTTGTAGATCAAATTGTTTTTGCCATTATCTTGCAATCTCTTCATTGCATGCATTGCAAGTTCTGCAAAGTTTGCAGGATTGGAGTTTATTCCATTTTGTAAAGAAAGTTCCAGAAAGGCAAGATTAGCAAGCTCAAGCAACTCTGCACTATCCAACCCAGCCATTAAAGATTTCAGATTCATTGGATTTTTTGACTCAGCTACATCATGTATTTCACTTTGTTCCCCAGAAAGGGTTTGGGTCACTTTGTCTACAACTTTTACTAGCTTTCTTTTCTCACTGTCTCTACTCTGTTCCATTTCCTCTAAGTAGTTGCTCAGTGTCAGATTGTAATGCTCCTCTGCTGCATCTAATGTTCTAAAATTTGCCTCCACATGATTCAGCAATCTAGCCCGCACTCTTGTGTCTAGAGAAGGTCATTACACAAAAATCATTACCAAGATGGATCCATAAGACTGCCATTTAATGTATATGTTGTGGTTAATTTTTTATCTCAGGTAATTTTTGTTTTTATTTGTTGTTGGGTATGGCGGTGTACGCTAATGAAGTTGAAAGAAAAGAAAGATTAAAATTACCTGAGATAAAAAAATCAACTACAACATATACGTTAAATGGTAGTCTTATGGATCCATCTTGGCAATGATTTTAGCAGACAAGACATTGTTACAATATATGCAAGTACTGTAAATAAACTTCTATTATCAAAAATGTAACGAAGGCATTTGGTGCGAACAGGTGCATCAAGGCTGGAAGAATAAGTGACATACGTTTCAGTGTACGTCAGAAACAAGAGGCGAAATGTTGTGAACTTTTCAAAAAAGATTTATCTATAGTTCAAAATATTAATGTTGTGAACTTATCAGAAAAATCCCAGGAAGCTTGAAAGACTTCTGATTAAACCACAACCAAGAGGACACAGACAATTTGCCACTACAAGAGGGAATATTAAAAATAAAGTTTTTCCACTCACTGGAAAGAACTACACTGGAGGAAGTGCTTGCTTGTATATGCTTGGCAGCATCTGCCCAGAAAGTATGACCTGGACGAAATGCACGCCATACGCAGTCGGTCCTACTCAGGCCATATTTTGCATCCATTGATGCTAGACCAACAAATTCCACCAATGCCCTTTCCTCATAAAATGTCCACCTGTGCAACCGCACAGGTGATTTAATGGCCGACACAACCAGAGGTGATTTTTTACGCCCGAGCTGATAACCTAGGAAAAGATAACAAAAAAGCTAAATGTATGCCACTGTGCTGACCCAGAAGACCAATTAATTTTCCTTGAAGAATAAAAAAGCTCAATTGCATATTTATAGCAAAAAATACAAGTCAATTTCCAAGTCAGACTGTTTCCAAGTTAAAACAGAATACAATAATACAGGAATAAATAAATTTTAAACTAGGGTATCTAACTGTTAAATATTATAGCCATTGCTATTACAAATATTGTGGCAATACTATGCAAAATATGCTGACCATGCAGACAAACTCAGCCATGCACAGTCATAGCTGTTTGCTTGAAAGGGAATTGCCTTTAATGTAAATAGCAGGGGGGGGCTTGCCTCCACCCTCCTTCCCTACCACCACTGCAGCCATGTTTCTCAACCCAAAATTGGTCATTGTAGCATCCAGTACCTCGAAGAAGGATTGTTTTAGCCTTTGTTTGAACAACTGCCTACTTATGCATACCCGACCAACTGTCGATTGCGGATTCTATGGACACTGTTAAGATCTCAAAGAGATTTGCTAGTGCCAACGAACTAAGCAAATGACATTTTGGGAAATTGGAGTAGGACTATGGTCAACGGCCCGCTTCAAGGGGTATATACACGCTTTTAATAAGTCTGGGCGCCATCTTGAATTTTTAATTTATGACGTCATTCGCGGAAAGACTTCAGCCGCCATCTTTGAGTTTGGAGGAGGCAAAGTCAGACCATTATGAATCGCTTTATTCCATTCTTTTCCTGTATAAACATTAACAACTACCAGCGAATCCTTTTCCCAGGCTAAAATAATCGTAGTTGTGTGGTTTCGTCTTTGCAAGTCATACGGGGATATATTCGATAACAAACGCAACACTAAGAACTGTAACATAAGATACCAAGCGATCAGCATGTATTAAAAGCAAGCACGGCTGCAGCGAATTAAAAGGGAGGAGTACTCGACATTAAAGGTGTGTAACTTAGCCTTTTTGTGTGTGGGTTGTAATTCGTACCACTATATTCATGTCTTAAATATTGCTTTTTTGCTAGGTGCAGAAACCGTACAATCGTCCGTTCTTTTCAATTTAGGGATGATGAGTTCGGAAGTATTGTATTGTATTGTCTTTTAATAGTGGTCGGTAGCTTTTGAAAACGTGTAGCCTCCCCTCGGTCGGTGTTTAAATGCTCTGTACACAAGCCATACCTTATCCCTAACATCCAAAATAAGATGAAGTTGAACACGAATCTTATTCGAGGGAAACCAAAAATGATAAACACCACATGAGCGAGGTGTGTGTTGAAATGATGCTGAGAGACACAGCTTACACGAATCTGACGCTGAAATGTCTGAACTAGAATCTGAAATTTAGCACTGAAGGTAGAAGGTAAAAAACTACTAATATTAAGTGAAATGTAACCAGTCTTTTTTAAAAAAGAAGATTGAAGACAGCACCACTTTAATCCTGCCCAACCCAAATGACCCTAAAAGAGGTGGTCCCTTTTGACAATAAAACATTGGATCAGAACATGCCTTCTCAGGTGTCAAATATCATAATGTAAAAGGGCATTTGATTTCTAATAAACCATAACTTAATATTTATTATCTATCATCCTTCGGTTTGGTAAAGCAGCCAACCATGGCATTGTACTTGAAATGACAACACCACATTCTGAGACCTGAAATTATATGAATATACATGCTAAACCAATATTTTTCATGTACTCAGCATATTTAGTTGCTACTTTATGCCAATTTGCCATTCAATATTATTACAAACATGATTCTGTGACACGAGATTATTTTGAACAAACCTTGTTTGCAGTGAGAGATGTTGAGTTTCCATTCACAGGCAAGCGCAAATTACAGCTAGTTAACTTGAACCTTTTACTTTGAAACCACAACGTATTTTTGCTCAGACCTTTTGATTCTCAATTAAGGATGGATTAGGAATTTTTGAACAACTTAAAAATTGATCCTTCCTGAACAAAGGGGCATTTGCAATCCCTCTTAAACTGATGGGTCAGTGTCAGTTGGGAATTCAGGAAAGGAGCCATCAACAGCTCTAGGTCTTGGCAAATTGGAATAGTGGTCATAACACTGACGTTTGCCTCCGTTAAAGAGAGATGTTTAACTCTCAACACTCAGAACCTTGTGTCCAGTTTGTTAGTTGAAACTATTGCAGGACAGTTAATTGTCTTAAGTGAATGAAAGAACTAATTTGCCCTCTCTTTATTTTGGACAGTATGTTGCCTGGCTGCATACAAGGAGTCTACAAGGGACACCCTAAAACCCTCAGTTCTCCCTAAGCATTTCTCCTTGTAGAAAGGATTGATGACATTATATACCTTATATACATTACATGAATTAAGGTTCGTACCCAAGGTCCTTGGTTTGTACTACTGTTGGGAGTTGTGCACATTCCAGTTCTTGGGAATTCAGTGAATTCAAACACAATATAAAACCATGAGATTACAGTAACCATTTCCTCCTGTTGTACAAGAGCAGTTATTACAACTGTTAACAGTGTGAGGCCTTTCATTCTTTCTCAGTGTTTAAAGCACTCCCCTCGTCATGAATTTATTGTCCATATAAGCCTACAATAATTGTCGTGACAGTCATTTTCAAATAAAAATTTCTATCCCTTTTCTAGGGTGTTTTTCACATAGCTTTTTGCTTCTCGTCCGGATTTTTTCGTTGCTTGTTCACAATGTAAATGTAAGTAAAGTGCTTTGGAAGAATTGATGCATCCCTGCTCCAGCTCTCTTTAGTGACTACATCTCTAACCAGGAGTCGAGCTGATAGCGGCTTTCTGGATTACTGAGCTACGCCTCCCCAGAGTGAAAAATTACTCTGTGCAAGGGTCGACTGGAGTATAAACGTTTTTATCCTATTTCTTTCTTACCCTAAAACCTAGACATAATAGCATAAAAAACTGATGATGAAATGCATAAATTTTTTATCGAGATAGCATTATCGTACCTTTTGAAAGGATCAGTATAGCAATATGAAAAATCCTTTCAATTAGCCTTAATAAATACCTAAAAAATATTCTAAGTATCCCACGAGCGGTAATCGCTTTCATCTTTTGTTAAAGGCCCGCATAAAAAAATGAAAGAGTATCAAAACCATTGGTCTACAAAAAAGATTACCTGGGAAGAATTTCAGTTCGAGTCTGTTGACGTAAGCCACGGTCGACGATTAAGCCATACCTTTAATTCGCATTTTTTGTTTGGCATTTAAATCAGCTCTCGTTTGCCCTCGATATCATCGATACAGGAATGTCTTTGCACGAAAGCTTTAAAGTTACGATAACATACCCATAAAGACATAAAGAAAATATTCCTCTTGATATAAAGTAAAAACATTTCTTTTTACACGAACATACTGCAAAATCAACGTCAACGGAGCTTTCATCTTTGGTACCCATTTTGGCTACGTGTATGATCTTTCCGCGAATGACGTCATTCATTGAAAATTCAAGATGGCGCCCAGACTTATTAAAAGCGTGCAAAAAACGCGAATTAAAGTTTTGGCTTAATCGTCGACCGTGGCTTACGTATTGCAGACATGGTTACAGACAATGGTCCCCAATATTCAAGCGATCAGTTCTCCGCTTTCACACGAGAATGGGAATTCCAGCACACTACCAGTTCGCCACTCCACGGTGAGAGCAATGGCAAAGCAGAGTCAGCCGTTAAGATCGCCAAAAATCTGGTTAAGAAGGCTTAGCGAGAAAACAAAGATCTTCAAATGGCTCTGTTGGAATGGCGAAACACACCTGACGTTAACAATTTAAGTCCAACTCAAAAGCTCATGTCAAGAAGAACTCGGACCACCATCCCAACGGCTGAAGCCTTACTCAAACCTGAAATTGTCGAAGGTGTACATGACAACATTAAACTTAAGAGGCAGCAGACCAAAGCAGCTTACGACAAGAGCGCAAGACCATTGCCAGAGCTTCAAATTGGAGAACCAGTACGTCTTCAGCCAGTAAACCCCAAAGCTCCATGGGACAAAGGCTCGTGTGTGGCAAAAGTCGGCCCACGTTCGTACCTGATCGAAACAAATAACGGAAACCTATACAGACGTAATCGGAAGTTCATCCGCCAAGATCCTAGTCAAGGACATCAGCAGCCCATCATCACCGATAGCAGCTCCACCAAGCAGAGCTCACGTTTGCCAAAGACAACAGATGTCCACCCTGAACCTACAGCGAAAGAAGAAAGGAAATCGCAGCAACCTCAGACTCTCGTTACAAGAAGTGGCAGAGTCAGCGTTCGCCCATCAAGAGTCGCAGACTACGTTTAATAGACAATATATGAACTGAACTTTGACATTAACTTTAGTCTTTTGTTGAGTTTTAGTTTTACTTCCTAGGATCAAGGCAACATATAGCGGAAAGACATTTAAGTGCATGTTCTAGGCCAGATAAGTTCTAATTTTACTAAGATCGTTTATTACTGTAAAAGGGGAGATGTTACATGAAGTAGTTATTGGAGTCTTCCCAGGGGTCCTTGTGTGATTAAAGTAGAGAAAGCATGGCTTCGTTTCATTCGAGTTGTCTCAGTCAATTTGTCAATTAATAGCCGAATAACAGTCACAGCCACTACCTTTTCACGTGAAAAGCCGCATATTTCCTTTACAGGCCTAAAAAGACAAAAACCAGACAAGCAATTTACACGATTAATAAAATAACTGAGATAGTACGTACGCTTTGATTGGTTGAGAGGAGTGTTTGCGTGAGAGTATGTAGACATGGTTGTGGCATCAAGATGTTTTGCTGTTCGCGCACTAATCACGCAAGCACGAATTTGAAAAAGTTTTCGAGTTCAAAACTTGACAGTTATGCAAACCCTCGCCTTCGTCTCAGGTTTTCATAACTATCTCGAATTTTCCCAGCCCCTCTCGTGTTTATATTGGGCTATGCAAACACGGAAAACATTTTCTATTGCTTAAATGTAAAGGATTCCAGGGGAGAAATACATATACACTTAAGATTTAGTTCAAAGATGACATATGTGGACCCTAGTGCATGACAGTAATTGTCAAATGCCAGAACAGATACATGTAGTAAAAACCAGTGTGGGAAGACTGGAGAAACCCACAAAGTCATGAAAGGAAATAAACCTCATTTTTCAAAATACCTGTTGTTGTCAATGGATCTGAAGTCATAAAGTTCACTATGCCAAGGCATCCACTCATCTAAAATTAAGTTCAGCATTACATAATTTTTTTTGCAACGTTCAAGCTGTGAGATGCCACGTCCATCTGCCGCCTCATGCCAGTCAGCTACAATTTGGACATATCTGGCCTCCATCTCATAACCATGTTCCCTCAGAAACTTTGCAACCACAAATGATAACATCCTCTCGGCATCTTGCACTGACTGTTTTCGTTCACCTCTCAGGGCCGCAAGTGTCAATCCAGTTGCCGAATCACGTACAGCATCATCAAATCCCTGAAAATTCACCCCTTCAGGGCCTTTTTCTCTCGTATGTTTCCATATGCGCTTGAGGATGTGGCAATGGTCTTCACGTTCATGGAAAAAATCATTAGTTATGGCATCTTTTTCAGGAACGTACATGTGGCAAGTGAAGTCAACACCGTCCCTTTGTAGCTCTACAATTCTGTGTCGGTAGCGGCAGGTTGCCACAAGTGATCTTAATTTATCGACCAAACTTTCACGGGTACTGGGTTTGAAGGGGTAAGGTGTATAACCTTCTGGAACCAGGGAGCCCCTTACACTGGTGACAGCATCTTCCCATGTAAGGCCATCCTTTGCTTGCAGCTGATGCAGTTCCTCGATTATCTCTTTCGGGATTGTAACGTTTCTCCTAGAAACAACTGGGGAGCCATCTAATGTTTCTTTGTCAAAAGAAAGATACAAAGTGTGTAAAATGACCTTTCATAAGATAACAAAGTTTTCTGAGATTGAAAAATTAGGGGTAATGATTTTTACCAATAAAGAAACAGTGGCGATAAAAAACATTTAGCGCTCGGCATTCAAATGCAAACTATTTTGGAAAAAAATCACTACTGTATAGTGAGCAAATGCCCCAAAATAAAGTAAACAGTTGTATTAACATGCACTGGTTTAATTGGCCTACATTGAAAAACTTCCAAGTGAGAAAATAACTATCCCACATCAATAATGATAACAATGAAACATATGCTTTCACTTTTATTTATTAGTTAACTCCTGTCTTTTTCAGCATTGAAGCCAATGTCTGCTCACTTTGTCGACTAACACTTTCCTTGGCATCGTGGATGATCTGCCATATGTGTTGTGGCCGAGTTAAACTCGCCGTCACTACAGCACCTACCAGAATGTTCAACCAACATTCACTTAATTTTTGTGAAATATAAACAGTGCTGCATTCTGCATTTAGTGGAAAACGCCACCAATATATTATTTTAACACATAAGAATGATCAGGCAGCAAAAGGAATAATTCTGCTGCAATGAGGTGTCAATGTTCAAAGTAATGATAGAAAATGAGAACTACTTTCACAGCCATTTGCTAATATTTAAACATAAGAATATAATCTCATCTAACGTACCAACTGGGAAAATTGTAGAACATATATTAATTCACTGCTGAACTCAACACCGGCTTTTGCGCACTTCGAGCCCGCTTGCTGAAATTTGCTGTGTTTTTTGGGGGGGAATATGTCTGTTCCTTTCTCATTTCAAAACGAAGAAAATTGAAAGTGTTTACTTGCATCAACAAACGTTTCGGCACTTTGCTTAGACTTTGATGAGGTTAGCGCAATCCTACAGGCACTACATATACGCGCAATGTTGTCCAGGTCAAGTGGGGAGGTGAAATTTGATGGTAGCTCGTGTATGTTAAAGCCGGTCTACTTCGCTTTGTTAAGACCATGTTACAGTTTTTTTGCAAACTACACATTTTGTTAAATCACGAGCACATTCGCCAAGACCAACGAGAAAAATAATCGCGACGATGGCCTTGAGACGCGCCATTTTGATGAAGGCAGACCCTGTGGTGAGCCTCCGTGTACAGCGCTTGTTCAGCGGTCGCGCATGCTCATGCAGAAAAGACCCCTGTTCAACCACATAAGCTTTCTCAATCGCTCGCAACTCGTCTGAGTTCTTGCTAGTTCTGGTTTCTATTCGATAACATGAAAAATGATAAGTAGTAAAATTCATTTTCGAAAACAGCCTCCATTCAGAGGAAACTTTTTCCTTTTTCGGTGTGATATCTTTTGTTTCTTTGAATTTATACTAGCTTAGCTTTTTGGCAATTCAGTCGTCCACGGCTCCCGTGTTTTCATACATCAAATAAATAAACAACCTGAAAACTGTTACGTAAACTATAGAGAATGTTTCGGCTATTTCACTCAGCTCGCAGAGACCTCGTTGTTTTAACAATGTAATCCTTCATCTTAATAAAACAATATAAAAAACCGTCGTCGTTCGAATTTATTGGTCCTTCATTCAGCGATGAGGGAACCTTCTCTGTCAGAGCGCGTGGAAAACCATGGAAACAGTTGATTGACGTCCACGAAAACTCAGGTTTAAACAGACAGAAAAAAACTTTCAAAGGCGCGTGTTAGTGGTAACCGCTGTAAATGCTTTTCTCAAAATAAAATTTACAATCGGAACGAACTTTTGAAACACCCTGTGATTACACTCTTTTGTCTCTACTCATTTATCTTTTCAGGATTTTCGAAACACGATCAAGCAACAGCTATTGGAAACGTTTTTGTAATAAACTTAAAGTACCAGGGGTAGATCCAGGATTTTTGAATGTTGGGTCAATGTCCCAAAGGTTGAAATTGCGTCCCACGATTTTCATTTGTTTCTCCAAATATTATATTTTTGGCTTGGCTGTTCTCAAGAGGGGTGGCTAGCCACTCAATCCACCCCTCCTGGATGGAAACAATTACACATATACTGCCAATTATTGTTGACAAGTGGAGAAAATAAAGCTTGAAAGCACCTCCAAAGTCATTGTGCTCCTTAATAATTTAGTAACACAACAAATCTAAAGAGGACTTTAATTTCTTATTTCAGGTAATTTTCCATTTGTTTTAATTTCATTAGCATACATTACCATACCCCAAAACAAGAGAGAAACAAAAATTAACTTTCAACACTATCAAAAGAGATAAACCAAGAAAAATTAAACACAAGCTTGCTGAGCTAATTGGGTGGTACTATTTTCTTAGCTTCACCATTCAAAAGGACGATACAATTTTCAAGAATAAAATCACTCCTATACGGTTATCCTTGGATTTCAAATGTCAAACCAGAAAAAATGTTTTGCACTTCTCCATACCTGAGTACTCCCTATAGAGTGCCCCCTTGGGTGGACATTCTTAGGTGATTACAACAACAAGGAATGAATAAAACTATCTTTGTTCAGCTGGCCCCAGCTGGTAGAAAAAGGCCTTCAGAGAGCAAGGTATGTATTACAATGTAACAATAACAAGCTGCATGCCATGTAGTAATACATCCAACCAACTGCTGACATAGTTAAGGATGTCCTGCTAGGCGGTACTATTTCCTTAGATAATACAGGCCAAAAGGACAAGTCATTTTTTTATGAAAAAAAGCCCTTCCTGTTTGGTTACCCTGGCCTTTTAGAAACCTAAAGAATCACTGTTTACAATAAAAAACCCAGATATGATATACCTTCTAACAAATGTTGCTAAAACTCAGGATGTCCGGCTGGACGGTACTATTTTCTTCGGTAATACCGGCCAAAAGGACAGGGCCACTTTTATGAATCAAAATATTCCTATAGAGTATCCTAAGCTTGTAGAAACCTACAGAAATCCAGTTCTACAACACCGTTTAACAATAAAATACCCAGATATGATATACCTCCTGACAAATGTTGCTATAACTTAGGCACATGAGGCACGATTTACGGGACAGGTTTTGAGCGTAAGCTTTTCTGTAAGCCGCTTACACGGCTTACAACCGAGCGGGGAACTGAGAACTAACTGCACAGTGCGAGAAATAGTCGTTTGGATTTTTCAATACACAGGGCCATATTGTAATGAAGCAGTTTTAAAACATAGAAGCACCCTGCATAAAAGAGATAAGATTACAAACTAACAGTGAATTTGGAGAACTGCAGTCGTTGTTCGCACGTTAACAAGTCAAATTCACATCGGCACTGCATGATCTTTGTCATGGTTAGTCTTTTACTTTCAGCTTGCTTTTAGACCTTTATTAGCTAGTAAGCTTATTTATATTTTGTAAAATTTATGGCCTTTTGACAACAGGGCTAAAACATTTTCGAGGCTGCTGTTGAAAGTGTATCACGCTGTTGGAGGTGTATCACAGATTCCAGTTGCCAGTTGTTTGCACTTTGTTAATTCCTTGGAGGTAAACCCATTCCTTGATTGTCTTTTCTTCCTATGAGAATATTATTTTGGGTCCCAAGACAGAAACACTCACTTTTAGAATTCCCAAGATAGATTAAAGAGCAGTTATGTTTTAAGACATTTTTCTTGGCTCATCCTCGGACGAGTGTGAAAGCCGGTATTAAATGTTTTCCTTTGCTTTGTCCATATTACAGGGTTCGCACACACCTTGAAAGTCCTTGAAAATCCTTGAATTTTAAAATAATATATAGATTTAGCCAGGGCTAAAAGCGAAGCTCCTATTAACTCGAATTTATGATTTAAATCAAACAATAAACTTGTATTCCACAATTCAGTTAACTTTAGAACACATTCATGTGACTAATTTGAGGGAAAGGTTAAGTGATTTTATATATTAGAGAACAGTAATTTGCAAACAGTCAAAGCTAAGAGTGAACTTAATCTTACATCGAGTTGATAGCCTTATATATGTACACCCAAAAATAGCAATCATCTTCGATCACATTTAACCCATTCGCCCCTGAACCGCCCGTAACCGCCCGTGCAGATCCACGTCCTTTCTAACCCTTGTGACGTCATCAGTTTTAACGGTCAAGGCCCACTTTCTCCGCTAACTTGTGCAGAGTGAAGAGATCTTTCAAACCATACCAGAATGGGCACAATTCAGTCAAGGACACCGTAGAAAACGGCAAAAAACAATGCAAGATTGACCTGTAAATCTCCATGAAAATCTTGTTCCATTACCCACCTACCTTTCCTTTCACCTAATCCTAAGATCCTAAAAGCTTTCCTAAAAACTCTTCCCATCAAAATGAAGCCTACTAAATGCCCAGCAAGAGAAAAAAAAAATGAGCAAGAAAAGCGAAAAAGGAGGGGAGGAGAGAAAGGGAAATTTCGAAATTTTGCTTTCTGCGCATGCCCGAACTTCGCAAGCTGATATTTTGCACCTGGATCAGAAGGCCGTGAAGAGTACGACTGGCAAACGAGTTTGTGGTAAGTTTTATCTCTTTATAGCATGACAGTGACCAGAAAACCACTCGACTAGCTTCAAAACACGTTTTTTGGCAAAATCTCCAGGAGCGAATGGGTTAAGAGCGCGGGCTCTTGATCACAGTAGATTAAGCCTGGAAAACAAATCAGGCGGAATTTTTTGCGTTCGACAAGTTTACTTTACAAAATCTTGCCAACAAGTCTGGGGGCGTGTAAACCAACCTTTTATACTTTTTATACATTACATCTGAGGTGAAACAGTACCATAAGGCGCTGTTTTTATCATACAGACCTCGGACAGAATGCAGTATTTCACAATTTTGTAATACAAATTGCACTCGCTCAATATTCAGGACGATCGAAGCACGTGTGGGCTTTTAGCGAAACCGTTAAAAAAATTTCCAAAATCACCTATACGGCTAGCCAGTTCTCACTTTTGACAAGCGCCAAAGTCGACTGTTTAAATTATGATTAATAGAGTTATACGCTTCAACATAATAAAGACTTTATTATGTTTATTTTTTATTTAATGTTTTTATAACGATGTGTAATCTTCAAAAGCGTTTGATACGCGCGGCATTTTGACTACTCCTGCATGCAAGCGATGTTCATGAGCGACTGAAAACAAACGGTACAGCGATAAAAATTGCAAAAGAGACTACCAACAATCAATAAAAGGACAATAATTCGGTGAAACATATACAGAGACAACAATTTTCATTCACGAACTCAAGACAAGTATCAAAGTGTCTCAAAATCCTTGTTTATGTTTTTCATTTTGTAAGCCGGCTTCAGGGTGTTTGCTTTTTCAAAGATGAACTCGAGGCAAGAAAATCGCTCAAAGCTTTCTTTTACAGCCAGAATTATAACGAAATATTCTTTGGAACGTTTTCTTTTTATTCGCGGTAAGAAAATGACAAAAGGCTTTTTAAAGTTTTATAAGCTTATAATCAAACCTGATACTCGGTCAGATCAATGTCTCAAATCTTACAGTTAAAAACGTGCATAAACTACGCTCGACTTCATTAAATTAGATATAAAGAACAAACGTCAAATACAATAATTACTCAGGCTTACCATTCGAGATGCACTGAAAACTATCAAGTAAGGCCAGACTCGCTTCAGACTTTTCAACCCTCTCACGCATCAAGCAAGGTGAAAAAGGAAAACGATGCCATCCGAAATCGGATTTCCGACTTTAACAAGCGACGTATTTCTCAACTAAAAACCCAATAAACAAACTAGCCATGAATAACAGACGACTTTTGATAGCAGCTGAATTTCATTTTGTTCATTCAGTGGAAAAAGACAGTTAAAAACATCACAAGTTGACACAAAACTCTGTCAGCTTCAGCTGTCAATGTAAACAGGTTTCAAGATGCTGCATAAATAGGCCATTTGCACTAAGAGGTAATGTGACATCGTTTTCATGAAAATGAAGGTTATATCATTTTACCTTCGAAAATCAGTTAGCGGGTCATATCTTAAACAAAATAATACTGATTTGGTTTATCAAACCCGCACCATTTTCTTAAAATGCGTAAGTTTGTATCTGGTCACGTGACCAAAATGTGATTTTTAAAATTATGAATTACCTCTTTCTGAACGCAAATTTTGCACTTAAACTTCAAGAAAATGTTGAAAAGATGATGTGGTAACGTTTACAGCATATCTGAGGGTAACTGTCAAACATTTAACAAGATATAAGGAAAAAGTAGTTTTGGCCGCCATGTTGGCGGGCAAGAATATGCCCTCCAACATGGCGGCCAATACAAATCATATTGATACTACTTTGCTGAAAAATCAAAGAGCCATGAAATAACTCCCTTAAATACGTTTCCTGTCAAATTTCGAGTGTAAGATAATTCTTATTTACTCTGTCGATTTTTGGCATCAGCAAGATTCCAACTCATTGTTTAAAGGAAGCATTGGTCACGTGACCTCTTAGTGCAAATAGCCTATTTTCCGCATGAACTCACCTGTCAAATTTTGACCAATCACAGCATAAAAACTGGACGTAGAGCGTGACCAACGCGTGACCTTGGTGAGAAAAGTCAAAAAGCAACTGGCATGTATTCCCTGCCTGCAAAAACTTTCTGAATATTAGCTTCCGAGGTCAGTTTGAAATCAAAATTTTAATTGTGCGACACAAAAAACACAACATATTTCATATGAATTTAAAAAAATTAAACTTGAGCCTGCGATCATTTGAAAACTAGTAACTTGTCAGCGGATAACTTCAAAAAGATACTCGACCTCCATGGGTCGACACCTGAGCCCGCGATACGGTCGGTGATACTGGTCAGCGGATACCCTGTTTTGACAGCTGTCAATTGATCACAACATTGATGTACAATAAATGTGTGCTCCCAAACTAGGTAGAAAGTGTAAGGATTGAACACTGGTTACTGTGGTTACTGTTGAACACTGGTTACTGTGGTGCGAACGGACGGGCGGGCGGGCGGGCGGTGTACGGTCACGTGATTACCAAATTTTCTGGGATGGGTAGATTTACTTACCCATGGTGCTCCGCAGGCGGGCTTCACCCGCCAGAGCTCCGCTAAAAATTCAAGGCCTTGAAAGTCCTTGAAAATTGCGGTCGGTACTGGAAAGTCCTTGAATTTCGGTGTTAAATTTTTAATTTATGACGTCATTCGCGGAAAGACTTCAGCCGCCATCTTTGAGTTTTGACTCGCGTGACAGTACTATGTCGACAGGGCTTAAAAACCGCTGGACATGCGCATTAAAACTCTGGCGTTCTTCCCGCCATTCGATTTTCAAAATGGCGGACGACGAATGAAAATTCTACACGTCATTGGGACGGCTATTTGCGACATCTTGCTCGCCCAGGGCCTTCAAATTCTGCGTTACTGAACGCAACGAGGACTGTTGCTTGGATTTGAGCCACGATGGCAGACATCGGAACGGTGTAGTGATTTTAATGAAGCGATCAACGCAACGTCCTCAAAAGCAATATTTCACCTTTTCAGAATTCAGTCAAGGTACAGTTTTGCCGTAATATAAGGTGGTCTCAGCTTGTATAAGGTTTTAAAGTGCATTTTCTTGTAGCTTATTTATTATTGTACAAAATATCAAATATGACTTTTTTTTCGTTCTGATGAAAATTTTTTATCGCTTGTTTGTGGACGTCGTTGACATTGTATATGGAAGTAAAGAAGGCGCACCTCGTGAGTAGAGAACATTGTATTTTTCTCATGGCCAGAAATTCTGGACATTTGAGCCCGCATTCTATCTGCGGTCTTACCACTAAAATAAAGATGGCGGAAAACACGAGTCGCCTTCGACCAAGAAATGTTCTTGATTATTCAGAGCTAAACGCCCTTTCTTCTGTCGTTCTTTACAACATATCCAAAAGAAAGAAGACGTAGCTACAACATGGCTCTTGTAATAGGCGTTATTGCTTTGCTCCATGCAAACATCGCAAACAATCGTATCCGATGTGTACAGTGAAAATTATGTCTTCTGATGATACACATTGTTTACGAACATATTGCAAGCACTGATCATCGCTAACACTTACAGAGTTCTTAAACTTGTCAGTTTGAATTAAATCTAAGTTATTGGACACTTTTAACAAACAAAAACCGATCCGGTCTAGTGGTTGCGTGAAAAATTTTAATATTCCCGCGAAAATGTGACGCGTCCATGGGGATGTTTACTGGCCAAAAGTACTCTCCATTGTCCTTGCATCCCACAATTCTCTACAGCATTAGAAAGCTTGTTTTTCACTGAAAATTTTGATACCAAACATGGCGGATTTGCTGCAAAATGCGAGTTTTTTGCGAAAAATATGGCATGTGGTTCTCGGATCAACGCAAACAAGACGCTTGCGTGACATTTGATACCTTCTCTTTTGGTAGAACTGATTTGTGCTACTCTGAACTGTTTTTGAAGGCAATTAGCAGGGCGATGAAATCAGCCTCCAAGGTGAAAATTGGTCAAATAGTACATCATATGGTGCTTTTCCTCAAGCTATCGCGGCACTTGGGATATCTTGATTATGTTGTCTGCTACAGCGGATCAAAATCTGTTTGCACTGGAAAAAAATTCCCAGTTTTCCACTTAAAATTCATGTGGTTTTTTTGTGGTTTTCGTTTGGTTTTCTGAGAATACCCCTGTTTGGAAAAAGTACCTTTTTTCCAAATTTGGTTTTCTCTTTTTCCTTGTGTGAAACTACTTTTCCAAAGATGGAAAACGTATTTTGATTGAAACAATAATAACGATTACCGTACATGGATTTCCCACAAAACCATACATGGAATAGAGTTATCCAAAAATGGAAAGTAAAATGTCACGTGTGGAAATAAAGTTTTCCATACTTGGTTTACTAGTCATTCTATAAATGGAATTTTGTTTTCCCAAAGTTGGTAAAATTGATATGTTCCCTGAACCTCTCTTCAGAAAATAGAAATACCCATTTAATTTGTTAAAAAAGTTCAAAAATGAAATGTAACCAATCTTCCAAAGGAACTGTTATTTTAATCAAGGTCAATCTAAAATGCTTATATCTTTCTTTCCACTTAATACAGACAATTTGTTAAACGTGAAGAACTGAGAACAGGAACATCAACTTGATGCACCTAATTAATGTAAATTAAATTTTATGCTCTCTAATTTATACATGCACTAATAGTTATAGTGATATGCAGTATCCACCACTAATGAAACATCTGTAATCGATCGATACTATATGCTCTTACAAAAAAATGAAGTACTTAAATTTTCTCAAACTGAGTAGCCTTAAAAATATCAAAACATACATAAATTTAAACACTTAAGAGTCAGAACTAAGCCATATCTGAATTACAGAAATCGTACTTGTGGCTTGCTGTACAAGGCAGTTCTTGGAAATGACTGTTTGATGAATCCTGAACAATATGATATGCTATAACTCCAGGAAGTTTTCAGGGCAACATTTTTTGCATATGAGAAGGTCTAGACCTATTAATTGAAAGATCCATTTTTTTTTGTGGAGGCAAAGGTTTTACAGGCAATTTGTGGCTTTACAAGTTACAAAATGCACTTGTATATAGTCAGTTGTGACTGATGCAAATTCATGCCAGCTTTGTCAAATACTAGTGCTTTTTACCAGTGTCAAAATCATGCTTGAAATACAACAGCCATGTAATTAAGTCATATTAACAACTTCAACATTATCCTCAGAAACAAGAGACCCTTCCACTGATTTTTCAACTTTGACTGGGACCAGTTTGCAAAAGTTCAGCAACACAGTTAAGAGGAACAGCTTAAAAAAGATTTATTGATTGAATGTGATTTGTTGAAAACTAACAGCGATATAGCTCCACAAAGTTGCCTAATTTTACAGACCCATTTATGCTTGGGGGCTAGCTTTTTCCCCTCTACCATCAAGGTGTCTGTAAAATTTTGAGACTTTGCGGAGCACTACATGTACCTTCACTCATTTTACCATGTTGTATAAAATTGGCAAGTTTCCTAATGTCAAAGTGCTCTTTCAGCAATGTCAAAAATGGATCTTTTTTGAAACTTGAAAAATAACCATGAAAGGGTCTATTTTCTTTTTGATCATTAACTGGCAATCTCAAATGTCCAACAACTAGGGTCTTCGTTCTAAAGTCAAAGAGATAAACAATTATTTGGTTACCACTTTTGTGGCTCATTAATAATTAGGTATCAATCACATCCACAGTACAGTGTCTTTAAAAAAGAAATGTCTTCTCTTGTTAGGTTTGCCAGATCTGAACATTCTCTAAATGATATACACTTGTGTCTACAAAAGGCAGATTTTAGAGCTCTGATATAAGTATTTTTATCCTGACCACTCAAAAGAGTTAGCAAAGCAATAGCCTGTGTTTCACACAAAAATGCTACAATCACCGGTGATCAATAGCAGAGACCTGATTACAGTGTCTTTAAAATGACAATGTCTTCTCTTGTTAGGTTTGCCAGATCTGAAACTTCTTTGAAAGATACATACTTGTGTCTGTAGAGGGCAGATGCTAGTGCTCTTATATATGTATTTTTATCCTGACCTCTCAAGAGAGTTAGCAAAAACAGCTTTTTCAGGGGCTTCAGATGTTTGGCTAGTTGGACATCCCGGATGCTGTTCTGTTTTAGCACTGACAGGATAATGACCTCACAGCTTGATTGGGTCAAAGCTACAAGAAAGAAAACACAAGCCATTGCTACAAACTCAAGGTTTTATCTAGAAGGGTGTCCAGCCATCCTGTGGACAGCCATTTCTCGAAGAAATACTAGGAAAATTCACTTAATCTCTTATAATTCTATGCGAAAACATGCCTTCTTGACGGCCAGTTTTCAATGTCTGGCTAAAAGGCTGTACCGAATTAAGTAATCTTGGCCCTTTTAGAACTTATAATCAAGGGAATAATAATAGTAATAATAATAATTCACTATCAACAGTGCACCTCAACAATCACCATAACGGGTACATCTATTACAGTTAGAGCACCTAAAATGTCATAAGGGCTGTAACTTGTAGCACCCGTTACCTCTGAACTCACTTGATGTTATGGGTGATCAAAAGTGGAAGAGCTAGAGAAGAAACTATAAATGCTTTGAGGGAAGTTACAAGTGAAACTTTAGGTGCAACTGTGAGCCTGTACGTCAATAAATAAATTAATGAAACTGCTTCAGTAATAAAACAAATGTTATTTGCATCTGCTTTTACTTACAGGGGTGAAAATAATCTGTATATTCCTGTCTCTTTTTTTCCACAGCACTTTGGGTACTTGGGGGGGAGGAGTCATTAGAGCTTGACTCGACACTCTCTGTATCCCCACCACTGTCACCTGCAGATGGTAGTTTACAAACCACTACACAGGAATCCTTCTCTTTCCTCCTCCTTTCCCTCATATGTGACATAACCATTTCCCGTATTGCATTAGGGCCAAATCCACATTTCTGAAACACAAACTTCGACGATCCTTCTCCTTCAGTTAATCTCCTTACAAACTCATCAAGTTTGAGTGCTTCATCCCTGTTGTGTGGTCTAAAGGATGGGATGCCTTTGTCAGATGGCCATTCTTTGTTGATTTCTGCCAGCACCATCTTCTTTCTGTTGAAGGTAGTCCAAATAAACACTGTATAAGTTTCTGTAGTATAGCATGCATTTGTTTAGCAGCAGCGAGTATAAAGATAAAAACTTATTAGCATACAGTAAAAATGAACATTTTTATTGAGCATAACACTTGTCAAATTAAGTTTAATGTAATCCAACTTGAAAAACTTAATCCTTGCCTCAATAAGTTATGCAATTAGGTAGTTTTTAGGTCCCTTACTTTGTGTTGTAAACACGCTTGTCTTCACATGTTAAATTCTTTTTCTCTAGGTGGGTTAGTAGCCTGTCACGTGTCTCACACGTCGCACTCTGACTGAGCTGGGTCTGTCCTCCTGTTTGACAAAACATAGAGGCAATGGAATCAACAGCTTATCAGAACTCTCACAAAATACACCAGGAAAACTAATCATAATAGGACTATTTTTGTTTGGGAAAGAAAATAAAATTCTTTGCCACAACTTACAATGCTTCCACCTTCCATTTCCTCAAACAAGCCTATACTGAAATCCCTAAAAAAAGAGCATTACCTATGATCTAATTGAAGCGCACACTTAAATAACTACCTTTTGACCAAGAAACGCCCCATCTACAATCGACGATGAGTCACAAGACAACTGCAGGCAAGTAAACAACGAAGGTTTAAAGCTTATAGCAAACTGAACATTTTCAACAGACCCGTGAGTTACCACGCATACCTGAAAGTTCATCTACTTTGGCCAAGAATTTTCCTTTTTTTCCAATTGTACGTAGGCCAAGTTTTTCCATTGCCTCTTCAGTTCGAACCGTTTGTGACAAGAGAATTGCGCCATCAATTTCTTCGTCTGCAAATTTCTCGCTAACGGCATCACCAAAACTCTGCACAGCCCAATCTTTCACCTCGACAACAGACCACTCTGAGAAAACGAGAAAAATTGTTATTCTGTGAGTCAGGTATTATTGTTATTTCTAGTAGTAGGAATTACACAAGCAGAGTGATTACTAACCAGAAACAGGTTTCTTTCTTCGGCTCGTACTTTCAAGCTGACTTTCGCGGGTTTCCTCTTCACTCGATGAAGGCGAAGCACTTTGGCGGGCTTTTTCATTATTTGCCGGCAACTTTCGCTTTAAGGACTTGGATAAAACTGACACTGTTGACTCGTCTGAGTCACTATCAATCTTATTGCCTAAAACAGCATTCTCGGAGCAGAGTAGAGGAATTCTCGGACGAGAAGGCGGCCGAGGCGTTACTGGCAGAGTCAAACGAAATGCTTTCCCGTTTGACATACTCCTAGTCCGGTCGAGGTACGGATGGAAAAGGAAGCGAGCGGGCAATACTGGACTATAGAACACGCGAAGACCACACGCGAAAAGAATTCTGATTGGCTAAAAATTCCCGCTTCTAACTTTCTGACTTCTTATTGGCCATTTTGTATTCAAACCCAGTCTTCATTAGCGGCCTGTAATCATACGTAAACTGGAACTAGTTATTTTGTGAGGATCCACTGACCTCTTTTATTACTGGCTCATACAAGACCATGATCATGGCGGACGAGGATCTTTTTCCGTCTGCACTTTGCCATTGCTCGCAAAAGTCTGTGGCCCATGTATACTGCCCTTGCAGAAAGTGCAAACGAAAAGCAGTTAACAGAAGGACCCAGCTTAATCATTTTCGCATGCAAGAAGAGATGAACAAATTATCGGCACTGGAAAGTGATAGTAGCCACAAACACCGCAATGGGCTTGAAGATGAAGACGTCGAAATGAGCTGCAAAAGTAACTTTTTTTATTTTTTAAGGTCATAGCTGAACTTATACAACAGAAATACGTATGTGTTGCTCACAAACGTCTTACGTGCACCTGGCTTATAATTATAGGCTTGAGATCTGAAACTGGAAGATTTGTGATAGGGAATCCTTGTTTTTTACGTTAACATTTATTTTACATTTACATGTATTGGGTCCGTAAAATCGTTAAGATATCACACCAACCGTTTTTAAAAAGATTGTGATGCTGCATGTAGTGATTATGATGTTGGCGATTGAAACTTACAAATTGGCCATTATTTGGTTCATCAAAATTACACCTCTAGATCAAGGTTATTCTGGGGTTGTATTTGGGGGTAGGACTGTTGTTAACATCTATTTTTGACTTCCAAAATAATATTATTTTTTTTGGTGGTAGAAAAAGCAGCTTTCTTTACTTTTAGGGGACTGTAACTTTTTAGAGGAAAACACTAACTGAATGCATGGGCAAAATGACGAGTTTATGCGACAAGGTCACAAATGTATATGCTAAATGTAAAACAAGAAAAAAAAAGCATGAATCTGTTTTCTTCATTTTCTGTATTATTCTCGCTTGAATCTGCGAAAGTCATGGTTCGTGGCTAAAATGTGTTTTCAGAAATGACCAGTATTTGCACTTCATTCATTCTTTGTTGTTGAACATACAACATTATTCTTTTGTCGTTTTAAACTTGTTACTTTGCTGGCGCACTTACATGTTTTCCTCTTTAGAGCTACGATCCCCTAAAAGTATTGAATGCCGAAAAAGCAACCATGGTTAATACAGTATGGAAACCTGCCAAAAACTTAAAATCTAAAGTTAACTGAGATATTAAAAGTTGAAAAGTAAAGTTAGCTATGAACCATGGAAAATCATGGAAAAGTTGAAAACTAAAGTTAGCTAGGTTAATAGCAATACGTCTTAAGTGGTTAGTGAATCATTAACCAAGTTTGGAAAATGTATTATAGAACTGGAAAAACCATGGACAACTTGAAAACCAAAGTTAACTAGGTTAATATTATTGCAATACTGTAAGTGGTTAAGGAATTATTATACCAACTTTGGGTTATTTATTTTCCAAGGTTTCACCATGTTGGAAACTTGATAACCAAAATACATACGGAAGTTGTTAAAACCATGCATTGCTCATTAAACACAAACCATAGATGGAAAATTTAAAATTCACATGTGGTTATTTTAATTTCCATATATAACATGGAAGATGGCTGACCATATATGGATTTTCTTTGGATTTCAAAAGTAAGGACTAAATATCCATAAAAAAATCAATTGAACTACCACATCTGGTTTTTTTTACTTTGTGGATAATTAAAAATCCAAACTGTAACCACAACAATTTCTGTGTGGAAAAGTGGGAACTTCTTCCAGTGTTGGGATGCAAATATTGGGTTTCAAGCCTCTGTAATATAGAGCGTTGTATGAGCCAAGCTTTGAAAATAAACATCGATGAAAAGCAACTAATCAGAATAGCCGAGGAAACTTTTAAGAACACGACCGCATCGCGGCACTTGTTCCCGGTAAGCCAGAACTTGCTCTATTTTATTTTGTTTTATTTCTGCCATACATTTCCTTTGAGTGTTTGGCGGCCATATTGCCAAGTAACGCCGCGCGTGCGCCGTTGCGTTGTCCAGAATTTCTGGCCATGTGTTTTTTATGTCTTTAGCGTCTCCTCTTACTGCTGAATAGTAAGCGAAACGGAAATAGGAGTCCGCCGACAGTTGAAAGATTAGTTCACCTTTACTGTATATTTAAAGTGGGCGTAAAAAGTCTTGTACACACGGCTGTTAAGCATAATTTTGTTTTGTAAGTGATGGCGTTCGGAAAACTTGAAATTAATAAACTTCATGCGACTTCAATGTGTAACTTGTTGTTTTAATTTTCTGTCACCGTGAGCTACACTCTGCGGCTGGCCGCGTGCGTCTTCCTCCAGTGTTAAAGTTATGACGTTATTTGAGTTTATAACCAGCCTGTCATCGGCCTATTTTTACTCTTTTTCATGTTGTTTTGTTTTCATGAGAAAAGGCTAGCTTCCGGCCTTTTGGGGACGTGTTTGTATATAAGGGTGTAGAGGGACGATTTTCTGGTTTTGTTTGGAAATTTATCTGTTTGCAAAAGTACCATTTGGAGAAAACTAAAGACGTCACTAAAGAAAACATACGAAACTGCTGCCCATGAACGTCCACAGAGAAGAGCTCAAAGTGTGAAGAACTGAGGCGGAGAAAGGATTGGAATCCTGGAGAAGGAAAGGGACCTTGAAAGAGAAAGAAAAATGATTTAAATAACACTTAATAAAGGTGGCCACTTTAGTTTTCGTACACTATAGCAAACAAAACACATGCATGTGCAGTTTGTACCAAGAATGATCAATAATAAATGTAAAATTTACACCATTACTGATGTATACAAAAAGGCATCCAATCACTGTATCGAGACTCTGTTATGTATAAGTTCACATGCAACAGGCATTTCTCAGCAAAATTGGTCAAATCCAGAGGAAAAATGAGGACCTTCTGGACAAAATTATAATATTCTAAAAGAGAAAATTGTATGGTAAACACTTCTAAAAGTCCTTTTAACAGTCCCGAGCAAATATACCAATTGACTGTAAGTTTATCTCTGTAGTACATAGGGAATAGTCACAAGTAAAATGAAAATGCCAACAGTTATTGTAAAATTCTCTTCCACAAGAGGACACATTATTTAGCACACTGTTTCTACAATTCCACAAGGCTCTGATCAGACACTACAACAATGGAGGAGAAACTCCATGACCCATTTACGGTGCAACATTTTTGTAACAAGCATGTACCTGCAACTTAACAAGTCATTTCTGATGCAAGATTCATTGATGAAAATCACACCCTTTCAGAGAAAAGAAGAAAGCCACAAAAATCAAGGGTTGCAGCAGTCTTGAACAGTTTGAGTTTCTTCCAAAACCAGGTAGTTTACTACAAGAAATGGCCAAATATTTCAATAGAGCCAAGAGGTTTTTCTAGAATAGGGCTATATGTAAAAAATGCAAACTGTACATGAAGTACAAAACTACAGCAATTATGTCTTTACTGAGTAGTCAGGGCTAAAATAATTTTTTGACTGTTGTTGGTCATGCTGACTGGCCAAAGAAATTTCAGCTCAGTTAAGTCTATTGTTTGACAGGTCATGTCCAAAATATTAAAAACAAACAATAATTTTTTAAACCAGGAGCATAATTTTAACATAGTAGCTAAACAAGCAAAAATATAACTAAATTCAAATGCAAATACATTCAAATCCATTTACAATGTAAATGTACTGTTAAAATGACTGGCAAACCAAAAGTTAATCCAGACAAAATGGTCATCTTGGCCAGTGATTGTTTATTTACCGGTGGCTATTTTGAGCCTTGGTGGTAACCATTGAAACTACACAAGACATTAAACAAGCAGTCATTGAAGCCAAGAGAGTGGTTGGTCAACTACAAGTAATGGCTGGGCAGCTAGACCACTTGGCCGACCAACTCTTAAGACAAGCCAGAAAATAATTTTTTAATGTGAAAATAACAATAATTCAATTTATTGAGCAGTACTAATGATCTACCAAAAGACAGAAAAGGACATTAGTAGTGTACATTTAGGTGAAAACTGCAAGACAAGGTACATTGTGTATTACAGATTAATTTTTTTTCTTTGGTCTTTTGGATCATTGCGTTCTACTTCTCCTGTTTTGCCTCTCTTTTCGTTATCAACTGCTCCTCTTTATTATACACAAAGGGACATCTCTTCTCCACTACTGTGTCTTTATTGAACTATGCAAGAGAAAAATTCCCTATATCTGCTGCTCTTCAAAGCCGTGTACTCTTGGACTTTTCTTCTATCTTCTTCATAACTTTCTGTCAAAGCATAAATAAATGTTAATCAGCCATAATAATTTTTAAACAGCTATGCAAAAAGTAAAGACCACTGCCTCCATGCCCCATCCCCTCCACATCCTTCCCAAAAGAATTAAATAGATGATTTAAATTCCTTGAATTATTGCCTGTAGCACTGGGCTGCTGTATGGTTTGTGAACTATTGTGATTATTGGACTATTATTTTTACAGGACTTATCAAGATAAATGCCATATACAAGACTATAGATGGCCATTCACCTAGAATGGAATGTCATTAGCTTGTGTATGACTGAACTTGTGATGTTGTTGCTGAACTACTTGTCTTCATTGAACTACAACAAAAGTAAGGAATGTTCCTGTGTAGGCACTGCCCAACTGAAATAAGAACAACAGTCCATGCACTCAGTGGTAGAACAATCGACAATACATTTATTGAATGGTCCCTCATCAGTACACAAGTGCAAGAGGAAGGAAAAATTTGGCTGCACTGGTATTTTTGGCAGCAGAATTTTTTACAAACATCTTCAGTGATGTATGGACAAAGCAGATTGAAAACATAAAACATTCCCAAAGTAAGAAAAAAGTATCAGGTATTGAAAAGATAGATTATAATATTTATGCTGGTATTATTTAAAATCTACAGTCGCTGTATCTGTCCCTCAAGAAATTTCTTGTCAAGTAAACAAAGAACTTAAGTCAAAATTGATTCTGTCTAAATAACCTGGCCAAGCCTTGCAGATAATTTTTTCATTTTCATTACTTTTTCAGCCCTAGCCTACCATTTTCCAGTTTTTCATGCCAATTTAGACCAACATTGCCTTCCCCTTGGCTATGCTTTTCCTGGCCATGAGCCTAATCTTTGCCTGAAATGTGACATGCCAACCTGTGTGCACAACAGGAGCTTTGAAAACATAATTCGATTGTGCATAACACAAACCAACAATCCACAGACAACAGTTATTTCCGGATTGAGGAAGTAAACTGCCGCATATGTTACCCTTTGTTGGTACAACGGATGAAAGAACTGGCTCAGTCATTAATAAAAAGAAATGTGTTATTGAACAGTGTTTCCCAACTATCTGATCTTGAGACTGATTGTTGTAACAATGAAAATAAAAAAATCGTTACATAAATTTTGTATAAACTTACTATTCATGGACAATTTGAGTTTTTTAACTTGTAAAAGAGACAGCAATAACTTGAACAACTTCAATCGGCGCGTGATCATTGGCACAAACATTTGACATAACCTAACCAAAAAAATTATTTCCAGATACCTTGCATAACAATGACGATCATGGCGATGAAGATGATGACGAAGGGGATTTGTTCAACCAGAAAGCAGACGATGATACAGAAGACTTCGACGAGGACTGTTTAATATCCCACTTCGCGCACCTTTAACCGTATAGTACGAAAATCAAATGTCAAGCTTGAGGGGCCGTCATCAATCCATGGAAAAGGCCTCTGCGACACAAAATGGCTCTTCTAGAAGCCACTCAATTCAAAAAAGGCAATGACCAACAGTCGCAGACCACTTGTGTTGAACGTTAAGTTGTTGACAGTTTATTCCCTTCAAGACGTCTGCTTGCATCAAAACATGTTTCTCTTTTATCTATTGATTAAGTAGCCGAAGCACTATGTTTTGGGTATCAAAAATTACAAACTGAAAAATATCATTTAACAACACGTCCTGATATAGTAAGAACTTTGAAAAATGCGCCGAAATACAGCTCCGAATCGGCCACCGATCGTCCGCCATATTGACAACAAGATCATTCATTCTTAACTTTCCGCATGCGCAGTAACTGCGAGATCACTTTTTTACGTCACAACGTCTCGACCAATCAGCCGTTTTTAAGCCCTGTCTACTATGTCAGGACGAGAGGCAAAGTCAGACCATTATTAGTCGCTTTATTCCATTCTTTTCCTGTATAAACATTACCAAATACCAGAGAATCCTTTTACCAGGCTAAAAAAATCGTAGTTGTGTGGTTTCGTCTTTGCAAGTCATACGGGGATATATTCGATAACAAACGTAACACTAAGAAATGTGACATAAGATACCAAGCGATCAGCATGTATTAAAAGCAAGCACGGCTGGAGCGAATTAAAAGGGAGAAGTACTCGACATTAAAGGTGTGTAACTCAGTCTCTTTGTGCGTGGGTTCTATTTCAGCTCTCAAATATTGCTTTTTTGCTAGGTGCAGAAACATACAATCGTCTGTTCTTTTCAATTTAGGGATGAGTTCGGGAGAATTGTATTGTATTGTCTTTTAATAGTGGTCGGTAGCTTTTGAAAATGTGCCGCCTCCCCTCGATCGGTGATGTTCTGTACACAAACCATACCTTATCCCTAACATCAAAAATAAGATGAAGTTGAACAAGAATCTAATTCAAGGGAAACCAAATACGGTAACCATAGGAGTGAGGTGTGTGTTAAGCCAAATGATGCTGAGCGACACAGCTTACAAGAATCTGACGCTGAAATTTCTGAACAGAATCTGAAATTTTAGCACTAAAGGTGGAAGGTAAAAAACTGCTAATATAAAGTGAAATGTAACCAGCCTTTTTTTAAAGAATATTGAAGACAGCACCACTTTAATCCGGCCCAACCCAATTACCTTAAGAGAGGTGGTCCCCTTTGAGCCCAGGATTACCTTTAACTATGTGACAATAAAACCTTGGATCAGAACATGTCTTCTCAGGTGTCAAATATCATAATGTAAAAGGGCATTTGATTTCTAATAAACCATAACTTATATTATTATCTATCATCCTTCGGTTTGGTTAAGCAGCCAACAATGGCATTGTGCTTGATATGACAACACCACACTCTAAGACCTGAAATTATATGAATGTGTATGTATTTTACATACATGCTAAACCAATACTTTTCATGTATTCAGCATATTTCGTTGCTGCTTAATACCAATTTACCATTCAATATTATTAGAAACATCATTCTGTGTCACGAGATTATTTTGAACAAACCTTGTTTGCAGTGATAGATGTTGAGTTTCCATTTGCAAACAAGTGCAAATTACAGGTAGTTAACTTGAACCTTTTACTTTAAAACCACAACGTATTTTTGCTCAGACCTTTTGATTCTCAATTAAGGATGGATTAGGAATTTTTTAAAAACTTATAAATTGGTCCACCTGAAAAAAGGGGCATTTGCAATCCCACTCAAGCTGATGTGTCAGTGTCAATTGGGACTTCAGGAAAGGAGCCATCAACAGCTCTAGGTCTTGACAAATTGGAATAGGGTTCGTATCCAAGGTCCCACACCGTACTTTACACTATTAGAAATCTTAAAGCTAGAGAATATCTTTAAATTAAAAATTGGCGCTCTTGTGCATAAAATTCAATATCAAAAAAAGGATACACCTCCTGCCCTCTATGACTTAGTTCAACCGGCTTCAGCTGTCCATAATTATAATACTAGGTATGCCACTAATCAAAACCTGTGCAGACCGTTTTCCAGAACTAATTATGGCCTAGCAAGGTTTAGTGTAGTGGCATCACAGACCTGGGAAGAAACACCTATGAAAATTAAGTGTCTCCCCTTAAATAGTTTTAAAAAAGAATATAAACTCTTACTTGACAGTCAGGCATCTTGAAAAACTCTAATCTGTTACTTGGCTGTTTAATCTAAATAGTTTTACTATTAGTAGTGTAGTAGTAGTACTGTATAACCGCCACCCACTTGTAATCGCTATGTGGTAGTAGCAAACTCGAAAGCTTGGCTCCTTTGGCTGCTACACACTTTTTTCCTTTGTTATGTTTAATTCGATGTATAGTTACCTCTCTTTTTTTTTTTATCTCTTCTTTTTTTCCTTATTGTTGTTGTATTGTAATTAAATAAGTGTGAATAAATGAACTTGAACTTGAACTTGAACTTGGTTTTTGCTTCTGTTGGGAGTTGTGCACATTCCAGTTCTTGGGAATTCAGTGAATTCAAACACATTATAAAAACATGTGATTACAGTAACCATTTCCTCGTGCTGTACAAGAGCATTTATTACAACTGTTAACATTGTGAGGCCTTTCATTCTTCCTCAGTGATTTGAAGCACTCCCCTCTCCATGAATTTGTTGCCTATATACGCCTACAATAATCGTCGTGACAGTCATTTCAGTTTCAAATAAAAATTTGTATCCCTTTTCTAGGGTGTTTTTGACATAGCTTTCAGATAGCTTTTTGCTTCCGAGTCCTAGCTCCGGATTGTTTCGTTGCTTGTTCAACAATGTAGATGTAAGAAAAGTGATTTGGAAGAATTGATGCATCCCTGCTCCAGCTCTCTTTAGTGGCTACATCTGTAACCAGGAGTCGAGCTGATAGCGGCCTTCTGGATTACTGATCATGAGCTACGCCTCCCCAGAGTGAAAAATTATTCTGTGCAAGGGTCGACTGGAGTATAAACGTTTTTATCATATTTCTTTCTTACCCTAAGACCTATACATAATAACATAAAAAACTGATGATGAAAAGCATAAACTTTTTATCGAGATAGCATTATCGTACATTTTGAAAGGATCCTAATAGCAACATGAAAATGCTTTCAATTAAATTAGCTTTTTTTAATACCCTATAGATATTCTAAGTATTCCACGAGCGGTAATCGCTTTCAGCTTTTTCAATAAAGGACCGCATAAAAAAGTGAAAAAGTATCAAAACCATTGGTCTATAAAAAAGATTACCCGGGAAGACGTTCAGCTCTGTCTGTTGACGTAAGCAACGACCATTCAGCCAAAACTTTAATTCGCATTTTTTGTTTGGCATTTGAATCAGCACTCGTTTGCCTTCGATATCATCGATCCAGGAATATCTTCGCACGAAAGCTTTAAAGTTACGATAACATACCCATAAAGACATAAACAAAATATTCCTATTGATATTTAAGTAAAAACATTTCTTGTTACATGAACATGCTGCAAAATCAACGTCAACAGAGCTTTCATCTTTGGTAGCCATTTTGGCCACGTGTATGTTCTTTCCGCGAATGACGTCATTCATTGAAAATTCAAGATGGCGCCCAGACTTATTAAAAGCGTGTATAATTTAAGTAGAACTCCAAAGGAAAAGGAGCAAACACAGAAAGACCTTCGAGATAGAATTACCTATGTTGTGGAAGAACTAAAAAAAGACATAGAATTAAGGCTCTTTTTGAATTGAATAGAGTCCTTGAAATATGGGAAATGTATCCTTGAAAGTCCTTGAAATGTCCTTGAATTTTTTGTTCAAAAACGGGTGCGAACCCTGATATTATTTTTCGTGTGTGCATTATTTGATTTGTCCGTTTTTTTTTGTTTCAAACTTTAAACAAGTTACTTCTCAGGCTCACGGGTTTTCACTCTGAGATAACCTGGCCTTTTACTCATGCTACAGTTGAAGCCTTAAGGTAATAGTTAATGTACACAAGCTACAACATTATTTTCATGAGTTTACTTCAATATTACAACTGAAGACAAGAATAATTCTTTAATTATTGTAATACAGTATAATGTAACTGTTTTATTTATCCATTTGATGTAATGTCAAACAGTGCATACATGTTATAGTCTAAAATATCCAACCTAGAAAAAGAATACCTATAAGGTGTTCTCAGATTCGTGTGTAATTATACCAATATAATTTATAAGCTGTTTGGTTTATTCTTTATTTGATTTGCATTCTACCCCCACACCAACACAATGCTGCATAATTTGTCTTTTGACATTTCTTGATTAATTAAACTCAAAGGGTGTAAGCTTACATTGAATCACAGGGACTGTGAGCTTGGAGCCCTTGATCAATTTCTCGGGAGCCCTGGAGCCCTGTTTATTTTGGTCCGGAACCCCGGAGCCCTAAACTACTTTAGGACTCTGGTTCTTAAAGAAAAAAGAACTAAGTTTAAGAATTTTAGAAAAAAGTAGAAGGACTTAATTTTTCAGAAATTAATATACACAGGAGAAATTCCACCCCTTTAAGTACAAATGCTTGTAAAAGTAGAGGTGGAACAGGGGGGAGAGAGGGTGGATGGTACATTGTTCAAGAGGGCACAAATACAAAAAAAAAAACAGGAATCTGGAGAAATTTTTTTATCAAAACATGAAAAACAGAGAAATCTTGTCCAATAAACCTCTCCGGCAAAGGTGTGGACATGGTTGCTGACTGTTCATCGTACTCTTCTCGACCATTTGGCGTCAAGTTTTTTCAAGTTTCTTGCAACAGGAGGAGCAAATCGGCTATATAAATGAACTGAACATTCTGGTACTTATAAGTCTCACTAAGTTTTGCAAAACCAGAGACATGTTCAAGTTCAAAGAAAATATTTTTATTACAAGAATGAAATACTTTTCATACAGTCACGTGAACGACACCTCGACCGCCATCACTCCTAGCCTCGTCGCCAGGACATTCCTCTTAGAAAACGGCAGGGGCGGGAAAGTCCTGGGGAAGAGGTTGAATCCTGACTCCGTGTAGACATTTCTTTCTTTTTTTCCCCATTAATTATATAATGCTCTTCAAACAATCATCAGAAACCTATGTTTTACAACACACGGATTAACCTTTATGTATAGTATTTTAAAGGTAAGAATTGATTAGGGCAAGATTCACGGCTGTCAAAAAATAGAAATAAATAAACTATCTTTGCAAGCTCAAATAAACAGGAAACGAACATCAGAAAACATAGCAAGATAAAATGTTGAATAGACCAATTAGAATATCACTGTACGTTTAGAAAATTTCGTGCATGAAGAAGGAAAAAGAAATGATACTTACGTGATGGGACAAAACTTTGACTTATTTCGATGGCTATCTGGAAATTCACGACATGTCTTCCTGCCACAGTAGTTATTTTTCCAGTATGATCCAGAGTATGACCGGGGTATTGACAAGACCTTAGGCTCGATTTCTGCCGTCTCCCGGTCCGTTGGGGGCTCATTTTTCAGAACAGCGGCTTCCAATCGAGCCTATTAACAAGACCTTGGCGCTCGCAAAAGCCTGCCAAGTAGGTGTCTGTGCCTTAGGCAGATTGCCATTTTAGTGTTAGATATAGCCTGTGTACACACCACTACCACCCCCTTCGGAGAAGGGGCCCCTTTTTTCCTGAGGGGAGGGGGTCTGTACACAGGCTATTCAATGTCTGTGCCTTGGGCAGATTGTCATTTCAGTTCCGGATACCTACAAAACCTCAAATACTTACTCTCGCTAAAATGACTCCATTTTCACTGACTTTGCTACACTTAGACAAGTGACAGCTGGCTAAATGCGACTTAATATCATCCATGCACTCTGTGACCAAGACTTTTCCCTCCACACCCCTACTGGGACCAAACTCTGCCTTTACGATCTCGTAGAAAGAACAGCTTGATGAAATAGCTGAATAAGCCATTTTTCACAATTGATCTCTTCGGAGATTTCATTGACATAATTATATTTGAAACTGGCACCTGTTGCATTATAATTCAATTTGATTGAAACCAAAACAAGATCATCGTGGGAATTCGCATGTCATACCCTAACAAAAACTTAAAAGATAATCCCTTTTGCGTGTATTCACTGAAAAAAGGAACTATTTTCCCCTTTCATTCTGTTACGGATAAACGCTTTATAGAACTAAAATTTACATCTAATTTGCCTTTTGCAAAGCATTAAATGGATTTTTTCTTACAATAAGAAAAATAAACCTTTTTAAGGTAGAAAAAGTGTAGGGCATTTTTTTTATCATAGTGCCATGTACAAAGATCTACTGTCTCCTGATAAGCAAATCTTTCGACGTTGACGCTCTTTTTTAAGGCACGCAAAAAAGAGTGCCCAAAAATTTTATTGTGCTGACAAGAGGACTTACCTTGCAACTTAACTTTTATTTTTTTCTTATTATCAATAACTATCATTTAAAAAAAGATGATAATACTATAGAATTGGTCACTACAACGCTATTATTTTCTAATCGACCAACCCTCTTTAAGAATGCGTGACAGGCCACAGTAATTGAATTATTTTAAGCCACGCAAACATACACTGTATATCATGATATCATTCAGCTGCTTCTTCCTCTTTGAAAAAAAAAAAACAGACCTTAAAGAGGATTTTAAGGCATGGTTTGTGTTTTTCTGTGGAAAGAAGAGTTTTTCCCCATAGAAATGTGAAATGTAAAGATTATGTTTCATGTCAATTTGTTGAAGCGACGCATCTAAGGCTAATTTGCATACGAAGAATAAAGTCACGTTCATCGTCGACAAGAAAAAAAATAACAAGAAAAAGCGATTACTAAGTTTTCTCCACATGTTTTCAAAAGTCCAACATTTAAAGGGTCTAATGACATTTGGTGATAATTAGAAACGTTAAAACTGTGGAAATTAGTCGATCAGATGCCGACCGTTACAATTCCAACTTTGCTGTCAAAATGGCCAATTTTGGAACATTAACGGAATTTTGTACAGCACGAGAGTGAGAGTGCCCACAAATTTAGACTGGTCTTAGTACTTCTGATTTATCATAGACTAGAGTCTGGGTCTGGTGCCACTTTTGCGAAATTAGCGTTCAGCTCTAGTTATGTAAATTACAGTTCCTGCTGAGCAAATTAAAGGTCATTTTAAAAAAATCATATCTCAGCCAACTTTCCACAGAATGCAACCATTAAACCTTGAAACTATTAACCAGAGTTAAAACTTTTGTGTGTAAAATAATCAGCTTATTCGGCTTTGTAAGGTAGGTTTGACAGAGCCCTAAAGTTTCAGCAAAATTGCACCACTTCCGATGGCAAACTGGCTATTTTTAGGTGACCTAGAAAATCTTCCTGTAAAATAGAGAAAAAATTGAGTTGGTCCAAATAAATGTGATATTTCTTCATGGGATAGGATAGGTATCTTCCACCGAAAAAATCAGGGCAATCCGTGATAGACCGATATTTGCCTTATCGGTTCCTACGTGGACAGCCTCTTAATAATTAAATTAAGACATTGAAAAACAACGATTGATTTTTCATTTCAAAATAGATAGCCCATGCTGAAGAATATTAGAGTCTCCTGAAGGCCATGCATTGTAAAAGAAAAAACCAAACTAAAACTACTTCAAAGAAACAATATCCAGTAACAGGAGGGAATGGCTGCAAGCAGGGAATTGAAAATCTCTTGCATCTCCTATTATTTTTGTTTATTTCTCTAATGATGTTATCTCGGGCCATGTATATGTGCATATGCAGCTGTTCATTGTACAGGTTATTTTCTGTATAGTTTCTCCTAGATATTATCTGGAATCTCCTAAAATTATTTATTGTAAAGAAAAAATAGCCATTCTTCCTAGAAGTCCTAGAAAGATGATGTCTAAAATTTGACATGACTTCTTTATCACTGACTGAAAACACCAAAAAGTAACATCCTTTATTCAAGGTTAGAGACTTGTCATTGTAAAGAGGGGGAGGGCTGGTGAAAGGAGATGAGGACCAGTTAACAACTTTTATACAGGGAAATTGGGGCACATGCATGAATTCGATTCATGCTAGCATACCAGAATGGATTTTTTAGAGGGGGGGGGGGGGGGGAAAGCAAAAGGGAGGTTAGGATTTGAACATGGCCTACTTCCATAACACTAGTTCTCTCCCACTACCCCCCCCCCCCCCATCTAATACCCCCTCAAATCAGGATCAGTCCCTTAGGGCATGAAACAGGTTCAAGTTGTAAATGCGCCTAACATTTCCACACTATAGTGCCTACTGTTCATTAACTGCCCAAGTGGCAACTATAATTCTTCACCACATCTTTTAACATGTATGATAAACGTTTAAACACCCTTTGAAATGAAAGAAGGAGCAGTAGTAATGAGCATCAAATTAATAGAAGTGTTTGTTAACCTGACAGAAAATCAACACGTTTCGAACCAAAAAAAATACGGGAGATGCCTTTTTACAGGCACAATAACCCAAAAAGAGTAATGCCTGGGTGTTCATAGATTTCTCAGAATTTTAAAAGGGGGTGGTGTAATGTAAATATTTTCAAGATATCCTATTACTAGAAATACGTATCTCGCAATAACCCTCGCGACACTCGGTTTGGTGACGGCACTCAAGTTAAGCCCTGTTGGTCGGGTTAAGAACTGGATGGGTGACCAACCGCGAATATCGTCGTAAAGGTCCATACGTTGTTCTTTCTTTTCTTCTTCTTCTTTTTTGCGTATTATGTGGTGTTATTGTTAACAGTGTATTGAAAAGCAGATTTAGCATTACTTCGGCGTCCGGATTTACAAAAAGACAAAAACAAAGAACAAATATGGCCCGCTGCAGTTCGGCTGAAAATTATTATTCTTCGGGCCCAAGGGCGAAGTTAAATGGGTTGAAAAAAATGGCGATGACGTTTCACTGCCGTTGTCGTCGTGGTTGCGTAAACTCCCTTTTTCGTTTTGTCACCATCTTTATTATCTTGATTCACTCGTAGGTTCATCAAACCTGTCCGCGGTCAGGGGGTTACTGTTTAATGCAGGTTTGACTGTATTCAGTTGAATCACAACCGAAACCTCCCAAAACACTACTCAATTTTCGACCATTTCCAGACAAAATTATCTCAACGGCAAGGATGTTAAACTATGTACGCGAGCGCACGTGAAACTCACCACCAGATGATACGTGGAGAGTAGAGAGAAAACGATGACAACTTCGTGAGCGTTCTATTGATCGTATTCTGGAAAAAGAAAACGCAAAGTATTTTAAAAGTGTTACAAATATCTTGCACCGTGATGTTTGGACTACTTGGAATATTTTTTGGTTTACTCACTTTTTATAAGATAAATTAGATGAATCGTTCATGAAGTAAAAATTTGTAAAACTGAAATACATTATAAAACTATACGCTGTGTCTACATGTCCGGCAGCCGGAAAGGGTCTTGAAGAAACAAAATCCCCGACAGTCCAAACTTTTTCAAGAATTTCTGCAGAATCCCTTTTTCTGATCCTCTCAAAGTATTATATCATCATTTAGAATTACCAAGCGATCAAGAAAACAAGAATAGCTTCGTAGTTGTGGTTTCTTGGGAATAGAGTATAGTCAGGACCATAATCAGCAGGAGTCCTCGTGAAACGAGTCAGCATTTCTTTTTACTTGATGGATTCATTTGATGAAGATTTTGCCGGAACCAATTATTGATGTGGTTGATAGCTTGTTGAATATCACTGTGACTTTATGGTTGAATCAGCTCAAATGGCATTGTCCTCACCAAATTTTCCCGTAAGTGTCTTATATCCTGGACCTTAAGATGATTCATCATGGCGAGAAATAGCTGAGAAATAGCCATGGCCCGGGCCAAGTTCTCCGAGGGGACCGCCGCAAAAACACTCATCCGGTCTGAGTAACAGTCCCCACCAAGCTTAACCCTTTGTTGTCTGTCTTTTAAAACTGGTCTGTAATCCAATTCATGGTGGTAGCTTTAGGCGTTGCACCCAAGCTATAGTGCTAAGGTCGTGGATGATCCAGGGTCCAGGGATTAAATCATATTGTTTAGGATCTGTAGATGATAGAACTGTGGCCTTCAAGGATTTGTTGATAACAAAGGCTTCAACGATATTGGATAATGTGGATGTTACCGTGACTGGTCTCAAATCCTTCTCAAACACATTCACCGAAATCTCAGGAATGTCACCGAGTTTCCAAGCACGAAGACATCTGCATTCTGAGAAGGAAAGTTCAAGATATCAGCGATTGGTGCAGCCAGTGTAACAGCAAACATTTTAAGCATTACCTAGAAGTCTATATAATGTTCTGACAGGTAGAACTTTCCTCGCAACCGACACTAATATGTGACAGGAATTGCCTGGTCACCATCGGGTACACGAGCACAGTTCGCTAGGGGCATGTTGTCCGTCCTAACAATTAGAAATGTCTCATTTATCTTTCCCTCTTAAAACAGTCTCTTTACAGAAATAATCAGGACGGATACCCAACACCAGGTCAAGCCTGTTGTTTGTTCATCGTCGTCAACGATGATTACGGACATCACGAGGTGTGGGATTTACTGCGAAATTACCGTGAATTTCTTCACTACAACTTCCTTGCCTCAATTGTCTCACTGCCTCTCCTTTTCTGATTACTGTCACGAAGTTGTCGTCCACGTTCGCAGATCTGGAAAGCTTGCTGCAAATAAACGTGAGCTTGTCAACGGACTTGAGTGGCTCCTTTTTGACAATAGCTGGTACTAGGTACGGCTTCTAAGGGGTAGGCTGGTGTAGAACTTCAGTTGTTTTTGGTACTAACTGCTAGATCAAAGTTGTGGGAAGCATTAGAAAAGCAGTCGTCAGTCGATACTCAGTTCAACGGGGACTCCGTGACAGCGTTGGGCATCCAGTCATCTGCGAACAAGACATCACACACTATAGCCACTATAGCCTGGTCAATGCCTGTAGCCTACTCAAGTAAATAGTCTTTCATCGGTCCTGTACCTAGTAATCAGGATACCACTATCACTTTCTTCGACGTTGCAGAAGTCCGCCAACAAATTGAATGTTAACATCCTGCTTAACAGTGTAGGGGTAGGGACACAGCCTTGCTTGAGTCCGTTAGCGATTGGAAATGCTTCAGCGGAGTTTCCATTATCCAGTACTCGAGCAAGCATGTCATCGCGGAAATGACGCACTATACTGTTGAACTTATCTGGACAGCCAAAGTTGCCACGATTTTCCACACTCCCTAGCAGTTGACAGTGTCAAAGGCTTTCGTCAGGTCTACAAACGTTATGTCGAAATTTCTATACTGTTCTTGACACTTTTCCTGGAGTTGCCGTGCAGCAAACGGCACCATGTTGGCAGTTTCACAGCCCACTCTCTGGGAAGTGGCCATCGGCTGAAGAGGATTCTTTCAAGGATCTTGCTAGTGATGACCATCAGAGGAATCCCTCCGTGATTGCCGCACGATTGCCTTTTTAACTTTCAGGTAGACAATGGAGGCTTCCATGGGGTCTTGAAGAATTACTTCCTTCTGCCACTTGGACTGACAACAGCTCGGTGAGCTTACGTAATAGAACTGGTCCTCCTGCCTTGAAGACCTCATCCGGTATGGAATCATCTTCGGAGACCCAGGGGCAGATAGTGGGGACGAGGAAAAGTCTAAACGGGCGGGAAAATATATGGCACGAAGAAAAGTAAAGAACGGCGAGAAGAGCCCCTGGGGACAATCTCTTACCAGACCAGTTGCAAATGGTCGCCGCCCTTCTGGCTTCTGATTGGTGCCAGAAAAACACAAGTTTTCTGGCACCAATCAGAAGCCAGAACGGCGGCGACCGTTTGGAACTGGTCTGGTAAGAGATTGTCCCCAGGGGCTCTTCTCGCCGTTCTTTACTTTTCTTCGTGCCATATATTTTCCCGCCCGTTTAGACTTTTCCTCGTCCCACTATCTGCCCCTGGGTCTCCGAGGATGGTATGGAATCTGATCCAGGTTTTTTAATAGAAATTCTTCGGAAAATCTGCTAAGGATTTGTTTTATCTCTGTTAGAGACCTACGAGCAATGGCTTCAACGTTGATGGACTAGGGCGTATTTAGGACGCTGATGAAATATTCCACCCAACTTTCCAGGATGGCGTTCTTCTCAGTATGTAGCGTTGTTCCTCTAGTGGTGATGGTCCAGAGCACTGAGGCCCATAAATGTTCTTCAGGGCATTATAGAAGCTTTTAGTTTTGTCATTGTTAGCATCTGCCTTTGTATTGAAACAGGAGTCACAGCGCCTTGAGGCTGGATGTACATGTTGAGTTTTCAGATAAGGCCCGGCAGTCTTCTCTGCACATCTCCCTTGTCACTCTAACATCCTGCCTGTCTCTTCTCCAGACCAGAACATAATCGATCAGATGCCAGTGCTTGCTGCGTGGGTGCATCCAGTACGTCTGTGTGTGGGTGGGTAGTCGATAAACTGCATGTGAGCTGCACAGGTCTCCAAAAGTAACAGTCCATTACTGTTCACAACAAAGGCTATCTCGGCTTACCGCGGCAGGAGGGGATCCTATCTATGCGGTCGAAACATCAAGATGAAAACAAAGTCACTTCCCGAACCATCGGCACCTGAAATGTACATACGCTCATGGACAGCACCAAAGCTTACAGACCTGAGACGGACAGCTCTAGTTGCAAGAGAACTGGGCAGACACAACATTCATATCCCAGCGTAGTGAGACAAGGGTAGCAAATAACAGTCAGCTGATCGAAGCCTGGCTTTTTCTCGAGCGATCGCTACAGTCAAGAACATCGTGAAGCAGGAGTGGGATCTGCCGTCAAAACATATCTGATCAGTACGTTTACCAAAATTCCCAAAGGAATCAACGATCGCCTCATGGCTTTTCGGCTCTCTCGCCGAGGAAACCGTTACGCCACTGTTATCAGTAAATATGCTCCAACAATCACGAATCTTGAGGAGATGAAATATAAATTCTACAAGAACTTAAAACACATTATCGAAGGCGTGCTAAAGCAGGACAAACGCATCATTATCTACGCCTCTAATGCTAGAGTGGGCACTGGAGGGAGTCATAGGGAGGAATGGGGTTAGGACATGTTGGAGGAAGGCAGACGAATTCCTAAAGGGGAATGCTCAGACATTCAGGGGAGATGCCGAACTCCACCGCTCCTTCAGTCCAGTAGCGAACGAACCTAGTATGTTGTGACCACAGCTTCCAGTCGCAGTGAATCCGCACCTGCGGCCTCGTCACACGCCCTTTGCGACAGAGCTTTAAGGATGAGTGGGTATGATATCTCAGTGACTTGCACGTGAATTGGATTAAGGTGTGGGAGAGTTTCGCCGTGTCTTGAGCCACACTCTCTCGTCCTGAAAGTTTTAGGCCCTTGCGCGGGACGTAGGCGAGGTGGCTGGAGATAAAGCAGGAAGCTTTACAGCACCAGCTGCATGCGAGCCGTTGGCTCATAATAAGCTCATTCGCCCTTTGACAGGCCTCGTCCTGCTAGGTGACTTTCCACCCTCCACATTATTCTACAGTTTAGGGGCCGCAACCAAAATGGCTCAGTTCTAGCTCTTTGATAAGACAGAGTAGTGAACGTGACCTCGATCTTGTAGTTCGTGATGGATGATGGACTTTTATTAGAGGCTTCAAGTAGTCTACCGTCTGGCCATTTATGATCTAGTAGTGAGGTTGAGCGGAGACTGTTGAGTTCACTCGTTTTCTGAACTGGTAGCCAGGGCGAGGTTTTTGATAAAGACGTGCAATGGTCCGAACGTCACTAGAACACATCACATAGGGTACTACAGTATTCTGCATTCTTTGAAGTTTATCTTTTTGATATTTAGGTATGCCATATAAAACACTGTTGCAGTAATCTAATCGAGAGATAACAAGAGCATTAATTAACCAAGTAAACATCCTATTGATCTTATTGTGGGAGTAGCATTTTTAAAAACTTCATCGATGTGAGCACCAAACGACAAATTATTATTCATTATGACACCTACGTTTCTAGCTTTCTTCTTAAAGTCAATTCCTGTAAATGTAATGGATGCTTCGTAAACCATGATGTGAAATGATTGCGTAGCTTAGGCCTTTGCCGATTGTACTCGGCAACTATTGGGCAACTTTTAGCGTTTGGAGCAACTTAGAGCAACCTAGGACAAGTTGCGAGCAAAGTATAGGTTCAGAGCACATATCAAGCACGAAAAAGTAAACGACTTCATAGGAAACTTCAAGGATAGTCCTCTATGCTAAATGTTTAGCAACCTTAAAACACACACCCTCTCACTTGTCCACGTTTCGCAGGAATAAAAATGCAATTATTACCGTATGAACAATTGATTAATATCCTTAAATGTTCTCCCATATTAGCGAGCAATACTCTAAATCTGGCTTCAAGCAATTTTTCTTGACCAATGTTATCAATCATTGTGAAGAACGAACAATTAAGCTTTAAATTGACGTTTATTCAAAAAAATCCAGCAACCTCAGAAGCAACTTTTGAGATTTAAGAACCAACTTTTGGGCATTTCCAGCACTTTACGAGCACAATCGGGACAGTTCTAGGCGTAGGCAGTATAGACGCCGACTACTCATCCATGCGTCAGTGTCTGGGCCCTGACCTTACGTTACGTCACGCCCACTTCGCTTGGCAATACCACACAGCAGTTTGACCACCAGCCATTAATCACAGGGTCTGGACTAGTAGATGTTTTCAGTTTTGGGACCATAGGGGTTTGTGGTCCCATAACCAGACCCATGTGATTAAAACATGCATATTTCGGAAGGTAATTACATGGCAAAAATATACGATCCATACGATCCCTTCGAACATTTTAATGGGTCCAGATACGGTTTTTTCTGCTGTGTAAATGTGGCTTAATTAATAATTTTTAGTGGTTTGACGCCGACCTCTTGGAACTGGAGAAAACTAGGCTGAAATAGGGTCCAAAAAGCGATCCTGACATTCTCCAAATGACAAATTGACTAAACCATTTTTGACCCTAATATTTGTTTAAGACTAACTGTAAATTACTTTTTCATGTTTACGCCTAATACCCTGGGTACCAGAGGTCGTTTCTCGTGTGCGACGAGAAGCTCCATCGGCCACAGGCCGACATGTTTGGCAGTCATGAACCTTGTTCTTTTGGTAACATTCACTAACATACATCATTTCGGTGTTTCACCATCCTGTGATAGCAGAAGAGGAACCTTCGTTTCGCTCATGATGTTTTCAAATTGACCCGCCCAGATAAAAGTCTACTGTACTGTGGGGTGTTCAGGTTGGGAAACGTTCCTTTCAAGTCGTCGTTGCCGCCATATTTTACTTTTAGTCCAGGGTTTTGTATTCTTTCAAAAGCAGTCGATCCATAATTTTTTGCACACTGGGCCACATTAAATTGTGCACTTCTCAAAAAGATACTAGTTTCTTGAACCACCAACTTTCATCCATTTTTTAAAGAACCGCATGTTAATCTGCAAGATCTACCGAGGAACGAGCCTGTAAGCTTCTAAACGCGTATAAGCCTGTACATCCGTAAAAGCCAGTAAGCCTACAAGCATGTTACCGTATATTAAAGCATAAAACACTGTTAGGCTTTATTAGGTTTTATTATATACGCAACCTATTTAGCTGGTAAGCGTGTCAGCTTTGTTAGCTTCTAAACCATTATAGCGCGAAAACTTCTAAACCCGTAAGCCTGCAAGCCCTGTAAGCCCGTAAGCCCTTGTAAGCCCAGTAAGCCCATAAGCCCTGTAAGCCTGTAAGCCCGTAAGTCCTGTAAGCCTATAAACCTTGTAAGCACCTACGCCCTGTAAGCCTGTAAGCCCGTAAGCCTTGTAAGCACGTAAGCCCTGTAAGCCCGTAAGCCCTGTAAACCTGTAAACCATGTAAGCACGCAAGCCCTGTAAGCCCGTAAGCCTGCAAGCCCTGTAAGCCCGTAAGCCCTGTAAGCCCAGTAAGCCCATAAGCCCTGTAAGCCCTGTAAGCCCTGTAAGCCCTGTAAGCCTGTAAGCCCGTAAGCCCTGTAAGTCCGTAAACCCTGTAAGCCTGAGAGCTCTGTAAGCCCCGTAAGCCCGTAAGCCCCGTAAGCCCTGTAAGCCTGTAAGCCTGTAAGCCTGTAAGCCCCTTCGATTACCCAAAGAACTGTAAGGCACGGCATTCGTGGAAAGCAGCTTTTTATTTTTATTATATTAGTATTAGGCATTTTTAAAGCTGACTGTTACGCGGGTAATCTTTTAGAGGACGAGTAGCTTGCAAACTAAACTGAACGCAGGGTTGTCGGAACAGCAACAAGAAGATTTATTCCAAAAATGAACGTAGTTTCCACGAAGTAAAACTCCACAACAGCACTTAACTCGATAAACTTACACGGCCTCCGCCAACTTCAATAAAATTCACACGGCCTCTGCCAACTTGATAAACACTGCTTCAGTCACACTTGACTACACACGGCTGATCGTCAAACTCTCTTCGCTTGTGGTAAACTAGTTAAAACTTCACTCGAATTCACTTACTTATATACGTTTACAATAATAATCTAGAAGTTTCTAAATAGTCTAATTATAGAAAGATTACAAAAAGATTACAAAATATACCGTTTTAGAAACGCTGACACAAGATCCTAAAATAACCAAACTATGAACTCTCGCGAAGCTTCTAGAAAGTCACGCTAGTCACGCAACAGAGTTTTTCGTAACATAACCCCCTTTCAGTAGAAATTTCCTAAATTTCTCCTAAACACGAAAAATTGCTAAATGAGGGCAGTTCAATGTCAATAAACCTATTCGTCAGCTCGACTCAAGTAATCCGCTCCAACGTTCTCTGAGCCTTTAATGGCTTCAACTCTGAATGTATAACTTTGCAAAAACATAGCCCAACGCATAAGACGTCCGTTCGTAAACTTAGCACTGTTCATATACTTTAAGGGTTCATGATCCGTCTGTAGAACAAAGGGAACTCCGTACAAGTAGAGATGAAATCTCTTGATACCCCAGACTACTGCTAGACACTCTTTCTCAATTGTAGAATAGTTCCTCTCAGCGCTTGACAATTTCTTGCTTGCGTAGCAAACGGGGAACAACTTCTCATCATGCTTCTGCATTAACACTGCACCAATTCCAGTATTTGATGCATCTGTTTGCAAGTAGTAAGTTTTCTCTGGGTCCGGAAGACGGAGAATTGGCTCATTCGTCAAATGAAATTTGATGGTCTGGTATGCCTTCTCTTGTGCTTGTCCCCACTCGACCCTAGATGGTTGACCTTTGCGTGTCAGGTCCGATAGAGGGGCTGCAATGGCTGCAAAGTTAGGGATAAAGTCTCGGTAATATCCGGCCAAACCAACAAACGAACGAACTTGCTTCTTAGTACCTGGCCGTGGTGCATTCTTAATCTTCTCGACATTCTCCTCGTGTAGACCAAGCACTCCTTGTTCTAGGCGATGACCCAAGAAATCGACGCAGCTAGCTCCAAAAATACACTTAGTTGGTCTAATAGTCATCCCAGCTCTCATTAAACGTGCAAACAACTCTCGGAGGGCTTTAATATGCTCTTCCCAGGTGCGTGTATGAACCAATATATCATCCCAGTAAAAATCGACGTTGTCTAAATCCGCAATTAATTTCTTCATAGCTCTCTTCAGGGTTGCTGCAGAGTTAATCATTCCGAACGGCATCTTTAAGAACTCGTAGGAACCATCGGGTGTTACAAAAGCAGTCTTCGGAATATCCTCCTCAGGTATGGTAATCTGCCAATAGCCTTTACTAAGGTCAATCTTTGTGAAAAACTTATCACCACTCAACTTCTGAAACAGGTGTTCCGCGGTCGGCATTGGTTCAGGGTCAATAACAGTCAGCTTATTTAGCTTGCGATAGTCAACACAAACTCGATTGGTGTTGTCTTTCTTCTTCACTACAACAACCGGTGACGCATAGGGTGAATCAGACTCCCTGATAACTCTCATTTTAATCATGTCGGCGATATCTTTCTTCAACGACTCCCTCATGCTGTAAGGAACTGGATATGGTCTTGACCGAACAGGCTCATCTGAGGTAAGTTTGATGTGATGCTGGGCGAGGTCTGTAGTACCTGGTGCCTCGGTAAATAGACTTGAAAACTGATTTGCTAGGCCCATAAACTCAGAACGCTGTTCGTCAGTAAGATTTGACCCGGTGGCCACATCTGCAACAGATTCCTTAGCATCATAGCGACCGATTTCTAGGAAATCAACATTATCATCACCCTCCGCATCCTTTACTTCACATTCTATAACCTCACAGTGCGTATCTTCCTCAGAATGATCATCTGCTTTTACCACCGCTACTGCTCCTTCTGTTGTAGCTTCATCTCTTTCAAAAAACTTCTTGAGGAGATTCGCGTGGTAAACTTTCTCCTTTCCTTTCACTTTAACTCTGTAGTCGTTAATGGCTACTACTGAACTCACTTCAAAAGGACCCTTCCACTGCATCAGCAACTTATTGTGATCTGTTGGTAGTAGTACAAGAACCTTCTCACCTGGCTGAAATTTTCTGGCTCTAGTCTTGCGATCATAATAGTGCTTTCCTTTATCTTGAGCCTTCTGTAACTGACTGTGGGCTAATTTAAGAGTGTCCTCCAACTTCTCTCGCAGCTCAAAAACGTACTGGTAGCTGTTCTTAACTTCTGGTTCCTCAACTTCTTTCGTCCAAAGTTCCTTAAGAATAGTCATTGGACCTCTAACTGCTCTTCCGTACAACAGCTCAAATGGTGAAAAACCAGTAGACTCTTGGGGAACCTCACGATAAGCAAACAATAAAGGGTTGATAAAGCGATGCCACTGTCTTGGTTGTTCACTACACAATCTCTTTAACATAAGCTTCATTGTTCCGTTGAACTTCTCAGTTAAACCATTACACATAGGGTGGTAGGGCGTGGTTGTAATCTGCTTGATACTCAGCAATCGTGTTACTTCCTTCATGCAATCAGAGACGAACTGTGTACCAAGGTCACTTAAAATCTCTTCAGGAACTCCCAACCGACTGAAGATATTTACTAACGCCTCTGCAACAGTTTCAGTGTCAATAGTCTTCAAAGGAACTGCTTCAGGATAGCGAGTCGCGAAATCAACAAGTGTCAGGATGTACCTATGCCCTTCTTCGCTTGGTGGACTGATAGGTCCGACAAGGTCAATGGCTACTCTCTTAAATGGTTGATCGATCAAAGGCATCTTCTGTAATGGCACTTTCGGAACCGATCCCTTGTTTACAGTCTTTTGACAGACATCACACGATTTGCAGAAACGGGTTACATCACCTTGAATACCTGGCCAATAAAATGCACTCTGAATCTTGTCAGTCGTCTTCTTAATACCTAAATGACCTCCCATTATAGATCCATGAGCCACTTCCATTATTCGAGGTCTTAACTGCTTGGGAACCATCACTTGCTTCACAGGCTTACCACCATTCACAAAAGGGTGTTTGTAGATCCGGTACAATATCCCACTCTTTAACTCAAAAGAAATCTCAGCTTGACCCTTCACTAGTACATCACCTCGGTCCCAATACTTCCGCAAACTCTCATCTTCACTCTGCATCTGTTGAAGTTTCTGTTTATCTACAATAGGGCTCTCTCGGTAACTTGGTACTTTTAAAGGGGTAACTACACCGTCTTTCTTAGCTTGACTTCTCGTGGTTACAGCACATGCTTCTTGCCAAGTTGGGTCTGGTTCATAAGCGGGTCTAGCTCCAGGAACGTTACCTATTATCAAATCATAAATGGCATCTGGGAGACACTGTGCTTCCACTTGCCCCTTGAGATAAGGTGTATCAACCGTAATTCTTGCGATGGGTACCTTCCTCGCTGTATTGTCAATGAGCAGCATGACATTAAAATCACCAGTAAACTGATCCTCAGACACAAGATTCTTCTTAACCACTATACCACTACAGCCGGTGTCTCTCAAGACATCCACAGTTTTCTCTCCCACTCTTCCTTTTACTACAGGCATTTTCAACCGATCGCCAGATAGAGGTTCAAGGCAGGCATTGTTTACTATCGGGATCTTCTTACCACTGGCTAACAACAGTTTATCGTCCTTGATACAGGCTCTAACTTCTTCTTCTGTAGGTTTAACCTCGGGTGGCTGAACTAAACAACCGGCACTCACTTGCCCACGCTGCAAAGGGAGACCATTTCTATTTTGTCCTCCTGACCTCTGTTTACCTGAGCGGCAGTTTCTAGCTTCATGTCCTTGCTTGCCACACATGAAACATTTCTTGATCAGAGATGGGCAGTTCACAGCCCTGTGACCACGAGCGTTACACTTAAAACACACTACTGTCGTTGAATCATTCTGCTGACTCTTTGTTTCTTCCTTCTGAGGTGGTACCACAGGCTTCCTACTCGCGGGACTGAACAAATGTTTTCCGTGTGCCTCTAAGTACTGATCGGCAATCTTGGCTATCTGGACAAGCGTTTCCGGGGCTCTTTCACGAAGGTGTATAGCCAACTCCTTTGGACAAGAGTCAATAAACTGTTCTTTCACAATCAGATCTTTCAGGCCTTCAAAAGAACGATCAGTGTTCGAAAGCTCTAACCAACGCAACAAGTACCTATCCAGTCTTACTATAAACTGTTCAGGACTTTCATCAACTTCCGGCTTTGATGCTCTGAATTTACGACGATAGCCATCCTCTGTAAGGTCATATCTCTTCATCAAAGCTAACTTCACTCGATCATAATCTTGGGCTGCTTCCTCGGATAACCGCGAATAAACCTCTAGGGCACGTCCAGACAGAAGAGCACTAAGTTTCGAGGCCCATCCTATTTTCTCCCACTTAGCTGTAGTTGCGAACCTCTCGAATCTTTGTAGGTAAGCATCCAGGTCGTCCTTACCATCCACAAATGAGGGGAGCTTGGGTGCCTTGGCCCTATCCTCTCTTAATTCGGCACGTTCGGCGACGTTACAGCCTTGTCCTAGACGAGCGAGCTCCAATTCATGCTCTCTCTTAGCGGCTTCAATAGCTTCTTTCTGCTTCAATAGTTCTGCTTCCATCTCTAATTTTCTCAGTTCGCGTTCTTGCCGCCTATTTTCTCTCTCCTCGTCTTCTCGTCTACGCCTTTCCTCTTTCTCTTCTTTTTCTTCTTCTAACTGCGCCGCTTTTCTTCTTTTTCCTCTTCCAATTGTCTACGTTTTTCCTCTCTCTCTTCTTCTGTCTACGTTTTTCTTCTTTTTCTTTCCTCTTCTTCCCTCCGTCTGTCTTCTTCTAACTTTTGTTGTTTCTCTACAAACTCGAGCAACTTTTCTCCTTCCAATCCAAATTCTTTCCCTATCTGCAAAAGCTTTTCCATTTCCATAGCAGTAGTTCACAGCAAACACTCAATATCTTCTTCTTCGTAACAGTTCTTGTTACTTTCGCTATAACTCCTTCTCCTTGAACTGTCCTTTCCTGGTTACTGTAGTCAGCAAACAGTTGAATTCCTCTCCCGAGACAGGCCCCCAATGTTACGCGGGTAATCTTTTAGAGGACGAGTAGCTTGCAAACTAAACTGAACGCAGGGTTGTCGGAACAGCAACAAGAAGATTTATTCCAAAAATGAACGTAGTTTCCACGAAGTAAAACTCCACAACAGCACTTAACTCGATAAACTTACACGGCCTCCGCCAACTTCAATAAAATTCACACGGCCTCTGCCAACTTGATAAACACTGCTTCAGTCACACTTGACTACACACGGCTGATCGTCAAACTCTCTTCGCTTGTGGTAAACTAGTTAAAACTTCACTCGAATTCACTTACTTATATACGTTTACAATAATAATCTAGAAGTTTCTAAATAGTCTAATTATAGAAAGATTACAAAAAGATTACAAAATATACCGTTTTAGAAACGCTGACACAAGATCCTAAAATAACCAAACTATGAACTCTCGCGAAGCTTCTAGAAAGTCACGCTAGTCACGCAACAGAGTTTTTCGTAACACTGACGAATTTTGTACCGTGGATAAATAAAGATTATCTATCTATCTATCTAGCCCTGTAAGCCTGTAAGCCCGTAATCCCAGTAAGCCGGTAAGCCTGTAAGCCTGTAATCCCTCTAAGCTTCGTAAGCCCTTAAGCCCTCAAGTGAGGTTGCCATGGCAACCACTTTTAGCGACCTCGTTGCCAGGGTTCTCTCCTACCCGTCCCTACGGAGCGAGAGAGAGAGACCCTGGTTGGTTCTGGTCACGTGGTCCCAGAACAAAATTAATTCCGAGGGAGGAGTCCTTTGTCTCTCAAGTTTTTTGTCTGCTTCGTTTTCACCGTTCACGCAATGATCGAAAGGGCAAGACAGATTTGCTAAGCCTCCAACTATAACTGAAATTCGGGAAATTTCTGCCTAAACAGAGCTATCACCAGATAAACAAGCGAATTACCAGCGGAGAAATAAAAAACTCGTGTTATCGCAGTTAAACTGATGACAACAATTAGATACTAATATCTACGATCCTGAGTAAGACACAAGCGCGTGTTTATCCGCATTGAAGGGAAAATCCCTGTTTGTTGAACTTGCATTGAAAGAATCAATATGTCTGTCGGTGACAGCGGCTGGTAATCGGCCCGAATCAGTACATGCAAAACCTAAACCATTAGCGGTGACAAAACAAAGCAGTTACGTTGATAGCAGAGGGGATTCATTTTACATTCACGGTCAAAATAATATTTTAGCTCTAATGACTTAACAGAAAGCTGTAGTCTGAAATGTCAGCTTTCTCCTACCTCTAACCTTTTTTATGATGCGGCAACAGAAAAAACGTATCGCTTTTAGTGGTAAATAGAGGTAAAAAAAAATATAATATAGTACGTGCATAAGCAAAGATGACCAAAACGCGACACTGAAGACAACAGGGAATAGTATAAACAGAGACAAAACAGACAACATAACCCAGTGATAACCTTCCAAAGCGAAAGGATTTCTTGTGTATGGTCCAAATGAAAGCTGTTCGGTTGAAATTCTGGAGGTAAAAACGTGCCGCCTTTCTTTGAACCCTTTTTAGTGTGTGCACGTCTTTCTTGTAGTTCGGGTCCCAAGAGGTGCTCGCATACTCTAGATTAGGTCCAACAATGGAGCAATATGGAGATTCGTTCACATTCTTCAGGCAATTCCAGAGATTAAGTCTAATCAACCCTAGGGGCTTACTAGCATTTCTTGAGATTGAAGCAATATACTGGGACCACTTCAACTTGCTCTTTACGGTAACCCCTAGATACGAGATAGATTCAACTTGATTAAGTTCAGTTACAAAAAATGTATACTTGCTCTTTGGTGGATTTTGTCCCCTTGGGATGCAAAGAATTTTACATTTTGAGGGTATGAACTCCATTTGCCATCGGTGCTACCATTTCTCTAATTTATGCAGATCTTTCTGTCGTTGATCACAATTTGCATCGTTTGCGAGAATACAGTGTGTCATCAGCAAAGAGTTTCACTTCAGAATGCAGTCCATTGGGCAGGTCATTTAAATACGTCAACAATAGTAGAGGGCCCAAAACTGTTCCCTGTGAGACCCCAGAGGTAACAGGGGAAGCTTTAGATGCCCAGCTGGCACACAAACTTCTCGATTAAGGCCATCGTCTCTCTACTGGGAATCGCACTTAATCCAAGAGCTAAAAAGCCACGGAGGACTTCTTTTTCGTCAACTTGTGTGAAAGTTTTCCAGCCGGATGCTTTTCCTTTTCCAGAAAAGCAGCCTGTGTTCCCAGCTCCACTTGAAACACGATAGGCAGGAAGGGCTGCTGCTTTTGCAGGGTCAAGAGCATGAAGCAGTGCGATTCCCAGCAGAGAGATGATGGCCTTAATTGAGAAGTTTGTGTGCCAACTGCAGCCTGCAGCTGTATGTACCAAGGACATATATTTGTATGGTGAAGGAGCTTAGATGGTGGTTGTTTCAAAAGAAGCAAGACCAGTCAGAAAGGCTATCGCCAACCCAAGCTGCAAGTCAAGCAATCTTAAGAGTTCACTGTCAGCTTCTAGTGTGGAATTATGACGAAGTTACAAATCCCATCACAGAAATCTTTGACTTGACGGCGGATGAAAATGGATGGGTGCCTGTCATGATGAAACTACTATACCACCCGCTACAGACGCAATTACCTACCTTGTAAAGTGCAAATGCGTCAAGGAGAGATGCTTAACAAAACGCTGCCAATGTAGAAAAGCTGGACTAAACTGCACCGATTTATGTAGTTGTTCAGATAGTGGGAAACTTTGTTTAAATATGCAAGACAAGGATGGTGATGAAGAATGGTGATGATGATAATGATAATGGTGATAATGACGATGAAGATGAGGAGGAAGATTTTTATGACTAGGTTTCATGGGAAGACAGTAAAAGTAAAACATATTCGTGTTGTACATACTGAAATATTTCTGTATGAGCATTTTACTTAGCTGACTACTTCACAGTAATACTGACGTGAGTTAAGTTATTAACTTTTTATCACTCTTAAAGATTGGTTAAAACGAGAGCATCACATATCCTGGTCGGTCACAAAATTTCTTGTACACCACAGCTGAAACATCGATATCATATCTGTAAAACGTTGGATGTTGGATGTAGATGCAGTATCTTAATCGACATTAAAGGACCAGTTAAAAATTTACAAACCAGCACATTTCTGTGTTACTTTGGCCATGTGATTAGACATAATAATTTAATATCCCAGAGAAAATCTAACGCAGCCACTAGTGAGTGAGTTTTTGCCTAAGGCCGAAAGTGAAGTCATTGAGGTTCATATTTCCTGTCATTTTGGTTTTCTTTTATTCACAGTTGATAGCGTTATAATACGTTCATTGCTCAGCCTCGCTTTCATGCTGGCTTTGTGACGTGACCAGTGGCAGCGTCCCACTGGCTTAGGCAAACACTCACAACCTTGCGTTTTATATCCCCGTTATTTTGGTTTTGGTTTACTCACAGTTATAAGAACTATAAGAAGCTTTATTTCGCAGCCTCGTTTTCATGTTAGATTTGTCACGTGACTAGTGTCGTATCCCACTGGCTTAGGCTAACACTGGAAACATTGAGTTGTATGTCTCCTGTTATTTTGGTTTCGTTTTATCCACAGTTAATAAAGGGAAAAGAAGTTTTATTTCTCAGCCTCGTTTTCATGCTAGCCTCGTCACGTGACTAGTGAAGTGTCTCATTGGCTATGGAAAAAACTGACAACATCGAGTTTTACATGTCCTGTTATTTTGGTGATTTTGGTGTCATTTTATCCACAGTTTGTAGAGTTTTAAGATATTTTATTCCCCAACCTCGTTTTCATGCATAGTCTGTTAGGCTAATTTTTTAACCCCCCCCCCCCCCCCTGAAAAGCCTCCGTGCGGGTTTCAAAACTGGCAACAAGATTTCTCTTGTTATTTGGGTCTTCTTAATACTTCTAGACCAGTTGCTTGCTTTCAGCACGAACTTCCCACGGGAGTACAAATGCTCCCAGACTAAATGGGAAAACCTACAAGAAGTACCAAAAAATGAGCCTTTAGGCTCAGTGTAAACATCTGCTTTTGTGCGTTTCAAAATTGGAGGTGTTTACACAAATTACCGTCGGCCTACCATGAAAATTCCTGAACTTCGATGGTGCCTTACGGAGATTACATTCAAAAACCCAAGCCAATTCCCAGGTATGTTTTACAAGAATGTCTAAATGTGTGATTTAAATAGCATTAAGAGAACTTGGAGTTATACCACATGTTAAATATTGCCGTTGAAAATGAGTAACGAACTTAAGTTTTTGTTATCCTGAAAACCTATCCCTCATTTTTACATACATACATACATACATACATACATACATACATACTTACATACATACATAATTTATTTGGTAAAGCAGGTTGGAGATTAAAATAGGCAAGACACTAAGTCCTGATGTGGACCTGCACTATCTAAAATTATATATTAATAAAATCCTACGTAATACTTAATCCTACATAATTAAGACGATAGCTGAATAAATAGTATCAGCTAAACTAGATAAGTAGTAAGAGTATACAATAAAAGTTTTAAAAGTAATTAAAGTCTAAGGATTTGTTTGAAATACAGCAGGACGCTTTTGTAAAGCTGATAGATTTTAAAAGGTTCTTGTTTGCCTGAAGCTTGTTCTTGAAGGAACCCAAGTTAGAGCAGGTCTTAACATCATCAGGAAGGAGATCAACCTTGTCCCCAGGGGTCCCTTTTGTCATGCACTGGAAATATCGGGACCCCTGGCCAATCGGGTTTCAGGGCCAATTCCTATTGGCTGTTGAAAGACAAAAGCGTAACAACCGGAAGTCCAGATAACCCACAACATGGCAGAACTTCCGAATTTTTTAATTCTTTATTGATAAATAAGTAATACAAAGCACAAGTTAATGATAATAAGATGCCAAAGCCAGAGGCTTATATGGCATAGGTCAGAGAGTTACAATGTGCTGCAAAGTTACAATGAGAGTAAAAATTATTAAGTACAAGATTTACAGAGAAAAGGCAAACTATTACAACATATAAAGATTACTACATATGAAGCAAAATAAACATAACAATTAATGATAGTGTGCAAAAAAGTAATAAAGAAAATTTGAGTTCAACTTAGTTTAAACTTATAATGATTGAAAATAATCTCTTAGTTTATGTTTATAACTAGAAAGAGTGAGTGAATTACGAAGTGAGAGAGGAATGTCATTCCAAATTTGAGGACCCTGTACCCGAAGAGAAAAAGAGTATTTATGAGTATGAAGATGTAAGTTGTCTTTTTGCCTGGTGAGATATTGATGACAATCAGAGTTAAGAACGAAAAGAGATGAAAGAGGAGAGGGCAAGAGCTTCTGCATGTGAAGAAAAACAAAGCAAGAAACTTGGTACTTATAAACATTAAATATGTTGAGTATTTTGAATTTGTTAAAGAGCAAGTAAGTATGTGCACGTGGTGGAGAATGAGTAATGATTCTGAAAGCTTTCTTCTGGAGACGAAAAGGGGTTGTAAATGAGAAGAGTATGTGGATACCCAAATAATAGAACAGTATTGAAGATATGGGAGTATTAAAGAATTGTATAATGTGCAAAGAGTATTAGAAAGGAAAATCTGTCTTGATTTGATAATAATCCCGGTGGATTTGGCAATTTTGGAAGAAATGGCTTTTATATGAACCTGCCATGAGAGATTTTGATGGATGATAACACCTAAGAATTTTGTGTGTTCTACTCTATTGATACTGTTCTTATCAATGTTAATAGAAAGACCATCAAGATTTATTTTCTTTCTTGCAGGGTGAAACAAAATAAATTTAGTCTTGTCGGGATGCAAAGTTAGCTTGTTAGCTTTGAACCGGGTAGCCACAAAAGAAAGTTCATGGTTCACAATTTTAGTTAGTTCAGAGATATTTTTGTGTTGAAAGAAAATATTAGTGTCGTCTGCAAAAAGGATGAATGAGAGATAATTAGAGCATGACAAAATGTCATTAATGTATATAAGAAATAAAAGTGGCTCTAACACAGAACCCAGAGGAACACCACATTTAATTGGAAGCAGTGGAGATTTCCAGGAATCAATTTGAACGTATTGAGAGCGAGAGAGGAGATAGCTATGCATCCAGTTAAAAGGTGTGCCTCGAATACCATAGAAGTTTAATTTATCTAAGAGGATGGAGTGATTAACAGTATCAAATGCCTTCTTTAGATCAATGAATATGCCAATTGTGAAT